>CM032396.1:14902306-15497887 GCA_019049475.1 Eueides isabella
AAATTTAAAACATTTTTAGACGTGCACTTTGCAGTAGTGTCCGTCCGATTTTTAATTGTCTCGCGTACTGCCCTGGATTCTTTCTCGGGTGGTGAAGGGTGAGACTTCAACTTGATGATATCAGCCGTGAATAGCCGTACTTTGAAAGCCAAACTGACATTCAATATATCAGGACCTGTCCTGCCCAAGGTGCTGGTGTAGCCTTCTCGCTACTCTTTACAACAGTATCGGTCGACACACTGAAGCCGAATTCGCTGGGCGTCCTCTTTCCTTATGAGAACTAGTCTGCCTGTTTTCACCAGTGTAGAACTATGACTTGAGGCTCCATCATTTCCTCCGAAGAGCTTCTGCGGTTTTCCACCGCCGTAATTAATGGCATGGGCTCTTTAAGGGCTTTAGAAAAAGTATTCTTTGGATTACTACTACTAGATCTACTACCTCCGTAGCGTTTGGCGCTCCGTTCTCTCTGCCTACCCCGCTAGGGATATAGCGTGAAGCTAAGTAAGAAGTTAGTATTCTTAAGATTGCTGCACATAGTGGCGACTTTATGTATATTAGGGGCAACTATCAATTACTTGGTGTGCTATAAGTCGTGCACTAAGGTACCAGGTCATGTCATGCCCAGTAATTGGACAGCTTGCTCTCGATTGTACCGTCAGGCAGATATCTGACACTTCTTCTTTTGCCTGGAGCCGCAGTGCCTGGCTCAGATAATTTTAACCATTCAATTTTCTCCCGGCCTCCGTATTTTCTGAATAGCCGAAGTTGCTCTTCTAACTCTAATGTTTATTTCCCGTTAATTTCTAGATTTTGTCCTCACCGACGAGTTCTGCGATCCTATTATGAGCTCCCTCATCTCAGCCTGCTCACCTCTCAGACTGATTCAGAAGCCGCCCAAAGAAGCTCAACGACATGGACCTTCCACTTACAATAGTCACGCATTCTGACAGGTCCAGTCATTTAATCACAATCTTAGTATCCTTAAAACAGTACCGTCTGTTCTTGGGCAATAAGAACCTAACGGCCACCTTGCGCATCACTTTCCTCGGTCTCCCTCCCGGACACTCTATACACTCGATCCGTCCTCAGGATACCTCTACTCCACCCTCGATCCGTTCTCTCGTAGAACATCGGCAGTTGTGGCAGGAGACGCCCCGTGGTAGGATCAGCAACTTCCTTCGATCGCTTAATCGGAAGATTACGTTAACTGCATATTTACCAAGGATCTTCATGAGTTGAGTCGAATACCACACCAGACACTACACGAAATATTAGGTCCAGTTAGTTTTTATCGGGGTTTGGACATGAACGTGACCTCCGGTCCTTAATTTTGCTCCTATAATCTTCCGGTAATTTATAGTCTCATTTCATTCCAAATTTCACTATTTCCACAGTAGTATCCCATAGATTCCGAATACGCGGTCAATTTACGTTGATTTGGGACTTGATTTGTTCACTGCTCTAAAGGCACCCTAAACCTGAATATCTTATATAAATTCCAAAACTTCTTTCTTTTCTTTCTTCCATGCAAGCTCGGAATATATGGACTTATGGTCACACAAAGTGACGGTACAAATTAGGATTTTTTACTTATAAAGTACATAATCCAAAAACTATAGAAATACTGTTGATTCAAACAATGAAAAAAATAATAATAAAGCGATTTTGTCATTGTTTTTTTTTTCATTGTCATAAAATAATTTTAGGCACTTATCTAGTTATTCATAAGAAAGATGAGTGAGTACCTATTAAAGCTTTTTTTTGCCTCTATAATATACGTGTATAACTAAACTATAAAGTATATATAACAGGCTGCCGCTTTGTACAAGCGCAGTCGCTATATCAACCTCGTTCATATTACTACTTAATTTACTTTATTTATTTCATTAATTAATTTAAATTTTATTTTTAATATTTAATTTAATTTTAAAAGTTAAAAAAATGCGTGCGTTTGCGTGTTTCGTGTTAGCGTGTTTAGTTTCGGCGGGCTAGCTTCTAAGCTACGTAAGTATTGTATATAACACATACAAACAGTATTTTTTAAAATATTTTATGTTTTATTTAAAAATTAACTTTTCATAGATTACTGTTCGTATACAATAAATTATAAAAAAATTATAAGAAACTGTTACAAAAGTAAAAAAAAACACCAGTATCATAATTATTAATAATTGTCTTATTTTTAAATAGTCTTTCAATAATTGTGTTAAAAAAATGCCAAAATTTAGAAATCATTTAAATTTAAGATACAGGCAGACATTTTTTTTTGCACTCCGTTCCAATTACGACTTACTTTCCACAGAATTCTTGAGGTATTGAGTGTTAAATAACAGCACTTAACGCCGCTCTCTACCCCTTACTAAAAGAAATAATGAAAATATTAAAAAAATATATACATAATTAAATTTATTCAAAAATAATTTTGAAGGGTTAACGCGATGTTCACTTATGTAGACTTGTAGAGAAACGTATTATAGTAAAAAAATGTTAGAAAAATAGGATTATCCTTTTCATCTACTTAAATTAATACTATATATATCTACTATATACATATTCTCCCTCAGAGCTTTACGTTGTATCCCGCACGTGACAGGGTAGGCAGAGGGAACTTGGGACATAGTGTTAAGACACTCTGTTCCGTTTTCCACTTTCCACCGAATTTGAGGTATTATGTGTTGAGTGGCGGAACTGAACTCAATTCACACTTTACCTTGTTACCAGAGCGAAGAAATGTAAATAATATTTCCTCGAGTGGGATCGAACCCACAACCTGTCGTGTTTAAGTGGCACGCTTGTGTCCCTGCACTATGGCAGGCCTCATTTTGATATAACATATATCAAATATTATATTATTCATTATATAATATATATCGAATAGGAAAAAGGTACAAAAATACAAGCTAAAGAAATAGATTAAAATATATTATTTATAAGCTGTTCTGTTTCAAACAAACGTCAGTATTGATAAAGGAGCTTTACTTGTTAAAATAAAGAATTATATTGAATTTCAGTGTATAATATATGTTTTAAAGCAACCTCGTTTTCAAAAAAGAAGGACGCTATGTTTCTTATATTTGGCTGTTGATTTCTCATGTCTTTTTTCAATCAATTTAAAAAGTATAATTAATAATACTGTTTCACAGTTTTTCTTGAACTAAAAATATTGAATTTAATAGTAAATAAGTAATCAATATTTTCATTTAATATTTCCATTTTTTTTTTACTTTGTAGTGATTGAGATATTATGTTTACAGTTTATTTTTTGCCTAAATAAAGTGTTGAAGGCGGCTCACAGTTTTTTATAAAAAATAATATAATTATAATTTAATATAAAATATATTTATTGTAATAAATTTGTTGAATAATGTCATTATTTGTAGGCCTGTGATTTTCAAATGAAATATTAATATTATATTTTTTTCTCTCGTAAGAAAGTACCGTACATAGGAGAGGCGAGATGGGCTATTTAACACTGATCATAAATCAAAATTCACTTTTTTTTGTTTGTTATTTCATAGTGTAATGTTTGATAATATTTTTAAACATAAATCTACTTATTTAATTCTTAATCACAGATAAACATAATAGTTTGTTAGTTTTTATTTTTTACTTCTACCATCTAAACGGCAGAGCTGCTATAATACTCGTATGTACTATATATATTGAATAATAAATTATGAACAATGGAATATTTTTTTATTGGTACAAGGCAAAAATGTGGCGTTGAGTTCTGCCACTCCAACACGCATTGCCCTTAAATTCGGCCGAGAAGTGGGGAACGGGAGTGTCTTAACACTAAGTTCCATTTGCCTACGCGCGCATAAAGCAATGAGTAACGTGAGTAAATGGGATATTTAAGAGAGCCTAAGATCTCTTTGCCTATCATGCTATGCAGAAAAAGTGTGAAGCTAAGCCCACGATTAACACAAGTGTATAATTACTCTCTGCCTATTGTTTGTTAATAAATAATTCTAATACAAACTCGACTGCAAGTCGTTTACTTTTTTATATATAAAGCAGTTGTAATTGTATAGAAAAAGGCATCAACGTCATTACGCTGATTAAATACTAAAATTCTAATGCGATCGCGGGAATAATTATGAATAGCGACCCGTTCTCGGCTTCGTCCGCTTGAACTACATGCTTATTTTTACTAATCTTACTTACTGGCAACATGACTTCTAACATTGTTATACTTTACAATTTATATCTATCACATTGAAAAGTCAAATTTCAGCTAATTTAATGATAAAATTGTAACAATTTTGTCAAACAAAATACATAAATTAATGTTAGTTAGCTTCACGCTGTATCACGCACGTGCACGCATGAGCATACACATGTTAACACGACTGGATGTGCTTACGGTGTGGTACTCTATTGAGGAAATGAAATATTTAATATTTTATTTCTTAGCTCTGACAACAAGGACAAAATCCGGAATTCTGCCAATTAAAACTCAATAACATAACGCGGAAAATAAGGAATGATACGGAATATCTTAACACCAGGTTCCCAAGTTTCCTCTGCATGCCCTGCCAAGTGCAAGATGTATCGTGAAACAAAAAATATTATCCATTATGTTGTTCTCACGATAATATTTTATGTTTTACAACCTTACATTTATAAGGTTAAGTGTACAAAGTAGACTTACGAAAGAAGGACAACAAGATAAGTAAAATTTGAACCTATATTTTCCTCACGAAATCTCAAAGACCTTCACCATCAATCTTTATGCTTAATGGGGTTATATAACTGGCCTTGACCGAGAACAAACATAAACGCGGATGTTTCAAAATATTAGAGTAAGTTAGTGAGAATGCTTTGAATTCATATTTTTATTAGAACACTAGCGACCTGCCACGGCTTTGTCTGCTTGATTTTCTTCTAATGACATAATCACATTTAAGACAATATCTATACATAAAAAAATAAAGTTTTAGCTAAATGAATAAAAAAAATGTAGCAACTTTAAATTGGCGCAACCTTTTTTTATTTATTAACCTTAAACACTAACTGGAGCCGTAATAGAATAGTATTGGAATCTAGTTAGCCGTTTCTGAGATGAACGCGTACAAACAATATATATATATATATATATATATATATATATATATATATATATATATATATATATATATATATATATATATATATATATATATATATATATATATATATATATATATATATATATATATATATATATATATATATATATATATATATATATATATATATATATATATATATATATATATATATATTATATATATATATATATATATATATATAATATATATATATATATATATATATATATATATATATATATATATATATATATATATATATATATATATATATATATATATATATATATATATATATATATATATATATATATATATATATATTGTTTGTACGCGAAACAATAAACAAATATTACAGAAACTAAAAGTCACTATAAGACTTTTTTAATATTTCTACCATGAACAGACATTGATGGCTTACAGATTATTATAAGGATATAGATATATCATTGAAATTGCAACAACTTGTTATATATATTTATGAGGTAAAAAACTAGTCAAATGCGATTTCTGAACGAGTATAATGATAGGTCGACGCTCGCAAAAGCTGACGAGCTTATTTGCAAGTGAATTTAGAAATGCACCTAAAACCAATCCTTTTGATTCAGTTGACTTAGAAGCTTGAGTAAGTAGACTTGACCGATAGAGAGAGAGCATTTCAGGCGGAAAACAAAATGATCTCTCAAAAAAGATAACTTCCGGACTACTGAACTTGGCAATCTGATTTATTATTTCGTAAAAAGTGGGGGACGGAAGTAGAACGGAGTGTCTTAACACTAGGTTCCCGGGTTCCCTCTGCCTACCCTGCCTCGTGCGGGATACAGCGTGAAGCTAAAAAAAAAATTACGTCGTAAAAAAATAATTTGCTGGTACGTTCATGTTTTTAACATTAAATAGTATAATTCAGTTAAATATTAGGATTTTAAATGTTTTTTGTATGCGAATATATGAATTCTATAGAATGTTTGTTTTGGTCTCTAAGTTTTAAAAATCATCAAACCTATTTGATAGGGTATTTACTTCCAGTTTGAACTGGTCTAAGCAAGTTTTAGTCTTATTTTGATAATATGAGATATTTTAATGACGCCTAGCTATACCTAATTGATTTATAACTAATGTGAGCAGACGTCCAGTCCTGAATGAAATGTTTATTAAGAAAGCGTACCACACTGTCCAAGAATATTTGAATGATAAAAATGCATGTAATTTATTTCATTTGAATTTCATGCAGGATAGTCACCATTGTATTAAACAATAAAATTGTGACTTTATTCAATATTGAAAAGAGCAACTGTTGAGTTTCTTGCCGGCTCTTCTCAACAGAACCGCATTCTGAGCCGGTGGTAATTTTATGTTTGTGACGATTCAAAAGTGCTTGCTAAAGCCTATTTGAATAAAGAATATTTTGAATAGGAAAGTGTTCGAAACGTCGGGTTTTCAAAAAACATGTTTCAAAATCAATATACGCGATTAATCCGGTTGAAAGTGTTTCATTTAAAATGTGTAACAATCGTGAAAATCAAAGACATCATTATAAAAGCATTTCAAAGTTTTGCCAGCCTAAAGAAAGGCGAAAATATCAGAAATTTATACCAGAGACACGACAATTGCTTTACACATATACTCTTGAATCTTTTAAATACGAGTAGATACATATGTATCGGCTCTGTTTCCCAGTTAATGTTAGAGCAAAGGAGATTTCTTAATGTTTTTTTTCAGCTTCGCTATCGCTATATCCCGCACATTAGAGGTATCTAGTGTTAGAATATTAATTTCCCTTCACTGCACAATTTCAACACATCTTTGTGCTAAGGCGGAAACGCCGTGCTTTGTTTTCTTACCAGAGCGAGGGTCTGAAAATAATTACCCTGAACAGAAATCAAACTCACGACGAGGCATGTACACAACCTCAATGCGCCACGACAGCATTGTTTTTTATATTTCCTTGCTCTGGTAACGAGGCAAATAGAGGCATTGTGTTCCGTCACTTCGCCTACCCTGAAGCAAGTGCTAAAAAATATATATACATTAGAACTTATATTGAGAAGCACTAAATAAAGTACCTATAAATAACTCAAGGCCTGTCGTGGTGCAGCGGCACAAGCGTGTGACTGTAACCGATAAGTTCTGAGTTCGATCCCCACTCGAGGAAATGAAATATTTAGTATTTTCAATTTAAATATTTAATGTTTCATTTCTTTGCTTTGGTAATAAGGCAAAGCGCGGCGTTGAGTTCCGCCACTCAACACGCAATGCCTCAAATTCGGCGGAAAGTAGGAAATGAAAGTGGAGCGGAGTGTCTTAACACTAGGTTCCCGGGTTCCTTCTGCCTACCCTGCCTCGTGCGGGATACAGCGTAAAGCTAAAAAAAGAACGAACATGAAGTAAAAACTGTTAATTTCATACATTTTAAGTAACCTAATCACAGCTGAGCAGCATTGATAGGTTTGTCAATAACAACGCAACTATGTAGTTAGCAATTGCCTTAAACTAATGACCGTGTAATAATATGTACGTATATGGAGTGTTCTTTTTTATAATTGTTTCACCATACACCCGCTTGCGACTTATATACAAATCTGCATTACTTATGTTTTCTAATAACAATATAATTTTAAAAACAATATCTGTATTGAAAAGTAAAGTTTTAAGTAGATTAAATAAAAGCTGTTAATAACTACGTTAATTTTGCATAATAGAGCAACATTCCATAATATGGTATAACTTTTTGTTTAGAAATTGATTGGTTTCTGAGATAAGTGCAATCAAAACGTACTGACAAACATATCAAAAACATTAAAAACACGTAGATTATGGTACATTTAATTAATTAAAGCCACCAATAACATTTTTTCTTACATATTTTTTCTTACGTTACATAAAATAATGACTGTTATTACAGTGTTCGCCTGTGTTTTAGCATCCGGTCTGGTTTTTGTTTAAATTTTAATTATATTGTTAATTTTACACTGTTTTCGAGACATAGCGTGTTGAGTGGCGTAACTCAACGCCGCGCTTAGTTTCTTCATACAGTAATGAATAAATTAGTGCTCCGTGCTATAAGAATATGTAAGGGTCAAAACAGGGTCATACACACGTCTATGTAGGTACATGGAAGGTAAATGTTTACAAGATCATAATTCAAATCTTAATTGATATTAACAAGAAAAGCAGTTATAGCGTAATGGAACGACAGAGCACGTACATACAGTCAGTATTTGTACGTGCTCGTTATACGTACGGATCCTAACTCGGCGGGGACTTTTTTTAAGTTCACGCTAGCAGTGTAGGTAAAGAAAAAATATGTAAAGTAACTATATTTTAATTTTTTTTTATTTTCACTAGTGCTGTTATGTGTGTGAAGTATGAGGCCGAAAAAACCTCAACCGCATCATCTGAAGGTTCTTAAAAGCTAAAAAAGAAAAAAGAGACTTTTTAATGTTGCTATTTAATATTAACTTATAGGCACTAACTTGTTACGTATATATTTTGCAAAATAAAAAATAATAATCATTATATATTCATATCGATTTTTTCCTTAGTTATTGATTATATAGTGTAATAAATTTTAATTAATTAAAAACTAGACAGCAGGAAATTAATAAAATCATGTCCATTTTGATAAGCTTTTTCTTATTTACTGCGTTGTTATTTAAATTATCGTAGAGTGCTACAGTAAAGTTAAAATACTTCATTCTCTCTAACGGGAATCGAGTCTGCTACCATAGAGACTTTACAGTCAGATGCCAAGCCCTAGAGGCTATACATATAATAAAATTGTTAGATGTATAAGAAAATCTATTACTGAGGACATATGACAATCAATAATGCAACAAAACCCAAAACAATGATATATTTTTTTTTTGTCTCTAATTTCGTTTTCTCAGAATGGTCTAAACCGATTTAAATGCAGTTTTCTCTATTCTAATATAGCCAACTGGCGGAGGCATTGCGTTTTGAGGCATTGCGTTTTGAGTTTTGCTCTGTGTTATTACCAGAGCGAAGAAATGAAACATTAAATATTGAAATTGAAAATATTAAATATTTCATTTCCTCGACTGGGGATCGAACCCAGAACCTGTCGGTTACAGTCACACGCTTGTGCCGCTGCGCCACGACAGGGCTCAAATTTGTTTATAAGTAAAAAGTTACATGAATAATAAATATTCCTTCTATAGCAATAATAATACAAATTTATGCCCCACTGTCGTTCGTTGTGGCAAATCAACAAGGCAACATCGCTGCGTTAAGTTCCGCCACTCAACATTCAATGCCTCAAAGTTAGCGGAAAGTTAGGAACGGTACTGAGTGTCTTAACAGTAGTTTTCCAATTTACTCTGCCTACACTACTACGTGCGGGCAAGAGCATGAATTAGAGTTCTAGCAGGCGAAGCCGCGAGCGGGTCGGTAGTAACTTAACAAAGTAAAAATTACAAAAGGCACTGGGACAGCGTGTTAAATAGTGGACGCAACACATAGTTAATACATCGTTCTACGAAACAATTCGATTGTTATTATTTATTGTTCAATTCTGAATAAATTAACTTTTAGTGTTAATAAACGAAGAATTGCTTGTAACATTGTTCATGTTTATTGTACGAGGAAAATCGTTATAGTATATCATTTTATCAATGTTTTAATATATATATTTTTCACCTTTCCAATCCGCTTCACGCTGTATCTCGCATGACAGGATAGACAGAGGGAACCTGGGAACCTTGTATTAACACTCCGATGTGTTCCTCACTTTCCACCAAAAAGACAATGCGTATCGAGTGGCGGAACTCAACGCCGTAACCGTTGTCCGTTAGTCATACACTGTACAACAAAGTACCTAATCATTAAATAAATTATTTTTTTTTCTTATAGCTATTATAGCCTATAAGTTATGCACAGTCACTACTCAGTAGATGAGAATCAGATGACATTGGATTTTATTGAGTAATACCTTATCAAGGTATTCTTGAATGTGATACCAATTAAAATAAAGACCGGTGAAGCGCGAGTCGGATTCTCCCACTGAGGGTTCCATACCAATTTTTAATTAATATTAGTAACTTATTTTTTTACATTATTGTTGTATTGCAAGTTCTCAATTTTTGCCAAATTCAATAACTCTACAGTTTTTACAATATAAGATTCAACTAATTTTAGATTTCATTCATTCAATCAGATTCAGTAATTCTCATATCTTTATTTCCTCCACGTAATCATAACAAATAGCTTTGACGAACAGATAACAATATTTTTTCCTATCGAGAGGATACTAAAAACGGAAATATTAGGATTCAGTAGGAATGCTAAACTTTCCGATTTTTTTTTTCCTATTGAGACGGAAATCTAAAGTACGGAATTCCAAAGTTTCCGTTTTTTTTCCTATTGAGGTACGGAATTCTAAAGTTTCCGTTTTTTTACTATTATGGTATGGAATCCTAAAGTTTCCGTTTTTTCCTATTGAGGTACGGAATCCTAAACTTTTAATTCTAATAGACAATAATACTTTACTTCCTGCCGTAGCGCAGGAACGCAAGAGTGTGACTGTAGACGCCACAGGTTGGGAGTTCCATCCCCACTCGATGACATTAAATAAATAATATTGTAAAATTTAATATTTTTTCTTCTTCCCTCTTGTTTTCATCTGCGCTTCTTGTTACCAACAAGGCAAAGCACGACGTTGAGCTCCGCCAATGTCTAAATTTCGGCGAAAATAGGGAACGGAACGGAGTGTCTTAACACTAGGACAAATTCAACTTTGCAATTATTTTTTATAAAGATTGTATTATTTTTGACTGAAATAATCTTAAATTACTTAAAATAAAGCTGAGTTATATTTGATAGCCGTCTTTTTGCCGTGTGATCCCGGCTTAGAATAGGATCACCCTGGTACTGATGGTGTCGTATGAGGTGACTAAAGTGCGTGTGGTAGAGTCACGTTGCTAGCAATGGCAACACGCATGGGCAGACTCGACCGGATTGTTACCACCCCCGGCATTTAAGACCGGCGTTAAGTAGTAGCCTTGGCCACTGCGTTTCGCATTAGGTAATGCCGGGCCCCGGTGCCCATCCACCTTAAAGGACGGCAACGCTCCTGTAGCTCCTCTGGAGTTGCACGGGGCTGTGGGCGACGGTGATCACTTACCATCAGGTGACTGTACGCTCGTTTGCCGTCTCTTCCATAAAAAAATATATATATCTGATAGATTCCTGTAGTACCGCAAGGCTACAAGCATGCGACTATAAAGACGACAGATTTTGGGTTCGATCCCTAGTCTAGGAAATTATATACACATTCAATATTTTGACGTTCTGGTAACTAGGCATAGATTAGGAAACGTATCCTCTACCTGTCCTTTTTACTATGACACCTTTGTACGCCTGCGCTGCTGTTAGCCCCAATATTGTCGACTTTATTATTAAATTATATTTATTTCTTTCTAGCGTCGTTTATTAAGCCATGCTCAGCATCTGATCCAAATCTGAATCAATGCATAGAACAAGTAATAGCTGCGGTTGGACCCAAGTTCAGCCAGGGTATACCAGAATTGGGTATCAAGCCCTTGGAGCCGGCGGAATTAGGTAGAGTGGTGGTCAACAACCCAGCTTTGAAGATCATCTTTGAAGATACTGTTGTCACTGGCTTAGGTGGATTCAGGATTAATTCGTTCAAGTAAGTGATAATAATAGAAATTAATACTCTTTAAAGGAAATTTATGAATATAATTTAAGTTTTATAATGTTTACTCACTCAGCTTCACGCTGTATCCGGCATATGGCAGCGTAGGCAGAGGGAACTTGGGAACCTACTGTTAAGACAGTCCGTTCCACTTCCGTTGCCCAATTTCCGCCAAAATTAAGGCATTGCGTGCTGAGTGGTGGAATTCAACGCCGCGCTTTGCCTTGTTACAAGATCGAAGAAATGAAAACATCAAATATTTAAATAGAAAATATTAAATATTTCATTTCCTCGAGTAGGGATCGAACCTACAACCTGTCGGTATCAGTCACGCGCTTCTGCCGCTGCACGACAGCCTGTTGAGGAACAGGCTGTATAAAGTTTAGAAGAACAATATTTAAATGTATGAACGTGAAATACAGTACCTATAGAGAATTTAAAATTAAAAATAATCTCAACCTGAACTATTACTAGCTCATCATGCTTACAGCTCTTCAACTGCTCATCTGGTTTTATAAAACATTTCTTCCACTACAACAGTACAACAGACAGACAAAAAATACTTAACTTTAATCGTATATATATATATATATATATATATATATATATATATATATATATATATATATATATATATATATATATATATATATATATATATATATACTATATATATATATATATATATATATATATATATATATATATATATATATATATATATATATATATATATATATATATATATATATATATATATATATATGCTTATAGGTATATATATATGCTTCACAGTGTATCCCGCTAATGATAAGGTAGGCAGAGGCACCTTGAAAACTTAGTGTTAAGACACTTGGCATTAAATAAACAACATAACAGTTTAATATAAATATATTTTGTGTTTTAAGGATGAACCCAGCGAAACAAAAGGCAATACTCGACTTTACCGCGAACGTGACTCTGAAAGCTAATTATGATATGGACGGACAGGTACTCATTCTTCCCATTAAGGGCAACGGACAAACAAGGATCAAGATTAGTTAGTATATATTTGCTTCATAATTTATATTTATTACTAGTGAGCCGCTCACGGCTTCGCCCGCTTGATATACTTACTTCAACTATTTTCTTGTTCAAGTAAAATTATCACTTTTAAAGCAAATTTATACATTTAACATTGAAATTTCATCGAAATAAGACGTTTCCTACATTATTAAATATGAGAGACAATTGAAGTTAATTAAATATTTAATTAATTTTCTTTACTTTTTACCTAACAAGCTATTTAATTAGTCAATCATTTTAATCAATTTAAAGTATCATAGAAAAGATACTTTTTTTTGAAAATACTTATTTAGAGGACCTATATGACTCAGTGGTCAAAGCGCTTAGACGGTTTTCAAAATACGAGGGTTCAATTTTCGTTATATTCAAAACTTCAAAAACGTACTAAAAAAAATTAAGTATATAATTATTTACTGTTTGCAGCAAATTTGAATATCGTGATCAAATACGATTACAAAACCGTTGACGGCTACTGGACGGTCACCAACCACAAGGACAGCTACAAGATGGACAAAGCTCACTTCAAATTCACTAACTTATTCAACGGAAATAAGGATCTCGGTATGTGTTTATGTGTTTACTTAATATTTTTTATAGGAAATTTAATAGCAATTTAGTTTATTGTAGTATTTTTCTGTTCTTTCCTTGTTTTCTTTCAGTTTTACACTGTATCTAGCGCATGGCAGGGTAGATAGACGGAACTTGGGAATGTAGTGTTAAGACACTCCGTTCCGTTCCAATAAAATATTTCATTTCTCGCTTCATCTGTCGCGTTTAGTGACACGCTTGCGACCTTACGCCACGACAGAAAATGATACCTCATATATTATAATTATATATTTCTATTATAATTTTAATATTAAATACAGAAAAATGTATTTTAATAAAACCGTAATTATATGTAATTCTTTTGTATAATTATATAATTATTACAATTCTAACGAAGAGAATCATAACCTGTTAAGTCGTTATGGGTTAAATAGAAAATAAATATCCTTATAAAAATAAACAAGCCTGTACATTATACTACATAATTTAATTACCTTTATAGTATATATAATCTGCATTCTTAATTGACTGTCAAAGGCTATAAAAATAAACAATGTATAATTAAAAAAGAAACATTTTATATTTATTTATGAATATTGGCTAAAAATATTACACACAAAGAAAAATATTTTATCTCTTTTAATTTTCTTTTAAAAAACTAGGCTCACTCAATTTCACTCACTCAGCTTCACGCTGTATCCCGCACATGGCAGGGAAGGCAGAGGGAATTTGGGAACCTAGTGTTAAGACACTTCCGTTCCCCACTTTCCGCCGAATTATGAGGCATAGCGTGTTGAGTGGCGGAACTCAACGCCGCATTTTGCCTTGTACCAGAGCGAAAATATTAAATATTTTATTTCCTCGAGTGAGGATCGAACCCACAACCCATCGATTACAGTCACACGTTTGTGCCGCTGCGCCACGACAGGCCTCAAAAAACTAGGCTCAATAGATAAATTGCTCATAGACATGCCAATATATTTAAATATATTTATAATTAACTATAAAAGAATACAATTCAATAGAATTTATACATATACTTATATATACTTACTTACTTAATTTTGTTAGTCGCTCGCTGTATCCCGCACATATAGCACAATTGAAATGGAATTTGAGGCATTTCATATTTAATGGCGAAACTTAAAGCCGCGCTTTTGATTTATTACTAGAGCGAAGGAATGCAAACGTTAAACATTTCATTTCCTCGAGTAGCGATAGAATGTAACTACAATCGCCCTTTTCCAGCTTCACCACTCTCACTTCACAAGTTTACACGATTATATTAATATATAAATTACAGCGGAAACAACAATCAAGTTCTTAAACGAAAACTGGCTAATCATCATGCAAGAAATAGCCCCACCAGCCCTCGACCAAATCATTCAGAAGTGTGTTGACGAAGTAAAAACGTTATTCAAATCAATACCAGCTGCAGAATTATTAAGCCAGTGAATGGTGAATTTTAAATTTGTCATATCCGGGATTTAATCATCAGGGCTTAAACTAACGTTGAAGCTGACATCTTATAATATAACTACCAATTACTTCTCATACTGATATTATTACCTAAATTAATCCACCTATACTAATTCGTACATTTTTTTATGATATTACATAATTACTATTATCCATACCTACTATTTCTTCAAATATAACCCGTTCATATTTATTTTACATAACATTTCTATTCACCGAACTTATTTTATTAATTTTAATGTAAGGTTTTTTTTTCAATGATGTTCAACCGGAAACATAAATATTTTGTTAATTTCATCATATTTTAAACAAAATCTTTGGATTCATCATATAAAAATAATCACATACATAACTTTAGTAGGTATCATGGATATCATCCTTTCATTAAAATAAAATAATGAACAAACGTTAAAAACATTTCAATTTCCAGCTGAGATGATACACGTGGTGATCAACGAGAACTGGGAGCCGGTGATCAACGACATCGCCCCAGTCGCCTTCGACACCATCATCACCGCTTGTGTTAACGAAGCAAAGAAACTCTTCGCGGCCGTACCAGCGAAAGAACTGTTATTATGAATATGGCACATCTGTTGTATTTTATTTTATTCTATGATTTTTATTCGTTACAAATATTTTTTTTCAACAAAATGGGTTTCAATAATAATTCATTTATTGAAATTCTACGAATTAGTAAGTATATATTTAAGTTTTAATAATTTAGAAATAAATAAATGTGTAATACAAGAAATAAACGCTATACAATATTTTTTTTAAATAATTAAAATAAAGAAAAAAAATAGATGAATATTTCAAAACATTTCCCATAGTAAATACATTAAAAGATTTTAACATTATTAAATTTTAAATTACTAAAACTGAATAACAATCGGCTTAATAAAGTTGTTGTTGATAAACATTTAATTTTTTTTTAAATGTGATTTCCTACAGTGAGCGGCCGTGTTGATACAATATCCATTAGTAACATCCTAGTGAACATAATAACTGAAATAATTAATTTATAACATCCTTTTTTCGCCACTACCTATTTCAATATGTACATTAAAACAAAACCATTCACAATGTGTTAGCATTTCACAATATTAATAATAGATGATACTTGGGTGTCGGTATTGTTTATTTTTTAAAAGGGTGATTATTTAGTTATTACTAATTATTAATAATTTTAAGTAATATAACTGTTTTTTTAACGAAGCTCTTCTTTATATGTATATTTAATAGTTTATATATATTTTAAATGTTTATTTTGTTGTTATACCGTTGGCATATTACAGGTCAGGAGAACTATCTAAGTTTTTCTGTCCTTACCTATTTATAGATATATTATCATATATTTTGTATAAGTGATTAAATAAAAAATAATCCATATATTTTTTATATATGTTTAAATATATTCTTATTTGAGACTGTTTTATAATATATTCATTTGTCTTAACATAAACATTTCAACTGTATGATAAGAAATTGTGATAATTATATTAAGTTAGTATTATCTTCTCTTGTATAATGTTCAAATAAATCATTTTTCTTTGCTTATTTAGATTTTTTTATATGGATAATTTACTGAATTTTATTCATATTTTATGTAAGTGCAAGCAAAACACAAAAATCATTTAGAAAACCCTTAACCCATAAAATAGCAAAGTGCTCAAGTTCATAAGATTGTCATAAATCATATTTAAACACCACTGTGATGGATAACATGTTTGATAGAAAAAAACACTCTGAAACCAGTTAATTCATTCAGGGGCTACAATGACACAGACAAAAAGACAGACATATCAAGTCTATAGCACTCCTCTTTTTACAATGGTGGTTAAAAAGGAAATGCATAATAGATAATGTCCAAACATTTAATCAAAAAGTATAAACTAAAAGTAACAAATGTAAATGCACATTAAATGTGTAAAGTTATTCTTATTACTACATAACAAAGTAAGGCACATGTTTTCATTGTTTCACACAATACAAAATATTGAATATAAAAGTGATTGCTTTATATATAAGAACAATTATCTCATATTTATTAGTTTAAATTAACGGGGGCACATAGCATGGCGTCCACCATCAACAGGCAAGCTTGCTCCAGTTATGTTACTAGCTAGGTCGCTAGCCAAAAACGCTATAGTCGCTGCCACTTCATCAGGTTTTCCTGGCCTTCCTAAAGCATGAGTTTCCTTTGTCCTCTCCAAAAATGCTGCATACTGTTCATCATTCAATCCCCCACGTTTTTGCAATTCAGTTAATATAACTCCAGGATTCACACAGTTTACTCGTACACCTTTGGGAGCTAATTCTAAAGCTACGCACCTTGTGAACTGATCTACGCTAGCTTTGGACACATTATAAGCTAATACTCCTGGGAAAGATCTGATACCGTTGACGCTAGATACATTTACAATGTTACCTTTTGTTTTTAATAAATGTGGAACAGCTAACATGGTTAGATAGTAAATAGACCTCACGTTAGTGTTCATGAGGCGGTCATATTGTGCCAAGGACGTGTTCTCGATTGTTCCAGTCTCTATAATGCCGGCGTTGTTTATTAAAACGTCGATTTGGCCGTAGTGGTCGATTGTATTTTTAACTATTTTCTCAATATCGTTCTCTTTAGTTAAATCAGCCGGTACTACGAGGGTTGCGGCTGACTTTTCGCAATCCTTGTTAACTTTTTGTAAGTTATCAACATTTCTGCCGATCAATGACAATTTAGCTCCAAGTTTTGATAGAAAAACAGCTGTAGCGGCACCGATTCCAGAGCTGGCGCCGGTCACAATCACCACTTTACCAGCGAAATTCATTTTCACAGTAATAATCTTTGAAGAATTGAAAAAAACTATATGGTTTTGTGTAATAATCCTTATCAAGTGTATTAATAGATATCACCAGAATTATGTAAATTACTTGTTTACTTCAATTTTATTGTAAGATTATATTAAAATATCACATATATTAAAATACTCTTTACTACAATTCTATTGGATGTAATTATTTTAGACAAGTTATAACAACCAATCACAAACCAGCTAGTTTACAAACATTTTAAAAAATATCATATGTCAAGATCATTTTATACGATCTTTTTAATACAAGTATTTCGAATTAGATACAAAGTTTTTAGCAAAATATATTAAATTTCTATAATGTACGATACGATATCGTCATATTGATACGGCCTAAAGGAATACAATGTTAAAAGTATAATTTGGTAGGAAATATTAATATTGTATAGAATGTTTATTTACAATATTAATTAATTTATTTGCATTTGTATAAATATAAAACAATATTATCGTAATTATTAAGCGGTTAATAGTTGATTTTTGACGTTTTTATATTGACGTAGCTCTATAGATTTCAAAAATTAAACTTATTTTGACATCAAATATATTTATTATTATTATGAAAAATTCACAAGTATAAAATGTAAAATCTGGTTAACAATAAGTTTCCATTTTTCCAAATTATTAGTGAAATAGCTAAAAGCTTAAGTTACAATGACCAAAGTAAATACTTTGTTTAAACATGGTATTGAATATTTAAAAGTATAAATTTAATGCATATTATTTTCCTTTTAGAAAGAAGTAATTCATATTCATATTGGTCAAGCGGGTGTTCAAATTGCAAATGCTTGTTGGGAATTGTATTGTTTAGAACATGGTATTACCTCAGATGGAATTTTGGCTTACCCAGAAAATACAAATTATGAAACATTTTTCATTCACACCGGTGCTGGAAGAGTCGTTCCACGAGTCGTTATGATTGATTTGGAACCTACACCTATAGGTACATACAAATAGTTTTATTTAATGTGCTATTTAAAAAGTATAACTAATTTAAATTTTTAGATGAAATAAGAACAGGCGCATATCGGCGACTTTTTAGGCCTACATCATTATTAACTGGAAAAGAAGATGCAGCTAGTAATTTTGCTCGTGGCTACTTTGGTGTTGGTAGAGAAATGATAGATCTAGCTTTAAATCGTATAAGAACGACAGCAGAAGAATGTAGCTGTCTACAAGGCTTTTTAATATTTCGATCATTCGGTGGTGGCACCGGATCAGGGTTTACTCCGCTCTTACTTGACGGATTAGCAAGTGATTATGGCAAACTATCAAAAATTGAATTTGCTATTTATCCAGCACCAAAAATTTCACCAATAATAGTAGAGCCTTACAACGCTGTGTTGACAACTCACGCATGTATGGACACCGAGGACGTATGCTTCATTTTTGACAATGAAGCCTTATATGATATTTTAGGAAGACTTTTAGATGTACCGAGACCCACATATACAAATTTAAATCGTTTGATGGCTCAGGTATTATTATTTTGTGAAACCTTGTAATTAAAATGTAGATTTTAGAACTGAAATATGACGATTAAAACAAGTAATACTATGTTCAATAGTTCTATGATTATTTATATATATAAAAATCTTGTTTGATTTAAGCATTATTATTTCAGGTAGTATCTTGCATGACATCTTCTTTGAGATTTGAAGGGTCTCTCAATGTTGAGTTGGTAGAATTCCGAACGAATTTAATTCCTTATCCCAGAATACATTACCCTCTCGTCACGTTTGCTCCGTTTCTGCCTCCATCAAGATCTTCTCATGAGTCTTTGACAGTACAACAATTGATGATGTCTTGCTTTGAACCTTCAAATCAAATGATTAAATGTAATCCAACAAAAGGAAATTATATGTCCTGTTGTTTATTATTTAGAGGAGATGTCAATCCTAGTGATATAAATGCTTCTATAGCTAGAATAAAAGGTATAAGATCTATAAAGTTTGTTGAATGGTCCCCAACGGGGTTTAAGGTAAAGTTGTTACGTTGTTTATTATTAATTCTAATTGACTGAATGAATTATTCAATAATGTTTATAAATCTTAAAAACAGAGATATATGTAGGATGTGTGTGTTATATCGCTATATGAAAATCTCTTTAGATAGTTATAAAACATATTTAGTAGATTACAGCTATTAAATTAAACTATTTTCAGATTGGGCTTAATTATCAGCCTCCAACAACTGTCCCGGGTGGGGATTTAGCAGCATTAGAAAAGGCTGTGGTGATGGTATCAAATTCTTCAGCAGTTCGAGTAGCTTGGGAGCGGATATGCAAAAAATTTAGTTTAATGTATGCAAAGAGAGCATTTGTCCATCATTATGTCGGTGAAGGCCTAGAGGAAGGAGAATTCAGAAACGCCCTTATGAATATTAAAGCGCTTTCTAATGATTATAGAGAATTAGAAACTTAATTTGATTTACAAAAAAATATAGAATACTAGATTCCGATGCGGTTTTCTATAATTAAAAAATAATATTACGACTTGTCAATGTCAATATCTTATTGTCAAAATATCGTGGAGTATTGTTGAAGCGAAATTTTTAGCCGTGCATTTTTGTAATTATTTCATAATTTCGTGTAATAAATATAAAGTTTAAAATATAAAAAAAATATCGATATTTTGTTTTTGAAAAAAATATAAGGCAAGGACTATTTTAGTAAAGCTTTTAACTAAATAATTTCTATTTATTTACCTTTCGCAATAGATTAAGGTTTGTACATTTATTTCTTTTTATATAAGCAATGACGAAATGATAATTTTAATCATAGATACTATTATATTTACAATATTGTATTTTTTTTATTACTTTCAGTAAAAATGCTGCTTATTTCAAATTTGTGCCGTTGTGCGCAATCTCTCAGGGTAGCACCAAGTAAGCTATTAGTATCAAATACAAGTATTCACAGTCGACTGATTACAAGAAAACTTATAACTCCTATTAGAAATAACGCTACTGGATTAAAGAGTGAAAGATTTAAGGTTTGTTGTAATTTTTAACCATTATTTTAACATACGTGAGCAAGGTGATATGTCGTGGCCGCCTTGAAATTAGGCTACCGAATTTTTACACTGGTATATAGTTGGTAGAAAAATAGAAAAAAATAAAAATAATAAATAAAATCCTAAAATCAAGTCCACAGCTAAATTCAGGGTGGTGATGACCCATTGACTGCCAAATTTATATTAGAAGGAATAGAGACAATTTAATGTATTAGTATAATATTAGGAACTATTTTCAGGCCTGTCATGGAACAGTGGCACATGTGTGTGACTAAACTGCAGGTTATGGGTTCAATCCCCACTCGAGAAAGTAAAATATTTAATATTTTCAAATTAAATATTTAATGTTTTCATTTCTTTGCCCTGGTAACAAGGCAAAGCACGGCATTAAGTTAGAATGGAGTGTCTTAACACCAGGTTACTGAGTTTTCTCTGCCAACCCTGCCAAGTGTGGGATACAATGTGAAGCAAGTGTGAATTGAGTATTTTCTACTCTGCTGACCTTTCGAATACATTGCTTATTTGGAGTTTGTTTATTATTTTTAACTTGTTTGCCATAGACTTCGATTCCTTGCTTTACTTGTGTGTTTTTATTAACACCACACATTGAAAAAAAAAAAACGAAAGTCACATTAATAGTCTGCCCAATTTGTTTTCTTTTCTTATTATTAAAAGTTAATAAATCAAATTTCAGTTAACAAATATTTTCAAATCGAACCCAATTCTAACAAGATTTTATACATCATCAAAGCCAAAGGACTCTAAAGCTGTGGGCTATTGGCTGTTGGGCTGTAGCGGAATGGTCTTTGCAGCTGTTGTGCTAGGTATGGTAGCTGGTTACTTGATACTGTTGTATTCTGTTTATTATATAATCAATATTGTGTTGAGTAGTACTAATGGCAGTAAATAATGGGATTTTTCTTGGCTATGGGTGTGATTAGAACTTATTTTATTGTGTATTTTTTTTATGTTATAGAAACCTAGTGTTAAAATACTTCATTCTGCACCTTTAGTGCAATGTCCCAAAAATTGGATGCCTCAAAACAGTTCCACAGCCAATATACACACAATGCCCTCAAATTTGAGTTGGGAAATAAATGAAGTGTCTTAGGGAGCGTTCAAATATTACATAACGGAATTTGGGAGGAAGGGGGAGTCTTGTAAAACGTTACGATGCGTTACGTATTATTATTTTTTTGTTCTGAAATAAAAAAAATTAGGAAACTTGTGAAAAAAGTAAGAGGTACAAATATTGATTGTACTCAAGAGACGGCACCACAAATTCTATTGATTAGGATTTATTAAATGATTGAAGCTAGGTGTTGCATGCAGATTTATAATCTTTTGTAGCAGTTATAAATCTTTTGTTTTATTTATTACCACAACACAATTAAAACAATAATAGAAAATGTTTTGGGCGTCAAAAATCTTCCAAAATTGCGTGTTACATAATACTTGAACGTCCCTTAACTCTAGGTGCCGAAGTTTTCTCTGCCTTGCCATTTGTAGGATACAGCATGAATCTGAAAAAAATATATATAATAATTGATCTCACAATGATTTAGTTATAACATTCCTTTTTCTTTAGTAATATTTTATATTGATATAAAGTTTTGTATTCAATGCCCGGTGTATGTAGAATTTAATAAATATGTCAAGCCATATTATAAATTATGTAATATATTAAAATTAACTATATGACTTGAGAATAACAATGTTTTAACATATTTTTTTTTGTGTGTTGAGTAAATTTTACTTTTAAGCTACATTATACTAGAGAACCAGTGCGGCTTTGCCCACTTGCACTGTAAGAATATTTATTTAACACTGACCTGCCCTCAGGTGTATATTACACTATTTTGCTTACTTATATCAGTTACTTTTTAGTTTTTTGTAAGGTCATCAAACTATAATGGCTAAAACTGCATTTAAATCTGGTTAGCCTTTTTTGAGAGTAACATGTACTACAACCGCACAGATAAACATACAAAAAATATTATTCATCCTACATCCCCTATAAGATTTTTTAAAATATATCATCCATGCACAGACAGTTCATCAGTTAGAGATTGATTATAAGATAGATATAAAAATCTAAATAATTAATTTAAAGGTTTTGAAATTGTTACATTTTTAAAATTTTTTAACATACAATTACGCCTGCCAAAATATTATCCATGTTTTTTAAATGTACTTTATGTCCATTCGAATATTCGTAAGATAATTTGTATAAAGTTCAATGACACACAATAAGGCCAAAAATACTTAACCAATTTGAGTATGTTTGGACGTATAGTGTAACAAACACACATTCAAAATTATAATATTCATATAAACTTTTTTACCAAAAAAATTTCATATTTATGATTTTTTCATAGCAAATATATATATATATATATATATATATATATATATATATATATATATATATATATATATATATATATATATATATATATATATATATATATATATATATATATATATATATACATATACATATACATATACATATACATATACATATACATATACATATACATATACATATACATATACATATACATATACATATACATATACATATACATATACATATACATATACATATACATATACATATACATATACATATACATATACATATACATATACATATACATATACATATACATATACATATACATATACATATACATATACATATACATATACATATACATATACATATACATATACATATACATATACATATACATATACATATACATATACATATACATATACATATACATATACATATACATATACATATACATATACATATACATATACATATACATATACATATACATATACATATACATATACATATACATATACATATACATATACATATACATATACATATACATATACATATACATATACATATACATATACATATACATATACATATACATATACATATACATATACATATATATATATATATATATATATATATATATATATATATAATATAATGGAAGAACACTATAAATATAAGAATAATATTTTTTTTTATAATAAAATAGAATACTGTCAACATTGTTTTGTGATTTTTGGTGGTAAAATAAATAAAAATATATATAAAATATTTTTGTTTCATTTTACAACCTCATCTTTTTTTTAAATAATTAAAGGAAAGTAAACTTTTCCTGTTAAATAATATTATTTGAAAGGAAAAGTTGATATTATTGATGTATTTTATAATTTGTATCTGCCACAAGACATAACAATATGTAAGGCCTAAGGGGACTAAGAGTCAATATAATATAAGTATAATGAGAAGTTTCAGTGCTGAAAGTGAACACCAGACTTTGTTTAAAAAAATTCAAAGAAACATAGAATGACATTGTCTCAAGTGGGGATCAAACCTGCAACCATCACGGTTATAAATCCAGATAATGTTTCTAATAGCATTTATGTTTTTATTACAAAATGGTTAATATGTATATATTCTTTTTGTTAATTATATTTAATTTTAAGGTGGAGTCACACGTTTGACTGAATCAGGCTTATCAATGGTAACATGGAAGTTGTTGGGAGAAAAGATGCCGAGGACGGACGAAGAATGGCAAACTGAATTTGAAAAGTATAAACAGTTCCCTGAATATAAATAGTAAGTATTTATTAATATATATATTTTTTATAATTAAAATGGGAGGCCTGTCGTGTGACTGTAACCGACAGGTTCGGGGTTCGATCCCCAGTCGAGGAAATGAAATATTTAATATTTTTAATTTAAATATTTAATGTTTCATTTCTTTGCTTTGGTAATAAGGCAAAGCGCGGCGTTGAGTTCCGCCACTCCAACACCCAATGCCTCAAATTCGACGGAAGTGGAACGGAGTCTCTTTACACTAGGTTCCCGGGTTCCCTCTGCCTACCCTGCCTTGTGCGGGATACAGCGTGAAGATTAAAAAAAAAAAATCTATAATTTGTATAACAAAGTATTGGATTGGTGACTGTACATAGAATATGAAAAAAAGAAAAAATAGATATAACAATAAAAAATATATTCACAATTTTTGTTTGTATGTCTGTGTGTTTGTTCGCATTAATCTCAGAAACAGCTAAATCAATTTAACTTTAGTGCTTTAGCAAATTTCCCTTCACATTTGTTATTTAATTGGTTTAGAAATAGAAAAGTTATTCTACTTATATATTGAATTGGTTGAAAATTACTTAACAATGTAGGTATAGATATTGATTTTAAAATTATATTGTTATTAGCAAAGGGGTCGCTGGTATTTAATATAATGTGTGTTGAATAGTCATTTAGGTTTCTTTACGGTTGAAGCTTTTTTTTATGTGGATGCTCTCATCTCGGGTACTATTAAATTAAATTGAAATATCTTTATTTTTTTGTATTGAAAAGTTGGTCCATTAATAAACATAAGGGAGGTTAATACTATGTCTCCTGACATCTATTATATATACATATATTTTTTATTTTATGTCTGTTTGTTTGTCTGTGCGTTGGTTCGCGCTAATATAAAAAAGCTAAACTGATTTAAATGCAGTTTTCAATAGTGTGTTTTATAAACCAATTCTGATTTAGTGTTTGTTTTATTTTAATCACTTCATAAATAAATAAGTAGTGTATCCATATAAAGTACCAAAATTTCTGTAGTACTAAATAAATAATTACCTAAGTTGACTAAAGATCAAATCTATGTGATAATTAAAAGAAAAATAAAAAAAAAAAATATATAAAAACATTACATCACAATAACTTTGAAATTCTTCAAGTATTCTAATTTACTAAGCGGACGTAATACGTATCCAATAATTTTTTATTGTATTAAAATTATGGAGATCTGTCGTGGCGCAAGCGATTGTCAACGTGATATGTTGTGGGTTCGATCCCCATTCGTGTGAATAAGGTAATGCTTTGTTCTGATAATAAGGCAACGTGTGGCGTTGAATTCCGTCACTGACCACGCTTTGCTTTAAAATCGTCTGAAAGTGAAAAACGGAAGCGTATTAATATGAAGTTCCCAAGTTCCCTCCCTCTGCCTGTCATGTGCGTTATATAGCGTTTAGCTGAGAGACATGAGACACTCCCAGAGAAATTGTCCGAGAATTTATTGTTTCATGTTAAAGGTTATTACCAAATTGACGATTTTCTAAATGATAACACGCCTTGGGAATAAAATGCTCGCTCCAGGCTATTTCAAATGTATCATTGACAATTATTATAATATGATGTAAAGCTTTGGTTAAAAAAAAGACATGTACCGATGAGTTTCTTTCGCCGGTTCTTCTCAGGTCTGAGGCAGTCACTTTAATGAACTGGTGGTAAATTGTTTGACGTTCAAAAAACTAATCTTGTAACTTATTATTTTGAATAGAAATATTTGAATTTGAATTAATTTAACGCGATATTATACCGTATTTTCATAGTAAAAACATGAATATGACCCTGAACGAGTTCAAATGGATCTGGTACATGGAGTACGCGCACCGGACGTGGGGGCGCGCTATCGGGGCCGCGGTGTTTATACCGGCGATATATTTCTGGGTCAGAGGGAGGTTAGACAAGGGGATGAAGGGAAGGGTGGCGGTATACTGTGCATTGGTGGCAGCTCAGGTGAGATTTTACAGAAATACTGTTCGTTTGTTGTTTATTTTTTATTCTTTGGGGTATTTTTGGCGTGTTTGTTAAGGAAATTGCACATAGCAGGGTGAACAGAGTGCACTTGGGAACCTAGTTTTGTGACCATTACAACACTTGTCACTGGATTAAGTGACACTACGTCTTAAGTGTCGAAACACAACGCCGCGGTGTGCCTTGTTATCGTAGTAAAGAAATGAAAATATAAAATATTTCATTGTCTCGAATGTGGATTGAATCTACCACCTGTTGAGCTTACAATCGCACGTTTGTGCCACTGCGCCACATTAGCATCGTTTATATATTTTTTTAGCATAATTAACATTTTTTTATATAACTGTAAGAAATAAAATAATTAAAACATTTAAGTAAAACGGTCGTTATTAAACTCGGTCTGATGTTCTGCGAGTTCTGTTCACCGTACAGATTAGCTCATACTAGTTTAGTTTTCACGTTCACTGACTGTACTGAACAGGTTCGTGGGTTCGATTCCCGTTTGAATCTATAATTATTTAAATATTTAATTTAAATGACTTGTTTACTCTGATATGGCACACGATGGCGTTAGGTTACGTAAGTGCCAAACAGGGCAGAGAATTAGCAAAATTTGTAGTTGCATGGAAATTTACATAAAAAATGTTTTGAGTTTAGCTTAGCTTGTAAATTTTAAACTTTTTAAGCAAGTTTATTCTTAACAGTTTTTTCCCCGTACTTGTTACCAAGCGAAGAAATGAACATATTAAATATTTCATTTCCTCGACTAAGAATTGAACCCGTAACCTGTACAGACGCACACATGTGCCCAGCGTCCAAACGGTCGTTCTAAGCATTTCGTTAAATTAATTTAAATATAATTTAAAAAATCTAATTTCCAGGGTCTTATGGGTTGGTACATGGTGAAATCAGGGTTGGAGGATCGTTTCCAAGGCCCTTCAGACGTGCCGCGTGTGTCGCAGTACAGACTGGCCGCCCACCTCAGCCTGGCCTTCATTTTGTATTCGGGGCTCGTGGCCGGAGCCCTGAGGGTGCTCCGCCCCTTCCCCGTTAATGCTATACTGAGTAAAGGGAAGGACTTGAAGACTGTCACCATTTTGGCTCATAGTGCCAAGGCGTTGGTGTTTTTGACGGCTGTTTCAGGTTGGTTGGGCTTTTTTTTTTTTTTTGGGAAATGACAGATTTTCATTTGTTTTTGAAGGCTTTTTGTTTTTTCGATGTGGTTCAGTTTAATAGGAGTTATTTTGTATGTATTGGGCTTGTTGTGGAGGAAGGGCACAAGCTTGTGTGTGGAAACGCGGAAGTTTTTAGGAGGAAATGGCTTTTTTGATAATTTCATTTTTTTACTCGGGTAATAGGGAAAAGCTCGGCGTTGAGTTCCGCCACTTTACACGCAATGCCTCACATTCGACTGAAAGTGGGGATCGAAACGGAGTGTCTTAAAACTAGGTTCCCAAGTTCTTCTGCCTACCTTGCCTCGTGCGGGATACAGCGTGAAGCTAAAAAAAGGATAAGAAAGTTAAGAGGTCTGTTGTGGTGCAGAGGCACAAGCGTGTGACTGTTAATACTTTACGCATATAAGGTTAAAGATCATTTGTTCTCAGAAAAATCTAATTCACTTACTTACTTACTTAGCTTCACGCTGTATCCCGCACGAGGCAGGGTAGGCAGGGGGAACCCGTGAACCTAGTGTTAAGACACTCCGTTCCACTTCCGTTCCCCACTTTCCGCCGAATTTTATTGTTGTTTACTTTTTTTTTAAGTAATAGAAATACTAGGTGCTAAGTTTAAGAATTATTATGATTATATTATTCGATTTTTTATAACTTTTTAATATTTTCTTAATAATGTTTTCAATTTAAAATATTTAATGTTTCATTGCTTCGCTCTGGTAATAAAGCAAAGCGCAGCGTTGAGTTCCGCCCCTCAACACGCAATGCCTCAAATTCGGCGGAAAGTGGGGAACGGAAGTGGAACGGAGTATCTTATCACTAGGTTCCCGGGTTCCCTCTGTCTACCCTGCCACGTGCGGGATACAGCGTGAAGCTAAAAAAAAAATACATTTTCTTAGTTTGTTCGAACCAGTTGCGCACATACCCGTCACATAGATGTTGTTCCGATCCAATATTACAGAAAAAGTTCATCCTCATTAAAATAATCACAAATATCTTTAGAATTTGTTATGACTCCATTTTTAGTTTCAAGTGTACTCGTCAAGGAGCAATTTTTCAATTTATTGACTCCTCATTTCTTTTCCTATGAAATATGATTCTTTCATAGTTACATCATTGGGGTTATTTTTATGTTGAATCCAAAGATTATTTCTCTTACAAATGTCTTCAACAACTGTTTTGTTTGTCCAGTCTTGTCTCGGAGGAATTTGTTTCTTGCTTTTGGTAACCACACTGTCAGTTATACCTCTCAACAGCTTTTCTTCCGATGTATTCAATGATAAGTTTATTTCGTTGCTGATATTGCTGTCGTTGATGTTTTTGATGTAGTCTATTATAATCAATGGCTTTGTAATTAGGTTTTTTGCGGCCTAGATGGAAATTGTTTTTCCATTTCTAAATTTAACTATTATAGTAAATTTCACTTCTTTAAGTTAAAACATACGTGACGTGATCTATGAAGGTTTTTACATTAGGAGATTCTCGGTTACTTCTTTTTCATTACACATACAATTTTTTTCATTAATAATATTTATAATACTATGTGTAGTGTCTCGTAACATATTTTTGTATAAAACGGCTTGACGATCTGAACTCAGAAGGCTAATGTTGAAGTGCCCGATCTTCGTCTTTTGTGTATTTGTGGAGGAGAATAGTTATCCAGAAAAGAGCTAAGATTAGAGGGTTCGGGTTTTCTGTAAATGGCACCAAAGTTCAAGGAATCATTAACAATATAAATCCATAGATAGTGGTTGTTGCTTAAGTCGATATAATACAATCTTATTTAATAAAATAAAAATAAATAAATAAAAAGCATCTGAAATTCACATATCAGTTGTTGCGACTGAAGTTGTGGTGACATTTTTTTTTATCGTGAAATATATCGACGTGAGGGTCCAACAGATTCTCAGCTTCACGCTGTATCCCGCACGAGGTAGGGGTAGGCAGAGGGAACCCGGGATGACTGGAATGACTGGGTGATGGATGTCTGGGATTGCGGTGAGGTACTGCTATCTTGATTTGTGATAATAACTCGGGGGAATCTAGTTTACTACGAATAATTTTGTACAATGTTACTAAGTCTGCTACGTGGCACAATCGTTGGTTATAGTCAGCTCTAAATGGACAAGACTTGTCTTTGAAAGCAAAGTGTCTTGTTAGTGAGCGTTGTACTTTTTCTATGCTGGTTGTGTGGATCTTATAGGACGGATTCTATATCGGAATCGCGTATTCCAAAACACTCCTGACCAGTGCATTGAAGATTGCTATAATAGAGTCGGGTCGTTTTAAATCTACGGTATTACGTTTAATCATACCTAGCAGTGCCGATGCTTTGGAAACTACATGATCATAATGATTAATGAATGTCAGCTTGCTGTCAATGAACACTCCAAGGTCTCTAATGACTGTAACTTCTTGGAGCTTTTGATTGTGTATTAAGTATTTAGATCTAACAACCTTCCTTTTTCGAGTAAACTTAATATATGAGCACTTAGATACATTTAGATCCATTCTATTCATAACACACCACTGTTGAGTGGAATTCAGATCTTCCTGAAGCAGAAAAGTATCATCTATTGTACATATTGTGCTATAGAGTTTTAAGTCATCCGCAAACAACGAGCAGTTGCCATGACGCACGTTACGTGTGATATCATTAATAAACAAGGAAAAAAGAATGGGACCCAAGTGGGTTCCTAGAGGCACTCCAGATGTAGAAATGTACGGATCTGAAGTGTGACCCTTTACTATTACCCGTTGGACTCTGTTGACTAAATATGAGCGGAACCACGATAAAAGAGGGTCACAGATCCCAAACGCACATAGTTTTAGAATAAGGATATCCTGGTCTACTTTGTCAAAAGCACTGGTGAAATCGGTATATATAGAATCAACCTCTTGCTTGTTGTCTTCTTGTTTGGATATATAAGAAATATAACAAGCTAGATTAGAAACTGTTAATCTGTTGGAAAGGAATCTGTGTTGATTATCCGATTTTATATTCTTGGTGTAAGTGGTGAGTATGGGACACACAATGCTCTCAAATGCTTTAGAAAATATATTCAAAATTGATATTGGTCGGTAATTGCGGTAAAAACAGGGAGAACATTGGCGAATTTCCATTTGACAAATGATGGCGGTATGCCTGGTATGGTATCAGGACCTGCACTTTTGCTGGAGTCTAAAGATTTAAGAGCTTTAGCGATATGGCATTCCGATACATGATTTTTTGACAGAGACATTTGTGGATGCGAGTCATTATTTCGAATTGTTTGGTTAGATACATAGAATATGTTGAGATATTGAATATAGAAGCAAAACATTTTTCCGAAAAGAATACATATGTCGTCATATTGTTGAGGAACATTTTAGATGGAATTTCAGAAGGTGAAGACATTTCTTTATATGTGACCAAAATCTTTTCGGGGCCCGTACCAAGGACTCTTCAGTGTCCTATGTGAATGTATTGATAATAGCAATGTTTTAGCAGAGACTCAACACTACTTTTAGCAAAACTATATTTATGCGTATCTCTTGCATTATTATAAATTTTTATTTTACTTCTAAGTTTATCTTTTTCTTTTATTAGCCCTATCATATTTTGTGTAAACCAGACAGGATGTTTTAAGTTTCTTGGTTTCGTTTTTCGTATTAGGAACTAATGAATCAATAATTTTGCGTAGTTTACAATAAAATGATTCAACCATGTCATCAGCATTAGAGCAATTCAATTGAAGTTCAAGTTCCCAGTTGATCCGCCCCAGCTCGGAATTAAATTAATTTTGTTATAATTGGCTTTTTTAAAGCAAAGTGTAGCAAATGTGGAGCTTTTTGTTTTACCTAGTGTACTTCAATCTCCAGCACTGGATGATGAAGATCTAGCTTGCTTAAGGCATCGAAAGCATTCGTTACTTTTAAGTTACCAATTAGCCAGTACCAAGTCTAACACAGGCCCATTATGATTTTTTACATAATTGTATTGATTTAGATTATTTGGTAAAAGAAAGTCCACTAGAGAATATCCTACTGACTTATTAATATTAGTGGCAGTGATAGGGTGAGAATTATTGACATTATAAATACAATCAATAGAGCTTAGGTTAAAATCACCTGAAATGAGGATATCTCCATTATAAGACTGAATGACTGAGTTAATATTGTCTATGAGATAACATTTAGAGAATCTTAATATACAGGTAGAGGTTTGTATACAACACAAATTAGTATGTTTTTGAAGACTCCGTTACTCTTAAATTTTACATTAAGGTCTATGGAGATCATCGAAAACACTTTCATAATTTTAGTTAGTTAGTTTTTTCAACTAAAAATGTTTTTTTTTTTCATAAACAAAAAATCAATATCTTTTTTTTCAAGACTATTTTTTTTTTGTATAGGCGCATTCGTAGCGGGTCTCGACGCGGGCCTGGTCTACAACTCGTTCCCCAAGATGGGCGACCGCTGGCTCCCGGACGACCTCCTGCGCCTGTCCCCCGCCGCGCGCAACTTCACGGAGAACCCCACCACCGTGCAGCTCGACCACCGCCTGCTGGGGACCACCACGCTGCTGGCCGTCGCGGCGCTGTGGGTGGTGGCCCGGAGGAGGGGGCTGCCCGCCGTCGGGCGGAGGGTGGTCAACGCGGTGGCCGCTGTGGCCTGCGTGCAGGTTAGCTTCAATAGTTCATTGTTTATGTTCATTCTAAACTTGAGGATGAATTAAATTGAGAATTATGGTTTTTTTTTACAACTATTTGCTTTTCACAATTGTAGATTGCGTAGAGACAGTTTGGGAACTTCGTTCCCTTTAAGACACTTTTTCTGACTTTCCGCAGAATTTGAGGCATTGTGTGTTGATTGGCGTAACTCAAAACCGCCTTATTACAAGCAATGAAAATATTGAATATTTCATTTCCTTAAATAGGAATCGAACCCACAACCTGTCGGTTGCAGTCGCAGACGCAGGCAAGCAACTTTAATATTTCAATAATCATTCACTCATTCGCGATTCATCATTCATTGTTTCGAAAAAGAATGGTTAATGTTTATATGTATATCTAGGTCTATATTTACCGGATAAAGATCTTTTTTTCCATTCATTCATTCATTCATTTTGAAAATCTTTATTTGTTTAATCTGTACTGATTCATGGCTTTTTATCTGACATCATTTTTTGCTAACGCGGTCATTTTAATAGAAATTTAGTTCAATTTCTTATTTATAAACTCACTCATTCATTCATTTGGTAACCTTCATTCATTGGCTCATTTGCATCTGCTCTACTACAATTTCAACTATAGTAATATAAATCCTACATTTTTTTTTCTTCAATTTTCAGTTTTTCCTTTGTAAATGAACTTTTCATCTTGATTAATATTATAATATAATCATACTAATATTATAAATGTGGAAATGTATGTTTGTTTACAAATTCACGCAAAAGGTACTGATCAGATTTAGATGAAAGTTTTCTGTAATTATACGACCTCGAAAAAATAAAGTATAGACTATTAATTTAAACATTTTGTATATACATATACCCATTTATATTGTCGTTCAGCTTCGCGCTGTATCCCGCGCTAGATGTATATATGTACTTGATGTGGGTAGGCAGAAGGAACTTGGGAACTTGTTCATGCCTTCCGTTCCGCACTTTCCGCCTAATTTGAGGCGTTGCATGTTGAGTAGCGGAGTTCAACGCTGCGCTTTGCCTTGTTGCCAGAGAAAACATTAAATGATTAGAAATAAAGGCGTGTTGTCCATTAGTATAATATATAATAATATTACAAGAAAATATTGTAGAAGTAATACAATTTAAAATAGGTTCCCAACTCCCTAAACTAGGAACAAACCTGTATTTTAGGAAGAAGTGAGTCTGATAGCTTTACAATAACAGAGAATTATACAACTTGAGAACTTGAATATTATCTTTCAAGGGAATAAGCTTAATAGCTTAAACATTTTCTATACTGAAAAGGAAAGGTAAAAAAAGGAACTTAAAACTATAAAATTAAAAATATTTTTTGACTATGCGATGAAGTGGATGAGTGCGCACGTGTGCACGCGCCTGAGTATGTATAAATGTATGTGGTGTGTGAGTGCGTGTGTGTGTGTGTGGGTGCGTGTGTGTGTGTGTGTGTGTGTTGGGTGTATGAATATTATTTAGATAAGAAAAGAGAATTGTCAACAAAAGCTTGGCCTTTTTTAAGACATGATTTTAAAGTTTTGTATTTGTAATAGGTTTTCGGTTAATTTGTAATTTAGGCAGATAAGCCATTTTTTAATCTTATGTTTTACGATGTATTTGTTATATAAGTGCATATTTTCTTTTTGTTTACTGACATTATTGTAGACAGTGGAACTAATTACACTGTATTACCTCGTGGCAAAATTTGTGTTATGGGAGAATGTAGGATAAATATTTCTATTCGAGCGCCTATTGGGGTTGCTCATGGAAGGGACTTCAGCATGTTTACGCAGGATGGTACGAAGAATAAATAGTTGCCTAACTGTTAGGACATGAGCTAATTTATATAGCTCTGTCGTGGGAAACCTGAAAAGCTTACTATGCATGACCTTTAAGACAGCGCGTTGTGCATATTCCAACGATAACATATGGGTTTTAGCTGCACCCCCCCCATACAGGGATGCAATAGCACAAAATAGACTGACAAAGGGAGAAGTATACGACGCGAAGAGTTTCTATGTCACTAGAGTGGCGGAGTAGTTTAAAGACGTAGATCAGGCTTCTACATCTAGAAGATATAGAGGCTATTTGCTCCTTCCAATTTAGCCTTTGATCTATAATAATGCCTAAGTATTTTACTTTTGTTACCCGGCTTAAAGTGGGGCATGAGCAGTTTATCTTAGAATCTAGGCAATTGTGAATTTTAATGTTAAACGAAGTTGGTGGTCTAGTGGTGGATCTAATAAAGAAAGGCATGTACATATTTTTTGTCACATTTAAAGATAAACGGTTATTGGATAGCCAACCATGAACTATTTTAATAGCATGTTCACCATTAACTTTAACATCATCCCACGTCGTCCCTGATATAAGTAAAACTGTGTCGTCGGCATATGTGACTATCTTGCAGTTTGGAATATATTAGTGTCCATTGCAGGTGAGTCTGGGCATACTGACGCTGCTGCACTACGTGCCCACGCCGCTCGCCGCCTCGCACCAGTCAGGTTCCCTGGCGCTGCTCACGCTGGCAGTATGGCTTACGCATGAAATTAAATTACTTAAATATATACCTAAGTAGAGCATTTTGTGGGGAATTGTGAGTTTTAGTTCATAAAGGGGTCGAAATTGTTTTTTTTTGCATAGATTTTTTTGAATTTTTATGCTATATCCCGTACATGGCTGGGGTAGACAGAGGGAACTTGGGAACCTAGTATAACACTACACGGTTTTGTTCCCTATTTGCATAGAAACTTTTTATTAAATGCAAAAATGATATATAGTATAGATATTATTTTGATATAAAAAAAAAATAAAAAAATATTAAATTTTATTGTGATGAAAAACATAAATATAAAAGAACGTCGATTGCGTCAAAATCTTTCCCAAATGACAAATTCAGATTTCTTTTGCTTAAACTTATTGTTACTTAGTTTGTGTGAACTTATGTTTTTGTAAACAAATTACTTTATTTATATTAATCGTGGGTTTGAGTCCCATATCATTTCTATCAGTCTGATAATGAACGAAAGTGCGACGTTGAGTTGCGCCACGTAACACGCAATACTTCAAATTCAACGAAAAGTGAGATACAGATTTGTCTTAATAGAAACAAAGTGCCTTAACACCAGGTTCCCAGGTTCCCTCTGCCTATTTTGCAGCTATGTGCGGGATATAGCCTGTAACTAAACAAAATGATAGTTTCATTACAGTCAAAGACATTGCTTTCTTTTAAGTTCATACAAAATCAGTATTTTAAGTGTAATGTTAGAAAATAAATGTTTTGTTTACAAATGTTGTTTTATTTTAATCCTAACATTGATTTAATGAAAAAAAAATAATCTAAGGATGTTTAAATTTAAAAAGCGTATAAAAATTTTGAACGAAGCAGGATTTGAACCTGCGCCTCTGGAAAACCGTTCCAGCGCTCTGACCAACTAAGCAAGCGCTGGAACGGTTTTCCAGAGGCGCGGGTTCAAATCCTGCTTCGTTCAAAATTTTTATACGCTTTTTAAATTTAAGTTTAGTATTTTCTGTCCTAAGTGTGGAATAACACTTTAAAACATAGTAAAAATATTAAATCTAAGGATGTGTTTGACGTTTAAAATACGAAGCTTCTAATAAAATATTTAAATTTGAAGGCATAAGTCAATGTTGAGCCAGAATTTCAAAATATACAGATAAATGTGTATTGTATAGTTCATATTTGGGGCATTATATGAAAACGTAAGGACTGTAAACGGCCAGATTGTGGGTTCAATTCTCACTTGAATTTAATAAAAGTGTACCAATTTAATGGCACTAATGTGGCAAAGTGGAGTAAAGGCAGATTCGCTCGTGCCGGTGTTATTGTATAAGTAATATTCTTATATAGGTACATACCAAATTATATCGAAGTTTAGCCTTTACAGGCCAGTTTTGTTTTGGCCTCAACAAACATATAACAGTAGATTTAATGATTGATTCCCAGTCTCAGGACAACTGGAGATTCATAAATTAAATTGTTTTGATTCAGGTAAATAAAACAACATATAAAATTATTCACAAGGTGTTTTTATTTGAAAATTTAAAATGCTAATATTGCTTACACACGCTACTATGGTATGTACACGCGGCGGGCGCCTCTCACACCGATATTAGAACAATCATTAAAGACTAACGAAAACAATGTTACTATCTACTAAAGTTGTTTGCGATAACGTAGAATAAGTTTAGAATTTAGACGTTTTATGTCTATTTTCATTAAATCGTTAAAAAAAATAAATTCATATTTTAGCTCATATTCTTTAATTACGTTTTGTTTATATAAAAGAATGGTTTTCTTTCCTCGGTGTGATAGACGTCCACATACAATTTACATATAATTTAGTCAACAGATGGCGTGGATGTTAATTTTCAAGCATATTTAAGAAATTAAGCCATTTTATATATATCTACCGTATATATAATAGGAAATTTGGCAGAAAAATGTAGAGTTATGACACTTTATTCTTCATTTTCCATCTTTTGATATTTGATAATATAAAATATGCAATTAATAAAAATATATGATATACTGAAATTAACAATTATTGTCTAACAATCACAAGATAAGCGCCATCTGTCAACGAAATGTCAACAGTCACAGATAACAAAAAAAGTGTTTTAATCAATAAATGTACAACACGCGTATAATCTGTGGATAATACAAAACATTCTATATACATAATTAATATTACATTATTGATATTTTATAATATTCAAAATTAAAAGTAAAATTCAATTAGTATCAATTATTGGCACTGAAATTTACAAATATTGTTACTGAACTAATAATATTTAATTCAAAATGTAAATAAATTTATGGAAAATTATCGCAAGACCTAAAATAACAATTTAAATAATACCTGTGTGTTTCTTAAAAAAGCACATTTAACGGATAAAATTTGATATTTTTTTACTTAATAATAAAAAGAAAGACAAAAAAATATGTATATGATTATTAATTTATTAAATCTTAAGCCAAAATTTCAAGATTTTTAACTAATAACTCTACATCGTCGTTATTTTTTTAAACGTGTAATAATAATAAAAAGTAATTTATATCTAAACGTAAAATCTATTTAAATATATATATATATATATATATATATATATATATATATATATATATATATATATATATATATATATATTTATATATATATATATATATATATATATATATATATATATATATATATATATATATATATATATATATATATATATATATATATATATATATATATATATATATATATATATGCTCATAATGGACCATTTCACAGATAATAATAATAAAATATTCTCTATTGTAGTCAATTCCATAATTGTCTTTGAAAATAATATAATGAAATATATCTTATTTTTCTTAATTATAATCAGTATAGAAAGAACCATATTTAATCAAATTAACAACTATATTTTAAATACTAACTAAGGATGTTCCGGTATGGACTATTCGTTAGTATTGAATAATTTTCGTTATAGATATTAGATATTTAGATGAATGTTATTGAATATCTTTTTAAAAAGCGTTAAGCTAGACTATTGAAAATAACTAGAATTCGCGTTTTTTTGCACAAATATATTATTTTGGATCACACCCGTATTAGTTACAATCAATTTTATTTATATACCTATACTGTATAGGTATATTTTTAATCTATATCAATAGCAAAAATTTAATCTTAAATAACACTATTAAAGTCACACAAGATATTTTATTTATAATTTTTAAAGAAAATTATTTCAATAAAAAAAATAAAACGTTATCTGTGTCTACATAAAAAAATCTTTAAGCGTGTATAAATTAGGCTAATAGTAATAATCATTTGATATAAATGCTTCACAATTCTTCACAACAAATCCATTAAAACTACATATATATAATAGCGAACGAATATTTATATTTCATATATGTATATAAAATTTCATTTATTTCTGCATATAAAATAACTAAATACAAACTATATAGACTTTTGTACAGATAATCACAAAAAATATTAATATTAAAATTCAAAATAATGACCTGTATATTTTTAAAAATAATACAAACAACTGAAAGAGCTTTTCGAAGATGGCAGGGCCCACTGCCACTGCCTTAGAGATCTAAGTAGTATGTTAAGGCAGAGGGAACTTGGTTGTGTTAAAAGACTCCGTTACGTTCACAACTTTTTGCCGAATATGAGATATGCGTGTTGCAGTGGCGGAACGAACGCCGCGCTTTGCCTTGTTACCTTCTGGTGTCCGAAAGAATTAAAATATTAAATTTGAACATGTTAAACATTTCGTTTTCTCGAGTAGGGTCCATTATTTTAACACCACGGGTCCACTAATAATATTGTTATAGATATAATTTATTTTCAATAAAAAGAACACCTTTACGCTATATACGGCCTACACCAGAATGGGCTAAGTGTTAAGACACTCCGTTCTCCTCTTTCCAACTGGGAAACGAAAAAAAGGATTTTCTCTAACGGCGACTATTGCGTTTACAATCAGTTGCTCTTTCATAATTTTTATAAGATATTCATTTAAATAAAAAACCATTTCATAATTTATATAGTCTGTGTAATAAATGTTTTTATATATGGTAACTAAATGTCACATTTATTTAATTAATGTTTAAAAAAATTAAGCCTCAATTTGTTAATATTAAGCACTAATTTTAATTAAATCTAGCATTATATTACAATATTCATGTGATAAATATATATATATATATATATATATATATATATATATATATATATATATATATATATATATATATATATAATATATATATATATATATATATATATATATATATATATATATATATATATATATATATATATATATATATATATATAAAAATGGCCATATTTATACAACAAATGTTGTATAACAATTATTTATATCATATAATATTTTCTGTATATTATATTTTCTTCACGGATTTCTCTAAAAATGAACAAAAAAATTAAAATAATAAAATTTTCGAATTTATTTACATATAAACGAAATTAAGATAAATATATGTAAATGTTAAACAAAAAATATAGGAAAGAGATTCGAACTCACTATTTTCCCAAAAGAAACTAAATTTCACTCAAAAAGAACTTTAAACGACAATTCCTATAAAATAACTAAGTTTAAAAAAAATACAAATTTATAAATAATTAAAAAAAAAAAAAAAATAAAATGAAACCAATAATAAATGTAATAATGAACGTATATTTATTTTTTAATCTATCGCGAATGATGTAATAGCGTATATTTATACTAAACACAAAAATCTTAATTTTATTTATATATATAGGTAATTAATTAATGTTGCCAATTAAATCAAAATGGCAGAAATATATCGCTTGGCTAATTAATTATTTATATTATATTATATTATATACTTTGATATGATTTTTGAACAACGCGGGCAAACATATAATTATACAGATTAAATAAAAAATCATAAATACTATAAATATGTATACACAGATAATCTAAAAAATATAGACAAAAAAGTGAGCACACTTAGAAGCACTTATGAATATTAACAAGAAAAATAATATAAATATTAAAATTTTAATATATTTTGTTTAAGTAGTGTTAATAAAAGTATAACCAAACCAAATCTGTCATTATCTTTTAATATTCTGATAGAACTTAATATCGATTTTCATAAACGTTTTTCAATACAATATATTAAAACTATAAAAATGACACTATATAGAATGTGGCAGTGACAAAATGACTTTGACGTGAAGAGTAAAATAATCGATTATAAAATCGATACTTAGAATTTAATAATTCATTTTATATACAAAATTAAACATACATATATTTTGGGGCATGTTATTAGGAAATCAGTATAAAAAAACTTTTACAAATATAACCAGTAATAAAGTGGAGTGCTATTGCAAAATTTTTATAGTAAAAAATTTCAATCACTGCACTATATATGAACGATATAAACAAATTTTCTTTTAAAAAAAATTGTAAATGCACAGTAAATTTATATATTTTACAAAAATTTAGCACACATTTAGTCAAATAGATAAACTATTTATTGTTTGATAATCTTTATATTGTATATAAGTGATCATCTATATAAATGACGTATGCAACAAAGGGATGGGGGACAATCTAAACTTTGTGACGTCACTATTTAAAATATAATATCTTCTTCTTTTTTATTAACTTATCGCTGTATCCGGCACAAAGGAACTTGGGAACCTAGTGTTAAGACACTCTTCGGTTTCCCATTTCCCACTTAATTTGAAGTATTTCTTGTTGAATGACGGATCTTAACGCCGCGATTGCCCTTGATATAAGAGCGAAGATATGAAATTAATTCATATTAAATATTTAATTTTCTCAAGCGGTAACAAGCCCGCAACCTGACGCTTGTGCCCTAGCGCCATGACAGGCCTCAAAACATAACATACAAACATTGTTTCGGAATTACTTTTTTATTTAATATAACCCAAGAGTAAGATTGCTAAATATGACGTCACACAAGGAAGGATACATAAGGTATAAAATTAATGAGACGTCATTTATGAATGATCTCCTATTAAAACCAACAAAAATATCTCCATTAAATAAAAATCTTTAAAAAATCAGTTAAAGTTTTAGCACAATCAAAAAAAAATGTTTATATTTTTTTATAAATACGCACAGAATATCAAGCGCACAGATAATTTATTTAACAATATAATTATCAATATAATCTTATATAAGCATTTATATTTACATAGCGGCGTTTCTACAATATCTACTAATACAATTAGGTCCTTTATTTCTCCTTAACCGTTAATTTAGTGCCAGATTTAGAATATTCTCGAACTATAGAATTGCATTAGGCATAAAAAATAAAATAATTATGATATACAACCGATATTTGTGTCAATCGATTATTTATTAATCGATATTTTGAAATATGTTTAATTTAACCAATTTATTTTTTAGAAAGGAATTATTTCCTTGTTAAATATTTAAATCACTGGAATATAATATATATATATATATATATATATATATATATATATATATATATATATATACATATACATATATATATATATATATATATATATATATATATATACATATACATATACATATATATATATATATATATATACATATACATATATATATATATATATATATATATATATATATATATATATATATATATATATATATATATATATATATATATATATATATATATATATATATATATATATATATATACATATTTTAAATTAGTAAACATATTATATGAAGAGGCAGTGAATTGCGGACGGACAGATCGGACAACAAATAATGGCAAACTTTTATAATAATTCCAAAAAATTTAAGAATTAATACAGAAATCGAACAATGTTTTATTTATTATAATTAACAAATAAGAATATTAATATGATATACCAATTATAATTAAATAATCGATATTTCTTATACATTACTAATATAATCGATATTATATTTAAGAGAAACATATTTATATAAGCTATATTTCATTAAAGCTGTATCTATTATTAATATTTAAAAAATTAATCCCACGAAGAAACATCCACAAAAATAAATAAAAATATTTCCCAGTGATTTAAATATTTAATGATAACAGATAATAAAAAAAATTTGTAAAAGATAGAGAAAACTAATATAGCATTTCATGATACTGATTTAGAATTAGTCGCAGTCTCCATTTTGTTTTGATGACTGTCATTGATTGTGTTTCCTCATATATATTTTTTTCTGAAAATAATATTTGTAAATGTACTGAAATATAGTAAATAAGAAAATCTCGCTAGAGAGATGCTAACAATAGAATCAAGATGTAAAAATGTCCATGTACCCAGATAAGAATGTACAGCTAAATGGTCGAAGCGTTTGAACGATCAAAAAGTTAAGAGCTCAAATCCCGTTTTGGAATTGTTTTTGAATTTCATAAAGCAATTTTACTTTACTGAGTAATAAAACTTTAAATATAAAGAAAATTGAAAGCAAAAAAAAATTTCTAAACATAAGAGGTGATCCAATATTCATGATAATGAGAGAAACATACAATGATAATAAATAAAAAAAAAACAAAAACAATACATTTCTTTTACCCATTTCTGGATAGATACCTAAAAAAATCATTGTCTTCGAAAAACAAACTCAGCAGCATTTTTATTAAAACTGTTCGTAATTTAAATCATATGTAATAATTCAGGAACAAATTAGAATATTTCTTTATAAAGTTACGTATGTTGATTAGTGACATGAAGTAAAAACATTTTGTCTTCTGAACTTTACGCATATAGCAGGATAAGCAAAGGCAACCTGGGAACCTAGTGTTAAGATACTCTGTCGCAAATACTTCACTGGCTTACTACTAATAATTTAGTAATTAACGCACAGAAAACCAAATGCATAGAATTTAGTATGCCGAACGTTAGGAAAAAGGAGCTTAATTTAAACATTGATAATAAATTTCTCCATTTTTGTGATACCGCGGTGTTCTTGGGACTAACCCTAGATAGGAAACTACAATGGGGCCCCCATCTGTCTTCTCTTGCGGGCAGACTGAGCTCCGCTGCATATGCTGTTAGAAAAGTGAGGCAGCTTACGGATGTTGATACTGCACGGCTTTAGCTATTTTCATAGCATATTGTCCTACGGAATATTATAGTCGTAATTCAAAAAAGAGCAGTTCGAGCCATTTACGGCATGGGAGCTCGGGAATCCCTGAGAGATTTTTTAAATTAACGGGTATTCTTACGGTGGCATCACAGTACATATATGATAATATAATACTTGTTCGGAAAAATAGCCACAATTTATTAAAGAACAGTGACAGGCATGATATCAATACAAGAAGTAAAAACAAACTGATCACTCCTAGTTTTCGTCTTCGAAAAGTTAGTAAGTTTTTTATGGGACATGGTACACGTATGTGTAATAAAATTCTACAAGTAATTTTGAATTTGCCACTACAAAAATTTAAAATGAAAGTTTAAAATATATTGTTAGGCAAAGCTTATTATTCAATTCAAGAATACTACAATGATAAAAGTGTGTGGGATTAAATGCTGTTGGTACTCACTCAGGAAGCTATGTTATATATTTACTTTAATTGATATTTTGAAAAGAGAAACTGTTGAGTTTCTCGCCGACTCTTCTCAACAGACCCGTCTTACGAGCCGGTGGTAGCTTCCTGTACGGACTGACACTACAGACATTTCTATGTAACTTGACGATTCAAAAGTGCTTGTAATGGCCTAATTGAATAAAGAATATTTTGATGTTGATTTTTTGATTTATGAGATATAGATTTAGTAACCACGTCTCGCTCCCGTATGTCAATTCTGGCAATACACACTGGTCAAAGACTTTTGTCTTGAGACACTGAGGTAGTTTGGACGCAAAGATTTTTTGTAGCTTCCCGAATGCTGCCCATTCGAGCTGGATTCGACTAGAGATCTCTTTGTCGAAGTTAGACTTACCTAACTGGACCGTGTGTCCCAGGTATACGTAATGGTCAACAACTTCGAGTATAGTGTCCTCAATAGTAACTGGAGCAGGTACTACTCGCTGGGCGTTCGACATTATTTTCGTCTTATCCATGTTAAGCTTTTAGATTTGCTCTTTGAGACTCGCTACTGAGATCTTTTAGCATGGTGTTCAGGTCTTCTAAGGTCTCAGCCAGCAGAACTACATCATCGGCAAAGCGAAGGAGAGTAAGGTACTCGCCATTAATGTTGATGCCGTATCTTTTTCATTCCAAAAGCTTGAAAATATCCCCCAATGCCGCAGTGAACAGTTTTGGAGAAATTACATCTCCCTGTCTCACACATCGTTGTAATTGGATAGGATTAGAGCTCTGGTTTTGTACTGGGACCGACATAGTGGCGTTTTCGTAGAAATACCTTAACACTTCGATATACCTGTAGTCTACTTGGCACCTTTGGAGAGACTGCAGCAGTCTCGATCAAATCAAAGGTTTTTTCATAGTCCACAAACGCCAATGAAAGTGGCAAATTATACTCTTCAGACTTCTGTATAACCGCCGCAGCGTATGTATGTGGTCTATGGTACTAAAGCCTTTTCGAAAACCGGCTTGTTCGGGAGGTTGGAGGTCGTCGAACCTGCAGGTGAAATGATTCGTGATGACTATGGAAAACAACTTATAGACATGGTTTTGCAGCTATGTATGGCTTTAGAGATATCCTCATACATAGCTTCCACTTCGTCGTCAGGGTATATACCCTGGTCCGAGGTTGGAGTATAAACCTGTATTACAATCAACAAATTTCGTTTCGATATTCTGAGTATAAGGTACGCTACCCTCCTCGATACTCTACCAATGGAAACCACGTTGTTAACAAGGGACTTGTGGACGATATACCCGACACCACCCAGGGACTGGTGGTCGCCCTCCCGGTAGCATAGCAAGTTACCGCACTTAGGGATTATCTTGTCCTCCCCCTCTCTTCGGATTTCGGATAACCCAATATCCCAGTGTAACTTACTTACAGCTTCTTCAAACTCTACTAACTATGCGTCAGTCCTCAGTGTACGCGTGTTATATGTTGCCAGATCGAGTCGTCGGTGTGGGTAGCTGGATCTTACCCGGTGATTCTTAGCACCCCTTGCTCTGCCGTTGCCATAGCCGCTACCGTAGCTAGGAATAGCAGGGCTGCCGGGCACTAGGGGCCGTATTTGGCTGTCCATGGGGGGTGGGGGTGGGGGGTCTTGCTGTAATCACCACGCTTGGCAGGCGGGTTGGCGATCGCAGTAAGATTTCAAAAGAAAGAAAGCCAAGGTTTCATAAAGATGCTGCTGCCCATCTTCTGCTGGCTATGCTGCCTTAGTTGTTAGCCTTTTACAACACCCACGGGATGTGGAAATGGGGTGGTCCTTTTTTAGGCCGGCATCCACACGGCCACACGACACATCACGGATATTAAAAAAAAGCAACATTCGTCATGAGCAGGCTGTACCTACTGGAAGCGGAGTAAAATGTCACTTCGCAACAAGCTAAAATTGTACAATTCATGCATCCGTCCCATCATGTCCTTTGCTTGTGTTGCGTTCGCGCACACCAAGATAGACCTCCTTCAGAGGGTCCTAAATAAATTCCTCCGCATGGCATCCGGATGCCCCGCAACTGAATCCGCAACATGGACCTATACAAAGATTTTGAATTAGAGTCACTCAAGGAATCCAGCAAAGGCTTAGTTAACGCTAACGCAACTAACGCTACTATGAGCGTACAGATGACCACTCCAACCCCCTCATTGTTTCAGCGTGTAAATACGCTCCTCACCCACACGCTTCTTCGTAGCGTCCTCCTAGACTTCGACACCCAATCACTGTCGCAAACACCCAGCATATCGGCAGGTTGCACTCCTCAGTCCCAAAACATATTCGCCGTCGCCGTTAGAGGCGACAAGGCCAGTCTTTTCTCAAGACACGGCCACGCCTCGGCACGACGAAAGCCGAACCGCTTGGACGTGTGCGTCTTCGACCAAGCGGCTCTGCCTAGTTGCGATATCGTTTGTGCGCGCGATATAGAGAACGCTCATGCGTACTTCACTATTGTGCGTGCGTTTAGTGCAGTGCATTAGAGTGCAGTGCAGTTCTGTGCTGTGGTTCCTGCCCCGCTTTGCCCGGTCTAGATATAGGTATAATTAGATTAAGTTAATTATTTCTATCTTTCTTGCATACCGACGATTTATTACATTTAATCCTCTCGCTCCGTCCGATACATGGAGAACCTTTGCATGGAGAACCTTTTTAACATTCAGTTTCTCTCCAACGCAGAGTTAACCAACTCCACGTCCGACCAAGCCTCAATGGATGCCGAGGACGGCGAGCCAGGCCCCTAAGGCCCCGTCCCGTGCACCTTCTCCGACGTCTCTTCCCGCGAAAAACGACAGACCCTAATCCGACCCCTCAGGCCAATGCCACGGCTCCTCTTCGTATTGAGCCGCCACCTCCCGTTATCGTCCTAGAAAATGGCGCATGGGACAAGATCAGGCTGGACGCTCGCACAAAAGGTAAACTTTACCTCTACGCAATCAACCCGAGAGAACATCAAGGTCCAGTACGCCCTGACCTCGGCCAACCGCCACCTCACGGCCCACCTCAGGGAGGCTAACGTCGGCTTCCATACATACGCGCTGGAAGACGAACGGCACCGCGTTGTCATAAAAGGTCTCACCAAGGAAATGGACACCGAGTATATTTTAAAGGTCTTTAAGTCCCAAGACTTCCCCGTTCGCGAGGTATACCAGATGTACCATTTTAAATTTCCCTGAAGTTCTAGAAATGGTAATTCTAAAGAACGTTGCCCTCTGGCTGCGATCAATCGAATCACCATCGGAACTTGACTCAGACCACTGTTTAGTAGTTTTTAAGCTAGGGACAAACAGCCCTTCAGGCCCAGAATCATCAATGCGGATGACTCTATACTTACCGACCTCATTTCTTATAGACTCGGTAGATATTGTTAGGGATTTGATTGGCTGCGTCCAAATTCACGCTCCAAAGGTGCTCAAAAGAGATCGCAGATCTGCCCGATGGGAGAATCGAGATCCGAAGAAGGTCAGGGAGCTAATAAGTAACTTAAAAACTAACGCCGCAAACCATATAAATTTTAATAATCTTAAGAAGAGTTAAATGTCAATTTGAACAGCTCAGAGGCAAGTTTTGGGATAGTAGACTCGAAGGACACACGTCATCGTCCCCGGCGTTCTGGGAGCTGTTGAGAACCTTTCGATTCGACACAGTGCCTATACCTCCTCACTAGACCTGACAATACAATCGCGGTCTTTTGATTCGACACAGTGACGATTATACCTCCTCACTAGACCCGACAATCGCGGCCAATGTCACTTAAAGCGGAATGCCTCGCAGACAGTTTGGAGTCGCAATGCTTACCGAGCGGTCAGCCATGTGACCCGGATCACTTGTCGGCACTCCGGACTGATCTAGACTCCTAGGGTGCAGACTGGGCTTCGCTAACCCCGACCGATGGACCGGTTCGTCCAACCGACGTGGACGAAGTAAAGTCCATTTTGAAGGACCTTAAACCCAAAAAGGCCCCGGGGCCTGACAAAATATAAAATAAGGTCCTTTAAAATCTCTTGATTCAATTCATTTCTTCGTTGGTCCACATGTTTAATGCTCTCCTATTAGGCTGCTCCTTCCCTATCGAGTGTAAGGAAGCATATTCATAGGTAATATGAATATAAAAACAAGACAAGCCTATAAAAAACCCACCAACCTTTCCTCTAGTTACAGACCCATCAGCCTTATCAGCTGCCTAAGGAAAGTATACGAGAGGATAGATAATCTTGACCCACTTAAAAGAAATAGTTGAGGCAAAGCAACTGCTCATCAACAAGCAGTTCGGCTTTAGATCCCACCACTCATCCATACACCAAGTTCACCGGTTCATAGCGTCATCATCATCGTCATCAGTCTACCCGCAGTGACACGGTCGGCATATTTTTAGACATTGCCAAAGCCGTTGACAAGGTCTGGCAGAACGACCTGCTTTTCAAGCTCCGTTGTATGGCCCTGCCAGACTCTCTCGAGCACATCATTCGTTCTATACGATACAAACTTGTGATACGAAATTGCGATACGTGCCGACGACACCGCTCTTTACTTCACCGAACGCTCCGCTTGGATATTGGCCGAAAGACTGCAACAAGCTGCCGATAGCTAGCCATTGATTTAGCAAGTGGCGATTTGAGTTCAAGCCGGAGAAAAGCGTAGCCGTGCTCTTTCATCGAAAGCGTTACTAGATCGTCTCGACTATTTTCCTACAAAATATACCAATCTCCTGGAAGCCTCAGTTCAAATACTTAGGCGTCGTACAAGATTTCAAACTCTCCTTCCGGCCGTACATCACGTATGTTAAAAACAAAGCAACATTCGTCATAAACAGCGTACGCAGGGCATTCCCCTACAATCGCTGTTTCTTTCACATGCGTCTCTTCAGGGGCGAGCCACATGTCCCCTCCACGCCCGGTGACGCTGTAAAGACCATCCCAGGTCAACAGCAGTTGAGTCACTCAGAAAAAAAAGGAAATAACATCAAAATGGAGAAAAACTAAATTGGATCAGTTATCAAGTACCTGTGTAATAAAAAAATGTCTACCAAGGACATAGCGACTTGTTGGAAACATTGGGGACTCTGCGTCTCCGTATTCCACAGTGGCGCGCTGTGCCAAGGTTTAGGTTGGGTAGAACATCTACTGAAGGCGAACATCGCGAATGACGCCCATCCACGTCCTCCACTGAAGACAATGCTAAAAAAGTTGAAGATGTTGTATTGACAGACCAAAGAGTGACCGACGAGGCATGTAGCTGTGGTCACAGGGATCTCATATGGTAGCGTTCAAAGGATCCTGGCGAACGAGTTGCATATGAAAAAGATCTCCACGCGTTGGGTACCAAGAATTTTAACCGACGAACAAAAAAAAAACGACTCAACATTTTGAGAGTAAATCTTAAAAAGTTCCAAACAGATTAAGATTTTTTGTCACGTTTCGTGAACATGAACGAGACCTGGATCCATCACTTTGAACCTGAAACAAAACAACAAAGATGATGACTTGGAAGAGAGCCTCCTCACCGACGGCGAAGAAATTAAAAGTGCCAAAGACGCGGCAAAATGGCGAGCTGGAGTGCTGATTACCCAAGAACGCACCAGGTCATAAAGCCGCAGTTGCGATGGCTGCGATTCAAGAAACGGGATTCGAACTGCTCGAACACCATCCCTTTTCGCCGGACCTTGCCCCCAGCGACTTCTACCTCTTCCCTCGGCTTAAGAAACCCCTCAGAGGCACAAAATTTCAAGACAATAGCGAAGTGATGACGTCTGTGGAGACATTTTGGAAGAGGCAAGATAAAGTTTTTTTGTTTTTTCAAAAGGAATCCTAGGTTTAAAAAAGGGTGGACTAAATGTATTGACTTGTCAGGAGACCATGTTGAAAAATAAATTACTTTATAAACTCTAATCACTGTACTTTTCTTAGTTTATCATTACTTTTGGATCACACCTCGTATGTATGTGTGTTTGTCAGTTTACATTTCTCATCCACTTGAAAAACTAGATGGGCTAGTTTTACACTGATAATAACATATAACAATAAACTTTAAACAATAATAAAACTTTTATTAGTAAAAACAAAACCTACGTCGAAGTATATTTGCATGTGTATGTATGTCAGTGTGCTCTCACGCACCTGCACAACTAGCTGGGCGGCTGGTTCTCGTCGCTGATGATGACCTGCACCACGTACCCCGGCGTGATGCGAGCCTCCTCCACCGGCAACTTGTCGCCGAGCAGCTTGCCGCCGTAGTACCAGCGTTGTCTGTACGTCTCTATGTTCTCTTGAGCCTGGAATTTAACAAGAAAATTTAAAGAAACGAAAAGGAAACAGAAATATGATTATTTTTAATTGACGACGTATCTCGCACATCGCACGATTGGCAGAAACAACCTGGAAACACAGTTTTAAGACACTTCCGTTTCTCCATCTCCGCCGAATTTTTGAGGCATTATGTGTTGAGTGGAGGAACTAAAATTAAATGAAATATTTAATTCCCTAAAAGTGAATATACTAAGAGCGACTAATTTAAAATAATAATAATAAATGTTATACATAAATAATTAATTTTTAAAACGTTCGACCATAAAAATTAGTACCTCATTTTGGCAAAAGATTTTTTAAATTTTAGTTTTTGGTATAACCACCGCGATCAACGAGGCTTTCAATTAAAAAAACTCCATCCAAATCGGTACATCCATTCATTCATCCATTCAACCTTTTCAATCGGAGATAAAAAATTAAAAAAAAACTTACTACCAGTACAACCAGTTAATCATATAATACTAATGTTATGAAGAACAATTTGTTTTAAATGAAACACTTTTAACCGGATTAATCGCGTATATTGTTTGTTAAACATGTTTTTTGGAAATCCGACGTTTCGAACACTTAGCAGTAGTCCGTGGTCACGGGTAGACTGAGGTGGCATTTGTCTGTCATTTGATATAACTATTATATTAAACTATTATATATAAAACATCCTAATTTCAATAGAGAAGATGGTTGAAAACTTTCTAACACCTGGGACCCACTCTTAAACATTATTATACCAATTTGTTTGTTTGAAACCTCATACCCCAGGAACTACAAAAACTACAAAACATTAAAAAAAAAGGAACTCACATGTAACTTAGCCTTACAATGGGCTATAGTGTGTCTAGAACAAACAGGCAGGTCCAGATCTGGTCCGCCGGTGGACAAGCGCAGACGGAGTGCTAGAGTAACTCCACCCTCCACGGGCTCCGAGCACTCGGCCGGTGAGTCCCTCCCGTTTGCTTCTTTAACCATGTTTATTGGTGCCGATAGACAATATATAGGTACCTAGAATTATATTTTTTCCATTTAGAAATTAATATTATTGTTATTTCCTGTCTTGAGGCCTGTCGTGGCGCAGCGGCACAAGAGTGTGACTGTAACTGACTGGTTCTGGGTTCGATATTAAATATTTAATGTTTCATTTCTTCGCTCTGGTAATAAGGCAAAGCGCGGCGTTGAGTTCCACCACTCAACACGCAATGCCTCAAATTCGGCGGAAAGTGGGGAACGGAAGTGGAACGGAGTGTCTTAACACTAAGTTCCCGAGTTACCTTTGCCTATCCTACCTCGTGTGGGATACAGCGTGAAGCTAAGAAAGAGAGAAAGTTAGTAACAAGGTAAGGTACGGTTGAGTCCCGCCTCTCAAGATGCAAATGCCTAAATTCCTCGTGAGATCCCTCTACCTGCCCTGTCGCGGGAAGCGGGAAACAGCGTGAAGCTAAAAAAACAAAAATTGCTTTACGCTGTATCCCTACAAGGGATCTAAAGGAAAAGACACTCTGGTCCCCACCTACGCGGCTGGTACTTAGGTGAGTAGTAAGTGTAGTAATGGAAACAATAAAATATTAATTAAAACCTGTTGTGGCGCAACGGCACAAGCGTGTGATTGTAAACAACAGACTGTTTGTTCGATCCCTAACCAAAGAAGTAAAAAATTTTATACACATTTTCAAATTAAATATTTAATATTATCATTTCTGGACATTAGTAACATGGCAAAGCGCGGTTAAGTTCCGCCGCCGTGTCTTAACACTGGGTTCCTAAATTCACTATGCCTACCCTAACGTGTACAAGATACAGCGTGAAACTGAAAAAAAAAATCTATTAATTTCTTTGAACGGCAATGGAACCGGCGCGCTTAGAGTCACAAATCCCTACTAGCAATACGCTTGTGGCTTCGACAGCTTAATCTATTCAATAATAACTATTATATTATTATTTCGAAGACAAAAAATCGATACATTTTTTAAAATTAAAGTATGAAATTTTATATTTATATATATATATATATATATATATATATATATATATATATATATATATATATATATATATATATATATATATATATATATGAACCTGTTGTAGCTAAGCAAACATTAAATGCTAAGTACCTAGCATAAGTCACTACTATCACTGCTTTGTTATAATAAAGTTATAATAATAAAATATTTATTTTTTATTTTTTATCAGCTTCACTCCTCGTGCGGGATACAGCATCCCGCACGAGGCAGGATAGGGAGAGGGAACCCGGGAACCTAGTGTTAAGTCACTCCATTCCACTTCCGTTCCACACTTTCTGCCAAATTTGAGGCAGAAAGTGTGGAACGGAAGTGGAATGGAGTGCATGTTGAGTGGCGGAACACAACACAGCGCATTGCCTTATTACCATATTTATTAAGAAAGTAAAAAGAACAATTTGTTCTCCTAACTTTGAATTCAATCTACATGCACTACCTGTTTAGTTAGATAACATCTCAATAAACTGAAAGAGACAGTGACAGTCTCTTTCACTACAATATTCATACTAACTCTAACAAACATTTTTACAACAAATTATTTTTTTTTCTTTTCCAAAACTTAAGAAGTTAGTGTAGTGTATGGACACTCAATTTTCTTCCACACTTTTCAACGAATTTGAGGCATTGTGTATTGAATATGGGTGCACTTTACCTTGTTACCAGAGCAAATAAGTGAAAACATTAAATATTTAGTTTACATATAATAAATATTTCATTTTCTTAAGTAGGAATCAAACCCTTAACCTGTTGTGTTTACAGTCACACGCTTGTGCCACAGCACTACAACTGACACCTCTGTATGCCATAAGCTTCACATTTTAAAATAAATAACAAAAATATAATAAGTATTTACATCAATACATTCTTTTTTCTAAATATAAGAGACACAAAAGACAAGTATTAAGGTTTTAAATATATTATTTCTTTATATATAATATAATTGTTTAAAATAAACACCTAACAGTTTTTATAAATAATTTCAAATAAATTTAGTTCCAGCACATTAAAATGAACATGTCCAACATTTAACATAAATTAAAATGAATCATTGCTTGGGAATGTCATAAATTATGATAGCTGACTCACACCCTCTTTTTGTATTTGGTTACTTTAATAAAATTAACATTGACCATTCAAAGTTAAGGCATCTACAATTCATATGATTAAAATAATGTTTTGTATATTTAAATATTACTACTGGTGAATGAATAATTAAACTAGTGTAGTCAAGTAAAAAAAGTATTCATTTTAAATATTAATTATGATCTCTTGTTATAAAATACAACATTACATAGAAAAATGATATTATGCTTTCTTTGATTTTGTATAAAAATAGTTTTAAATTATTTTTTATCATAAAAATTATTTATCATTAAACTACAACCATTGCAGCCTGCAATTATGGCCTTAAAAAATGTTGTATTGAAAATTTGAAAACTTGAATCATTCAAAATTGTTATTTTAATGATTATTTAATGAGTTTGTTTCTTTTATCTATATAGATAAAAATCATTCTTCCATTATCCATACTATATATTGAAAGAAATCCAATTTAATAATACAAAACAAAACAGTATTTAAGACACTCAGCAACAGTCTTTATTAAAAATTCCTAAAATTATTATCTACATGAGAGCAATTACATTTTATTATGCACCCATTAATATAAAATATAAGCACATATAAATTTAATAAATTACTCAAATTTATTTACCTAAAAACTTGTCAAGTAATTATCAAAAGAAGTGGTAAAAAAAGTGAAGTTTATACCTGATATCTAGTCCCCCATTCATCATAGCACTCTGTTAGGTATCCATTAGGTACAGACACACTCGCCCCATCAAGAATGGCCTGGGCTAATTGGAAATCCATGGCTTCGGCCGCGACAGCCGCCGCCCGCAGCGCATCCCAAATTTCCTTACGACCTTCGAAAGCCGGAGCTGTATCCCAGAATTCATCCCTCTTACTCCTCAACTGACCCTCAGTTAATGGCACATCAGATTTCCACCGTATAGTCTCGTGACACAGCGACTGGTTCTTTCTTAATCCGCCTAAAACAAAGACCATTTTAGTGTCTTAGCAAGCACGTCTCCACGGCGACAGTAAGCCACCTACCCGAATTAGGCCGCGACACCGTACCCGACGATTCTTCTATGGGCCCACTTCTACTTCTAGTTATTCCTATGCAGCCGCCCATTTTAATTACATTCTATATTTACCCATTTATACGATATTTACAAAAAAATATTAACAAATAACATTTTATCGCCTGTCCAGTCCTGTCAAAAAGATAGCTGTATAAGTTTCGTTATTGCATAGATTTTATATGTAAACGTCATTATTTAATTATTTATAACAATGTTACATTACATATGCCGAAGTTGCTTTAATTATATCGATTTTTGATAAAATACATTTTATAATATTTTTATTTTATTATATTATTTAATTAAATACAATATTTTTTGTACTGAAAGAAATTTTGCACCATTTTTTGTTTTTCTACAGAATGAAGAAGCAAAACGTTTCTATAAAGACTGTACTACGAGTACTACGTATACTACATAAAACAAATATATTTAATAAAAAAAATTAAAAATAATGTTAAAGTAATTGATATATAAAAAATAAAGAAATAATTTAACTAAATTTAAAATATATTTGTATGGCTCTACGATTATGGCGTTCCGAGCGTGTCAATTTAAAATATATTAAAGGACCCCATTTGGTGCGCTCCACTAGCTAAGTCACAGACTAATAATTTTAACGCTGTCATTGCAGGTGAGAAAACGTCAATGAATGAAATCGGAATTATTACTTCATACTTGTTGAACCCGGGAAACACCAAACAAAAACAAAACATTTGTTAGGAACAAATATCTTATTAAAGATATATGGCATATATAGGCTGCGGCGCTTTCCATTTTATTTATTTAGTTAGCTAGTGTGTTAGTAAATCGGTGCCAAAAATGAATTACGATGCTAAAGATAACATTTCTTTACAAAAATATAAAGTCACGACTGTGAGTTTAGTGTACATAAGGCAATATTATTTTATTCAATATTGTTTTAGTAATTACTAAAATACATTTTGTATTTTACAGACAGATCCAACCGCTTTTTACATATCTGACTTTATAACCTTAGAAGAGGAAAAATCCATTCTTTCAAGTATCTACGCCGCTCCAATACCAAAATGGACTCAACTTTCTAATAGACGATTGCAAAATTGGGGAGGGATTCCGCATAGCAAGGGAATGATAGCTGAAGAAATACCACAATGGCTGCAAAAATATTTAGAAAATATACATATTTTAGATGTAATGAATGGTAACAAACCTAACCATGTTTTGGTTAACGAATATTTACCAGGACAAGGCATTTTACCACATTTAGATGGTAATTTATTTTATCCCACCATTACTACTTTGTCTGTTGGCTCACATACTGTATTGAAATTTTTTGAACCAATTTCTTCTGGGAATATGGCTTTAAAGCCCAAATTTTCAATACTTTTAGAACCTAGAAGTTTATTAGTGTTACAAGACAAACTGTTTGATTACTATCTACATAGCATAGAAGAAATTAAAGAGGATTATTTAGATGATTTAATTGTCAATTTTAATATGTGTTCAGAGAAATATGTGAAAAATACAAGTATATCTCGTGACACCAGAATATCGTTGACAATTCGGCATGTACCTAAAACATCAAAGTTTAAACTTAATATAGGAAATAAAAGATATTTTTTTCAAACAAATTGGCCAAAGACATAATACAAGGAAATCCTTTCAAAGTATATATGGAAAATACTGCAATAATATTTTTATAAATATGTATTTTATATGATATTTGTATACATTAGTTTTATACATATGTTCAAAAAAAAAATGTAATGTAGCAAGAGATACTTTGGAAATGGTATTTTTAAATTACTTTATACATTATATAAATTATATCTATACATAAAGATTTTGAAGCATAGAATGTAAATTTTAATTTTTAAATATAATATGTATATAAAATTTTTTATATATATTTTAAATATATATATAAGATAATTATAAACCTTAAATTTAAATTATAATAATACATATCAAAATATGTGAAAGTTTGTGACGATCAATGTTTGTTCCACAGTCACACAAAAAAGACTCAATGGATTTATATGGAACTGCAGTAATATACCTTACATATAAAAAGCAAAATATTCTTTATTTAATAAGGCCATTACAAGTGAATCACCAAGTGAAATTGAAATATCTGTAGTGTCAGTCCTACAGAAAGTTACCAACAACTTGGAAGGTAGGTCTATTTTCTCAATAGACCTGCCTTCAATAGATCCAGCAAGTCAACAGTTTTTATTTCTTGTATTAATATTATGTCTGTCGCTGCTCTTTAAATATTTTTAAACAAGCAATATTCTAAAATTAAATTTAAAAAGTGTATAAAAATTTTGAACGAAGCAGGATTTGAACCTGCGCCTCTGGAAAACCGTTCCAGCGCTCTGACCAACTAAGCCATTCGTTCTCACCAAGCTCCGTCGAAATTCTTATACGCTTGTTACAACTTATTGATGCTAACAACATAAATAAGTTGTAACATGTTTATAAGAATTTTGACGGAGCTTGGTGAGAATGAATGGCTTAGTTGGTCAGAGCGCTGGAACGATTTTCCAGAAGCGCGGGTTCAAATCCTGCTTTGTTCAAAATTTTTATATGCTTTTTAAATTTAATTTTAGTATTTTCTGTCCTAAGTGTAGAATAACACTTTAAAACATTGTAAAAATAAGCAATACTCTATTATAGATATTGTGTAATATTCTGTAAGAATACCTGTTTCTTTTCTTTTGCAGTAAATGGCTGGAACTGCTCCTTGAATTTTGAAATTATGAATATAGATTCGATATCTGTAGCATTACCCCAAAATAATAATTCATAGGATATATATGAATATTATAAAAATAACTAAAGTAAACTAGTCCAGCAGTATCTGTAAGTTGCCTTACTTTTATAAAAGCATCTCCCCACAAGTATAGAGAGAGAGAGACTTGGGTGCCCCATTGAAGTTTTTTTCTAGGGTTAGTTCCAAGAACACCGCAATATCAACCAATTTGAGAAGTTTACTATCGAGGCTTAAGTTAAGCTTCTGTATCTTCACGTTCAGCATAATAAAGTCTATACATTTAGTTTAGTGATTAAAGATTTTCGTTCATTTTCTGTGTATTAAACTATAAAAAGAGTAAATTATTAACAGTAAACCAGTGAAGTATTGTGACAGTACATTATTCACATCGACATAGTTTTCCTTATTTCAATCTTCTTTAGAAATAAATAAGTGTCAGAAAATAGTATAACATAGCAAGAAATCTTAATATAACTTAATATATAATGTTCATTAATATAAATCAAAAATAGAAGAGGGCCGAAGATCGATCCTTGCGGAACACCCGTTTGCAAAAAGTAACCTTGCATACATTGTTTTTAATAACATGATGAATAATAAAATTTTATATTTTCCCGATTATTAGACTTTTTAAATGAAACAATTTTAATAGGCTTAATATACATGATATTATTATACATGTTTGGAAACCCAACGTTATAGGGAGCGTTTAAATATTACGTAACGCCTCGGACAACGTGTTAAGTAACATTTTGTATTCAAATAAAAAAAAAATAGGGAATTTGTTAAAAAAGTAAGAGGTAGAGATCATTGATTCTACTCAAGAGATGGCACCAGGAATTCTATTGTTTAGGATTTATTAAATTAGTTTTGAAACTATAGACTATCTGAACGATAATAAGACATAGTGTGCAATAATTACGCGATTAAAGCTATAACAAAGATATTTTAGGGACTTCCCGATACTTTGCGCAACATACTTGTGACTTTTATAAGCAAAAATGCTTATTTGGTACGTTACTTGGGGTGGGGGAGGGTCAAAAATCTTCAAAAATTGCGTTACGTAATATTTGAACGCCCTCTTAAACACTTATCAGTAGTCACGGGTAGACTAGAGGTCTACGCGATTATTCTGGTTGCTGAAGTATGTTTGAAATATATCTTTTATATTATTCTATTATTACCTACATTTTATTTACACTAGTAAGTAGGTATATTATTAATAAATACTCTTTTGTTCTATAAAATAATTTAAAGGATTTTTAATATATCTAGTAGGCTGATATTTTTTGTACGGTTTTTATGGAAGTTATCAATTTACATATATTTTTTTATAATGATTTCTAAATTATTTTCAAGTTCTAATTTATTTAGGAGTAGGGCAATTTCTATCAAATTTCCTGACAAAAGTAACAGTAGAGGTAAACAAACTGCTTGCGATGTTCAATCGGGAGAGAAAAATGAGAGTCAAGGACAGGCTGTTTCTGGAGGAGCTAAGGTTCTTAGACTTTATTTCTTAAGTAAAGTTTTAATTATTTTCATAACCTACCTTTTTTTAAACTGTAGGTTTATTTTGCAACAGTGGGACTATATATTTTACTGTAGATGATATATTTATTATTTTGAGAGCTGTCGTGGCGCAGTGGAATAACCACAGACTGTGACTGTACAGTTTGTGGATTTGATCTCCACTCGAAATGAAAATATTAAATATTTTCAATTTAATATTATCATTTCTTCGGTCTGGTAAAAAGGAAAAGCGCGGCGTTAAGTTCCGTTAAAATGTATAGAGGATAAGAAATGTAACATCATGGGAGTGGGTTCAAACTTAGCCAGTACCTATTTCCTATACTATTGCTATACTTTCACAGGTTGTTAAAACAAAGAAGACAAATTTATAACTAAAACAACATTTATGATATAAATGAGTTGCTAATGATATATAAGAAGGTTCTTAGTAAATACTCCGAGATTTTAAGGAGATAAGTTAATAGGAAAAAAAAACGCCTTAAATTATTTCAATACAACAGTAAATTAAAGTAAATATGTACTACTTCAGCGGCTCTATAAACGTGCGACTGTCTACATAAACGCGTCAGATGGTCCATTCGAATTCCATTCGAGGAAATTAAATTTACCTAATATCTTCGTTTCCTTGCTCTGGTAGCGAGGCAAGCACGGCGTTGAGTTACGCCACTCAACACGCAATACTTTCATAATTCGTGTGACAGATTGAGATGATTAAAATTATAATTTTAAATATATATCAATATATCTATGTTATTACAACTATTGTTACAACTCCAGAAAGGCCTAGTGCTTGGTATTTATGAAAATAACAAGAAGTTAGAGCTTTCTTCCACCGCAGAAGAGATCGATCAGAAGAGTGGCGGCAAAATTAGTAAATATTTGAATGAGTAAGTCAAATTATACGGTATATTAATTATTTTAATATAGAAGTGGTATATTACTTATAAACTCCTGAATTCGGCGGTAAGTGGGGAACGGAATTGACTCAATTGGAACGGAGTTTCTTAAAACTAGGCTTTAAGTTCTCTGTATCCCGCACATGACATATCCCGCACATGACATATAGGCATGTCATGACATATAGGCATGTCATGACATATAGGCATGTCATATGCGGGATACAGAGTGTAGCCAACAAAAGATATTCATTTAATTAATAATATCTTTGATTGTTGCGATTATTACACATTTTAATGAAATGGATTAGTTTAAAATTGGACATTTGAAAATTGAAATTCGACGTTTCGAACAATTTGTAGTATTCTTTAGTCACGGGTAGGTAAAGCTAAGGTGCCATCCGTCTGTCAGTTGACACAATTTATTCAATTTCTTTAAATGATTACAGAAATTTATGTCTTTCATGTGAAAAGTTTTAAACGGTATACTTATTTATTGTCATTATATTAACTCCTACATAAACTTTAACTTTCTTACAAAAATTTCAGAATATCAGGTCACTTGAAGCCCGGCAAAGCGTTTGTAGTAACGGACGTGTTGCCCGACGTAGGTCCTGTGGCGTTATCCGCGTTGGGTCCTAAAGATGCTGGGTACAATGAGTTGGAGTGCTTGGATGAGAGCCGAGTGAGTGTTGGTTTTCATATATTTTTTTATATTTTTAAGATTAATATGGAAAAAGCCTTTTTTCTATAATTCCTTCTGATTTTTACTATTTTTTAAAGTGTCATTATATACTTAGGACAGAAAATACTAAAATCTCCCTACAGAGATGCTAACAACATAAATAAGTTGTAATAAGCGTATAAGAATTTCGACGTATAAGAATTGGTGAGAACGGATGGCTTAGTTGGTCAGAGCGCTTGAACGGTTTTCACGTCTGGGAGAGTCACGTTGTCAGTAATGGCAACACGCATGGGCAGACTCGACCGGATCATTACCACCCCCGGCACTTAAAACCGGCGTTAAGTAGTGGCTTCGGTCACTGCGTAATGCCGGGCCCCGGTGCCCATCCCCATCCCCAATCCCTCTCTAGAATATGAAAGCGGCACTAAAGAAAAATTACCCCAGGAGGGTACCAGCATCTCTGGTGCTGGAGAATCCCTCCCTGAGTCTTTAACCTCAGGCTGCCCGTCAAAAACTGGGGAGTGCACAGTACCGCGCACTACACAAGGCAAACGAGGCGTACGCTCCACGGCAGCCCCTGCCACTCTTAACGTGGAGTTTTCCAACATCAGGGGACTATGCTCAAATCTGAATGCCGTCCACCACCATCTTGAGACAGCACGGCCGGCCATGTTATTTCTGACGGAGACCCAGATTACCCGACCGAGCGATGCAGCCTATCTTCAATCCCCCGGCTACAAAATAAAACATAATTTTATACCTCATGCCGGGGTTGCTGAGCTGGAGCTTCCGTCGTCTTGTTAATTTTTAAGGTCGAGACCTGTCCACCATCTGGCTCCGTGGACATGGACGATCGTGTCCGAATCTACGCATGCCTGTACAGGTCCCATAGTGGTAATGCAGAAACGGATCGGCTCATGGAGCACATCGGCTATCGACGATGCGCTCTCACAGATCCCCACCGCAGAGGTCGTGATACTTGGCGATTTTAATGCGCATAATGCCAGTTGGCTTGGGTCATGCACCACTGACCACGCGGGGAGGGCTGTATTTAACTTTGCTATGGCGAATGGATTGTCCCAATTGGTTGAGTCGCCTACGCGAATCCCAGACGTGTACAACCACAACGCCTCCTTATTGGACCTTCTGCTGACTTCACACCCAGAACAGTACCAGGTTGTCGTCGATCCCCCCCTAGGGTCTTCAGACCACTGCCTAGTACGGAGTGCTGTGTCCATTAACCGCGTCAGTCGCAGAACACTAGCGACATGTCGCGTCTGGCACTACAAGTGCAGCAGAATGGGATGGGATGCGTACGTTTTACTCATCTTATCCCTGGGGGCCGGTTTACTTCTCTTCTGATGATCCTAGTGCTAGTGCCGCTGCAGTCGCCAACGTGGTTCTGCAGGGGTATGGAATTTTATATTCCTCGCTCTGTAGCGCCAATCGGTGGCAAGTCACAGCCTTGGTTTGATACGTCTTGTAAACTTGCAGCTTCTGGCAAACGCGAGGCATATCGAATCTGGGCCGAGGCATTTGCCACTAAGGATCCGAAGGTGAAACCCTTATAAAGAAAGTACAACCGTGCCTCTAGGTACTTTAAGTGGCAAATTGCCAGAGCAAGGTCCGAGCACATCGCTAAAATCGGCGAGAACTTTGAGAGCTATCCGTCCGGAACGCCCGCGGTGTCAGAGCTCAATGCCTGACATTAAATTTAGTCAGAAAGCTATTAGGCGAGCTCTGTATTCCTTGGACATCCACAAGTCGAGTGGGCCAGATGGCATTTCTCCTCTTGTGCTCTGTTCATGTGCGCCTGAGCTGACACCGGTGCTAACGCGTCTATTTCGGCACTCTTACTCAGTTGGCGTAGTTCCAGATTCGTGGAAGAGCGCTCTTATCCACCCGATTCCAAAAAAAGGCGATGGTGCCGATCCAACTAACTACAGGCCTATTGCTATTACCTTCCTGCTCTCAAAAGTTATGGAGAACATAATTAATAGCCAGCTCTCGGTTTATCTAGAGGATCACCGATTGATTAATGACCGTCAATATGGCTTTCGTCAGGGTCGCTCAACCGGTGATCTTCTGGTTTACCTAACCCACCGCTGGGCTGCGGCTATTGATAGCAAGGGAGAGGGCCTGGCAGTTAGTTTGGACATGGCAAAGTCCTTCGATCGTGTGTGGCACGGGGCGCTCCTTGCGAAACTTCCATCTTACGGGCTTCCCGAGAATTTATGCAAGTGGATTGCTAGCTTTCTCACTGGGCGCAGCATCAAGGTCGCTGTCGACGGTTTTTGCTCCAAATACATGCCCGTGAACGCCGGCGTCCACCAAGGCTGCGTTCTGTCCCCTACGCTGTTTCTTCTGCATATCAATGATATGTTGGAGGACTCTAACATACATTGTTATGCAGATGATAGCACTGTGGACGCAGTATACTCCTGCCATGCAAGTCTTTCTCGGGAAAACGTCGACTAGTGCCGAAATCAACTTGTGTCCTGCGTTGAGGCATCCCTCGAGAATGTCTCCGCATGGGGGTGAAAAGAACCTTGTTCACTTCAACCCCCAGAAGACACAAGTCTGCGCGTTAACCGCTAAAAAACCCCATTTGTCGTATCACCAGTTTTCGAGAACCCTCCCCTTAAAGCCGCGCCCAGCATTAGTATATTGGGCCTCAGCTTTTCGAACGACTGCCAGTATCGCGATCATCTGGAAAGCAAGGCCAAGTTGGCCTCGAAAAAACTGGGGGTCATCAGCAGAGCGAGATAGTATTTCACGCCAAAACACCATTTGGCCCTGTGTAGGGCCCTTTCACCTCTGGGCTGGTGCACCGCAGTATCAGCTTGAACCATTTGATCGCATACAACGTAGTGCCGTTCGAATCTTTGGGAACCTAATGATCTGTGTGGGGCTTGATACTTTGGCTTTGCGTAGAGACGTAGCCTCCCTGTGCGTTCTCTACCGCATTTATCACGGGGAGTGTTCTGGAGAACTGTTTGACTTGATACCTGCCGCCGAATTTTCCAACCACACAGTACGTCACAAACTAAAGTACCATCCACATCATCTGGACACGTGGCATTCGACTACTGTGCGGTTTCGTAGGAATTTTCTTCCACGCGCCACACATCTGTGGAACGGCCTACCCGCGGCAGTATTTCCAGGTCGATACGACATGGGTACCTTCAAAAAGCGCGGCCACCTCCACCTTAAAGGCCGGCAACGCCCCTGTAGCTCCCCTGGTGTTACACGGGGCCGTGGGCGACGGTGATGACTCACCATCAGATGACCCGTACGCTCGTTTGCCTTGTCTTTTTCATAAAAAAAAAGAGGCGCAGGTTCAAATCCCGCTTCGTTCAAAATTTTTATACGCTTTTTCAATTTAAGTTCCTTCTGATTTTTTATCGACTAGATAAAAATTTTAAACATTTTACTTCTTCGAGTGGGAATCGAACCCACAACCCGTTGAGCTTACTCAAAAGAATAATAATTAATAAGTTCTCAGCTTCACGCTGTATCCCGCACATGGCAGGGTAGGCAGAGGGAACTTGGGAACCTAGTGTTAAGACACTCCGTTCCACTTTCGTTCCCCACATAATAATTAATTAATAATATAGGAAAATGTAAGAATAATGGTCGGGTCGGGAGTTCGAGTGCTGAGTGAACGCGGCTGTGCTGAGGTCGCAGTGGACACCGCGGGGAAACCCCATCCGGCGGCTGAAGGAGCTCATTTGGCTGCTTGGAGGTTAATATATACTTTGCACTTTTACTTTTTTACTAGCGGAGGTTTTTAAAGCGACTGAATACTTATACATTAATAATAATGATATGTTGTCTATAATTATAATATATAGCTAAAGAATTTGTTTTACCACACTGACCTTAGAAATCGAACATTATATACTTACTGGTTTGAGATTATTAAATTGTTTCTGAAGTTTAATCTGCCTTTTTTTTTCTTTTTTTTTTTTTTTTCTTTTTTTTTCTCAGCTTCACGCTGTATCCCGCACTAGGCAGGGTAGGCAGAGGGAACGGAAGTGGAACCTAGTGTTATGACACTCCGTTCCACTTCCTTTCCCCACTTTCCGCCGAATTTGAGGCATTGCGTGTTGAGGGACGGAACTTAACGCCGCGCTTTGCCTTATTACCAGAGCGAAGAAATGAAACATTAAATATTTTAAATTGAAAATATTAAATATTTCATTTCCTCGACTGGGGATCGAACCCAGAACCTGTCGGTTACAGTCACACTCTTGTGCCGCTGCGCCACGACAGGCCTTTAATCTGCCTACCCTGCCATTTACATGGTTAAAAAAAGGAAACTGGAAATCTAGTATTAAGACACACTTTTCGTCGAATTAGATGCTTTGCGTGCTGAGTTGCGAAACTCAACGCAGCGCTTTACCTTCTTACCAGAGCGAAGAAAACGAAAACAATAAGTACCTATTTGTTGAAAATATTAAATATTTCATATCCTCTAGAGAGATCGAAGCCACAACTTATCGTATCTTTAGTCACACGCTTTTCCTGCAACACGACAGATCTCAATTTTGAGTCATCTAATAAAAACAATCATAATATTTCTAATATGATATTATAGATTTGACAAATTCAAAATTGATAAACAACAAACAATAGAATTGTCTCCATATGGAGGTGACAAAGAAGGGGAAAATAAGGAGTGTGCAGACACTAAAAACACTAAAAGTAGTGAGTCTTGGTCCACCGGCTTCGTGTTCGCTCGCGCTCAGAACTGGGCGAGATATTTGAGCGAAATGCCTTCTAATAAGATGACGCCGGTTGATTTTGCACAAGTAAGTGGTCGTTTTTCAATAAATTTATATTATATATTTTGAAAAAATATAAAAATTTGCTCTCGCGTTTCTCCAAGAAAGACGTCTTGAAGGGAACAAAAGATTTGATTTCTAAGGTTTTAGAAGAAGAAGAAGACAGATTTTTTTTTCTGTAAATTCATTTGTTAAAAGTTTTTATTAGTTTTGTTCGTATGTATGTATATTTAGGCAGAAGGAACTTGGGAACCTATTGTTAAGACACTCCGTTCTCCACTTTCTGCCGAATTTTAGGCATTGCGTGTGGAGTGGCGGAACTCAACGCCACGTTTTGCCTTGTACCAGAGCGAAGAAATGAAAACATTCAATATTTAAATTGAAAATATTAAATATTTCCTTTTCTCGAGTGGGGATCGAACCCACAACCTGCCTGTAACAGTCACACGCTTGTGCCGCTACGCCACGACAGGCCTCAAAAAGAGTTTGAAACGTTTGATAAATTAAAATTTTACATGTCTTAATAAGGACCTATGTTAAAGACTCTTTCGAAAGAAATGAAAACTAATGAAAAATAATGAAAACTTGAAAAATATTTTATATTAACAAACAATAGATAACTAAAAAAGCACCCGCAAGTAACATAATTTCCTCGTTTTAGGAGGCCTTGGACGTCCTTTGTCCTTTAGGGGTCCAAGTGTGGGCTCGGGAACGTGACTGGATCGCCGCTCAACACATGAAAGCCCATTTGGCTCTGGCCGCCGGGTCTTGTACACCACCTCTGTTCCTACACTGTCACTACACGCCCAGTGCCGGTTCGACTCCGAGTGGTGGCACTCCGAATCCTGATTCCGGTCACGGACCGACGCCTGTTGTTTTGTTGGCAGCTCCCGGTATTACTTTTGATAGGTTAGTTTTTACAATGATTATTTATTTATTAGTATAGTTGTTAGTTGTGGTATAGTAGTTTTTTTTATATTATCGTGTAGTGTTTTTGGATTTCACGATGTTCACAAAGAGACGTAGTGTTTTGACACTCTATTCCCATTAAGATATTTCCAGATTCTCCCGAATTGTGGCTTAACTCAACGCCTCGATGTGCCTCGTTTCGCTTTTGTTAACAAAGCGAGGTAATGACAATATAAAAATATTTTATTTGTTTGCTTTCTACGGGCGTGGGAAGACGGGAGCCGAATGGGCGGTGCCCATCCCAGAAATTTAACTAACAAAAATTATCCCTGAAAATTTAAAAGAAAATCACATCATCACATAGCAAAAACACAACCAGACACACACGAGATATTACAAACATATACACACACTCACAGGCGCACACGCACACACGCACACACACACGCACACAGACAGACAGAGAGGTCACAATGTACAAGCCCCCTCATTCAGCGTGGGGGCTACAGTACAAGCGTCGCCGTGTCCTTGCAGCGGCGGTCTGTGCCTGAAGGCGTGCGAGGAGTTGCGCCGACAGGGCGGCAGTCTGGCGGGCGCCGCCGCCGCGCTCGGCGCGCTGCGCGTGCTCGCAGAGTTACACGTAAACACTATTTTACCTTTTGTAAAGTATATTCCATACTTACCATACTTTTCTAGACATAGTTATAAGATTAAAACGCTTGCGACCTGTGCCGCTTCGAAATGATTTTCAAAGGCCCCAAAAGAGACTTGTCGGACATGTGTTTCTTATATCATTTTTAAGTGTCGTTCCACAATTACGACAGAAAATATTTTCTCTGCAAGCTTTATTAAAATCTCAATGTAGCTGGCTTGGAAACCGCACCTCTTGGAAATATTTTTTTATTTTCTTTATTATATAAAAAATAAATGTTTATAAATTGTATGCAAAGGCGGTCTTATTGCTTTAAACGAACTCTTAGAGGCAACCTTTGATAAATGAGAGACTAATTTTAACAAAACAATGACAATAACAAAAATGTGGTATTCTTAACAAACTTATAGAGTTATTTTATGCTTAGAAAAGACATACGCTTTTTTTTTTTAAAAAAAAAAACGTATTAAAATATGAACGTAGCGAATTCAATCCGTGCCTCTTGGTACTCATTTTCGACTGTTTTCAAAAAATTCGAATATATTGTGTTGTTTTTAGTCTTATAATAAAAAAGTATCTTTATGAACTAATATTATTAATGATGAGGATACTTATTTATATTCAACATTTATAAAAAAAGTTTTACAAATTAAAACATAGATGGCGTCGAATGACATTAGATCGCGCTAGCATTACGTTCGTTTTGAAAGTATATGTTTTGAGTCAAGTCGAAATTTATTCCGCTTTGTCTTACCGAAAGATCGGGGAAATGATTATATTTTATTTTTGAATATTGCAGCTATCGTCACTGGTATGCTGTAATCATGATTTTATATTATCTTATCGTCGTTCAGACTTAATTTAAGTCTCGTTTGATTAGTCGGTAGTCGTCGTTTAGTCGGTAGTCGCTAAGCTTCGTTACGGTCCGTTGAATGATAATATCTTAATCAGACCACTGGACTGAACCACTTATCATAATCATCCCTACTAAATACTATCAACATCTAAAATAGTCCAAAACCAGGTCGAAGCAAGCTCAATTATACGTGATGACCAAATAAGGAAGAATTTTGCCCGCACTGCCTGAGGGGGCTACAGTTCTTGACTCCTAGAGGTAATATAAAAAATCCAAGGAGAAGAGAAACAGCCGCAAGACCGCTCTGTTGCCAGACGACCCTTATTAGGCAAATCTCTCTTACTCCCAAGCACAATTGACTTAGTTGTGCATGCCACCCATGGATATGGCGGAGGCTAATCCTGTCACCCTTGGAATAGTATCAGCCCTTCCCCATTTGTTTCAATCAGATCCTGGTCACATTTATAGGAGTTTCAATCTTTACGGGACGTTCTACCCAAAAAGGCACGATCTACTAACCCAAGTATGACTCCCTGACCTAGCTTCACCCCAACTCCGACGACTGCCCCAAATTCTGAAAAACACATCTGAGTTTCTTAAACTATTTTTGAAATATTTGAACCATTATGCATTTTTATTGCAACTAAAAATTTTAAACGATTGAAAGAATATAGGAATATTTCAATATTCTTATTCTGTGACTGCTTTGGATGTCAGTTCTCTTTCTCTGATTTCTCTTTCTATGAATGATAGTTTGTAGTGACCGGCAACACCGTCTATACCGATTTGCGAAATTCCCTGTTTTTTGACTGCTTATGACTAATTCGGCGAGAAGTTTAAGTTAAATATTGTTTTTTACGTACGGGTGAAGGCTTTTAAGAAAGTACGGTTTTAGAAAATTAAAGATATTATATAATAAATTTAGTCTAGAATATGCATCTGTTGAAATTGACGAGCAAGAATAATTTATTCATCATGAAATTAAAGCTGGTCAAAAAAAATAAAAATTCTCTGGCCTTATATTATTAGGTAACAATGCTACGGATATTTTTCACAGTTGTCATAAGCAATGTTAGCAGTGAACAATGTTTTTAAAATTCAAATTATTTCAAATGTATGTAAGGTCGACAATGAGTATTATGAAACTTATAACTAATTTGGTTATATTGTCTATTAAGCAAGAGGTGTGTATTTTCATATTCTTGGACCAATGAAAGACTTTGTTCTTAACATTACTAAGCACGATTTTTCTTTGTGGGAAAGAAAATTATATGTTGTATACCATTTGAAATTAAATATTTATATATATTTTAGACTTTTTATAGGATTCCTTATAAGTTACACTATGGGAAAATATCCGAATCCATCACATCGGACATCTTGAGGAGAAGTACTATCTCCTCAAGATGTCAGATGTGATGAATTGTTGATAGACACCAGTCATACACAGACTTTTCGAGACTTGGAACTTGATGTCTCTCTATTTGAGAAATTGGGGAGATTGATAAAGCTTCTCTTTTAGGTATACGTTGACATTTTTTCAGGAGTGTTTATAGTACAGGCATGATTTTATGTAGATGACCAAGACCTGGAGATGCATGCTGTACTGAATTGTCGTTAAGAGGCAAGAACTGGCAAATTTTGTTAAAGTAATTATTTGGCATTGTCTCCATTAGCAGCGGAATATCCAGATCACTTCTTCAATACATATGTATATTTGGTAATAGTAATCGTTAAACAAATATCTAAAAACTTTTTCAATTCTGAAATAGAAATTTGAAATGTTGTAGAAGCATTTTTTTGATTGCTAAATCTATGCATTTTTTCTGCTAAATGTTTTAATAGCTGGTCATCTGAAAGACCATAGTAACTATTGTAAAGTAGCTCTTATTGTAAAATAAATGGCAGTATATTTATATTTCCAGAAACCTGTTGATGAAGTGGTAGGAAAGACCTTTTTCCAGATTAAATTACTTTTTTTTCTTTGAGTGGCTTTGGTTTTAGTTCTGTTAGTAGTGGTAATACTCAAGGAAACTAAAGATTATCTGTTTCTTCATGAAGACTAAACATTACCTGAAGTACCTATGCTCTGATACTACCAAGATGTATTAGGTCGTGGGCTTGATATTAGTTCATGTCTATCTTCTCTATTACTTTTATCAGATCGTAGAAACGTTATCTTCCAATGTCTTCATTAAACGATGGTATAGCCAAAAAATTGGAAAATTCTTTGACAATCAATCTTTTTCCCTAATCTGATAGGAAATCCATATATCTGCATGGAAGTAAAAAAAGAATATAAAATGGAAGGCTAAGGCACAATGTACAAAATCAGGAACATTCAAATTTATACCTTTTTTCATGACGTAAACCGTAATCAAACAAAATCAAACTTACCCTAATAAAAGTGAACACTTTTATTGAACCTACAAATTTTTTTGCTGTTCAAAACTCTCGTTAAGGAATCATTATTATTTTTTCAAAAAGTACAATCAGCGAACTCACGACGAAAACACAAACTTTAAATGTTTGCAGAAATGTTGGTATAAGTAAGTCAATATACCTAGTGTCCTTAAAATCCGACACATCGACAATCTATTTTTTTTTTTTGTAATTTCCTAAATTTTAACAAGTTTTGTTCATTTTTAATCAATAAGTAAATATTACATAAAGATATCCCAAATCAATGTTTAATTAGAATGAACAAAACAAGTTTGTGAAACATAGATAAACTTTTTCATTTAAAATATATACAACATATATCTAAACATACATTAGTTTTATACACTTATATCATTTTCGAGCCGGTGAATGACACCCTGAGTTATTATTCAAACCATGATTTGGTCATAGAGTGTTCATTTCTTTTGGTGGCTCGGATTTGACGACAGAACTGGAAAGTTAATGAATGGTACTCTAATCGTTTTGTTCCTTTTTTTAACTTTACACTTTTTTTTGTACGTCCTCCGGGGAGTACTCATGCATCATACGTATCATACACGTGTTCTAGATGATCAACTGGGACTTTCATCCTTTATAACTAGATAATATAAAATGAATAATAACGAATATATAAGACAATAAAATTACAATTCAGGTACCTCTCCAAGTATGCGCGGTGATACCGCTCTGTGAGAACTTGCCGGGGGCGGCGTGCGCGCGCGTGGGCGACGTGCTGCCCGCGCTCAGTGGCCCGCACATGCTGGTGTGTACTTACACTCATATATTTTGCATTTAGGCAATAGGCATTCCTTTATATATTTTCACTAATCACATACATACATGTTGGACCATCTTTTAGCTTTATGCTTAATGACGGAGCACAACGCTGCGCTTTGCCTTGTTACCAGAGCCAGAGAAAAAAATTAAACTTTCAGATATTTAACTCCTAAGAGATCAGATATTTGGATTGCCTTTTTTTTTTTTTTTATGGAAAAGACAAGGCAAACGAGCATACGGGTCACCTGATGGTAAGTGATCACCGTCGCCCACGGCCCCGTGTAACACCAGGGGAGCTACAGGTGCGTTGCCGGCCTTTGAGGTGTACGTAGACGCGCTTTTTGAAGGTACCCATGTCGTATCGACCTGGAAATACTGCCGCGGGTAGGCCGTTCCAGAGATGTATGGTGCGTGAAAGGAAATTCCTACGAAACCGCACAGTAGTAGATTGCCACGTATCCAGATGTTGTGGATGGTATAGTAACTTGTGGCGGACTGTGCGGTTAGAAAATTTGGCGGCAGGTACCAAGTCAAACAGTTCTCCAGAACACTCCCCGTGATAAATACGGTAGAGAACGCACAGTGAAGATACGTCTCTACGCAAAGCCAAAGTGTCAAGCCCCTTACAGATCATTGGGTCCCCAACGATTCGAACGGCTCTACGTTGTACGCGATCAAATGGTTCAAGCTGATACTGGGGTGCACCAGCCCAGAGGTGAGAACAGTATTCCATATGAGGCCGAACCTGGGCCCTATACAGGGCCAGACGGTGTTTTGGCGTGAAATACTGTCTCGCTCTGCTGATGACCCCCAGTTTCTTCGAGGCCAACTTGGCCTTGCTTTCCAGATGATCGCGATACTGGCAGTCGTTCGAAAAGCTGAGGCCCAATATACTGATACAGGGCGCGGCTTTAAGGGGAGTGTTCTCGAAAACTGGTGATACGACAAATGGGGTTTTTTTAGTGGTTAACGCGCAGACTTGTGTCTTCCGGGGGTTGAATTGAACTAGGTTCTTTTCACCCCATACGGAGACATTGTTGAGGGATGCCTCAACGGAAGACACAAGTTGATTTCGGCACTGGTCGACGTTTTCCCGAGAAAGACTTGCACGGCCGGAGTATACAGCGTCCACAGTACTATCATCCGCATAACAATGTATGTTAGAGTCCTCCAACATATCATTGATATGCAGAAGAAATAGCGTAGGGGACAGCACGCAGCCTTGGGGGACGCCGGCGTTCACGGGCATGAATTCAGAGCAAAAACCGTCGACAGCGACCTTGATGCTGCGCCCAGTGAGAAAGCTAGCGATCCACTTGCATAAATTCTCGGGAAGCCCGTAAGATGGAAGTTTCGCAAGGAGCGCCCCATGCCACACACGATCGAAGGCCTTCGCCATGTCCAGACTAACTGCCAGGCCCTCTCCCTTACTATCAATAGCTGCAGCCCAGCGGTGGGTTAGGTAAACCAGAAGATCACCGGTGTAGCGACCTTGACGAAAGCCATATTGGCGGTCGTTAATCAATCGGAGATCTTCTAGATATACCAAGAGCTGGCTATTGATTATGCTCTCCATAACTTTTGAGAGCAGGGAGGTGATAGCAATAGGCCTGTAGTTAGTTGGATCGGAGCCATCTCCTTTTTTCGGGATCGGGTGGATAAGAGCGCTCTTCCACGAATCTGGGACTACGCCGACTGAGTAAGAGTGCCGAAAGAGACGCGTTAGCACCGGAGTCAGCTCAGGAGCACATAAACGGAGCACAAGAGGAGAGATGCCATCTGGCCCACTCGACTTGTGAATGTCCAAGGAAGAGAGAGCTCGCCTAACAGCTTTCTGACTGATTTTAACGTCAGGCATTGAGCTCTGACACCGCGGGATGGTTGGCGGCGTTGCTCCTTGGTCATCCATAGTCGAGTTTGAGGCAAAGAGAGCGCCCAGAAGATCGGCTTTCTCTTTCGCCGTATGGACCAAGATGTCATTCTCCGTGCGCAGCGGCGGAAGCGAAGGCTGGTTAAAGTTGTTTAGTGCAGCCTTTGAGAGGGCCCAAAACTGGCGAGTTCCCGACGGGTAACTCTCAAGCTTCTCGCCGATTTTAGCGATGTGCTCGGACATTGCTCTGGCAATTTGCCACTTAAAGTACCTAGAGGCACGGTTGTACTTTCTTTTTAAAGTTTTCACCTTTGGATCCTTAGTGACAAGTGCCTTGGCCCAGGTTCGATATGCCTCGCGCTTGCCAGAAGCAGCAAGTTTGCAAGACGTATCAAACCAAGGCTGTGACTTACCACCGATTGGCACTACAGAGCTTGGAATGTAAAGTTCCATACCCTGCAGAACCACGTCGGCAACAGCAGCGGCACAAGCACTAGGATCATCAGAAGAGAAGCAAACCGGCCCCCAGGGATAAGATGAGAAAAATGTGCGCATCTCATCCCAATCTGCTGACTTGTAGTGCCAGACACGACGAGTCGCTGATGTTCTGCGACTGACGCGGTTAATAGGCACAGCACTCCGTACCAGGCAGTGGTCAGAAGACCCTAGGGGGGCATCGACAACAACCTGGTATTGTTCTGGATGTGAAGTCAGCAGAAGGTCCAGTAAGGAGGCGTTGTGGTTGTCCACGTCCGGGATTCGCGTAGGCGACTCAACCAATTGGGACAATTCATTCGCCATAGCAAGGTCGAATACAGCTCTCCCCGCGTGGTCGGTGGTGCGTGAACCGAGCCAACTGGCATTATGTGCATTAAAATCGCCCAGTATCACGACCTCTGCGGTGGGGATCTGTGAGAGCGCATCGTCAATAGCCGATTGCATGTGCTCCATGAGCCGATCCGTTTCTGCATTACCACTATGGGACCTGTACAGGCATGCGTAGATTCGGACACGATCGTCCATGTCCACACGGAGCCAGATGATGGACAGGTCCCGACCTTCAAAATTGACAAGACGACGGAAACTCATGTCCTCCCTTACAAACACAGCAACCCCGGCATGAGGTATAAAATTATGCTCTATTTTGTAGCCGGGGTATTGAAGGTAGGCTGTGTCGCTCGGTCGGGCAATCTGGGTTTCCGTCAGAAATAACAAGGCCGGCTGTGCCGTCTCAAGATGGTGGTGGACGGCATTCAGATTTGAATGTAGGCCCCTGATGTTGGTAAAGTCAATGCTGAGAGTATCAGGGGCTGCCGTGGAACGTACGCCTCGTTTGCCTTGTAAAATGCGCGGTACTGTGCCCTCCCCAGAATTCGAAGGGCGGCCTGAGTTTGATGACTCAGGGAGGGATTCTCCAGCATCTAAGATGCAGGTACCCTCCTGGGGTAGTTTCTTTTTTAGTGCCGCTTTCATATTCTAGGGAGGGGTTGGGGGTGGGCACCGGGGCCCGGCATTACCCAATGCGAAACGCAGCGACCGAAGCCACTACTTAACGCCGGTATTAAATGCCAGGGGTGGTAACGATCCGGTCGAGTCTGCCCATGCGTGTTGTCATTGCTGGCAACGTGACTCTACCACACGCAAATGCCTTTTTTAACTTATTATATATTGCAAATTGTATAACGGCTACGGATATAAAGGAAAGTAAAATATGTATTATTTATAGTTTTTCCCTTTATTTAACGGGATGTCTCCTCTCCCCTATTGTAGAGGTATAACTCTGAAGCGGTCATAACCTCTATTATAGGCGTCGTCCATTAATCATGTGAAGCTCGAGAAGGGGAGAGTCTCAATGGGGTGTTTTTTGTAAGATGTCACGTGTATTTATTTATTTACTTTGCAGGATGCTTGCTTGTCCGCGATCCGAGGACAATTTCTTGTACTATACAAATAATATAATAGATTTATATAAAGGCTAAAAACATTACGAGAATAATCCATGGTCCCATACAGTATATAAGGTTTTCTTTTTTTTTAGCTTCACGCAGTATCCCGCACGAGGCAGGGTAGGCATAGGGAACCCGGGAACCTGGTTATTACAATCCATTCCACTTTCGTTCCCCACTTTCCGCCGAATTTTAGGCATTGCGTGTTGAGTGGCGGAACTCAACGCCGCGCTTTGCCTTATTACCAGAGCGAAGAAATGAAACATTAAATATTTAAATTGAAAATAATAAATATTTCATTTCATCGACTGGGGATCGAACTCAGAACCTGTCGGTTACAGTCACACGCTTGTGCCGCTGCGCCACGACAGGCCTCAAGTTTTCTTTTCTAATTTAATAATTTTTAAAGAAGTTTGATCTGTCTGTCTGTCAGTGCCACGTATCTCGTCGCTGCGTTCTTAGATATTTTATGTTTAATTAAAATCAGATTAGCCGATTAGAGCTTAAAGCACTTTTTCAAGATGACATAGTATTTTGTTTGGTGAACTGACTGACACTTAATTATTGTCTTTTGGCATGAGTATGCCTACACTAAGTATTTCACAATAATTGAATTGTAGTTTAAATCTGTATTACATTTATTTTTTGCTTTCTTTTTCTACATTTTTATTTAAAAAAATATCCAAACTAGGGAAGTGAAAAGAAGTAAATATATGTGATTTTTGAAACAGGGAAATTTAAATTAAAATGTTTAATTTGATATATATAATATATATTTGTTATGAACTCAACGTATGGTCACCGCAAGGTGGAGGACACGTCGCTGGCGTCGCGGCTGGTGTCGGCGGACGCGCTGGTGTTCGGGCAGGCCATGCACAAGCCCTCGCTCGTGGTGGACCTCGCCGCTGACACTGGTCTCTCTCTCTTTCTCTTATATTTTAACTGTTTTAGTTAACGTTTTAAATATCAATTGCTTTTATGTACTTATTGTCACATTATAACCTAATATTACAAAATGTTCACTTACGTGAACATATATAGACTATCTATATGTTACTCTGAAGTACAAGCTAGATTACTGTAAAGTTTCATCAAAGTCGGCTCAGTAATTTCTGTGTAAAAGTGAAACAAACGTTTATCCGCATGGACTTAACATTTATAATATTATATATTATATAGGCACGATTACAAATAAGGACACCGGGTTCATAGCAGACATTATAACTCAGGCAAAATGTTCTATTTACTTACACAGAAATAAATATATCGTAAGTCGTGTTAAGAGTGGTAGGGAGAAACTTCGGTTAACCTTCGAATCTACCCCGCGGTACGACAACCTGCCGACTACCCATCATTTAATTCTTTTTTAACTTCGCACTGTATCCCGCATATAGCGTGATAGGTAAGTGAAAGATATGCAGTGTTTGTTTCCGTTGAACTGGATCACTCCCTACAACGTATTGATAAACGTATTTTTTAGTGGAAGCTATAACTACTAACTTTAAGTCTAGTGAATATTTCCTTCATTTATTTTTCGGCTTGTATCCTGCACGTGGCAGGGTAGGCGAAGGGGATTTCCGGTATCCTCACCTTACGCCAATTTTAAGGTATTACGTGTTGAGTGGCGAAACTCGAGCGTCGCGATTTGCGTGTTTATCAGAGGGAAGAAATGAAAATATAAAATATTTCATTTGTTAACATTAAATATTTCACTTCTTCGAGTGGGGATCGAACCCACAACCTATCGTTTACAGGTACACGCTTGTGCCGCCGCGCCACGACAGACCTTATAACATTCCAAATTGAGCAGGGAAATAATAGACACATCGTACGAAGGTCAAATTTTATAAGTATATAGGCAGTTTTCCATAACTTTTTAGGCATTTCTATGTAACATTTGATTCTACCCCAGAGGTGACAAAGTCATCATTAGGTGAAGCAGCTTTTGGTGTTTTCACCAACTCCTCACAAGCGTGGGGCGCCATAAAGAGCGCGGGGATTAGAACCGGCGACCGGCCGTGGCGGATGCCGCTATGGGACTACTACGGGAAACAGATTGACAGTTAGTATAACAAGTGAAGCTTAATATACTGTTAAAGAATGTGTAGAAGACATTTTATTTAGTTTGTATGTAACAGGCGGAAGGAGCCTAGGGTTAAGATACTTGGCTCCTCACATTCTGAAGGCATTGCGTGGTGTTACGTGGCGTAACTCAACCCCGCACTTTGCCTACTAAAATGAGAGTTTACACGGAGTGCCTTATCACTAGAACTTCCCTTCCAAGTTCTCTCTGTCAACCCTGCCGTGGGCGCGATCCAGCGTGAAACTAAATTATATATTAAAATTTTAACTCTCTCTAAAATAGAAATCTTCTTGTTGGGGCTAAATGACCCAATGTTATTTTCATTAAATGTTTTCATTCATTTTATATATTTTTTGTACATTTATACGTAAATAAAACATAATTGTATTCACACAGACGACCCGGCGGTTGATCTCAGAAACAAAGGCTCTGGTAAAGCATCACCTTGTATCGGAGCTGCTTTTCTACGGGTGAATATTAATATATTTTTCTATTTAATTACATTTATTTTTATTTTGGTCGTCGTGACACACGCGTGTGACTGTAAGGCGGAGGTTGTGGGTTCGATTCCCATTTAGGAGAATGAAATTATAATGTGTTAATGTCAAAGTATTAAGAATTTGGCGAAAAATGCCTAACGGGCAGACGGACGGACAAATATATAATAGGAAAGTCATGTTTACGCAGATATGTGTAGAAGTTAAAAAATAAATATGTTTATAATCAGTATTGAACTAATTATTGATTTACATTTCGTAAATTTAAAGCCTCAATTTCTTGATCATTTTGTAATTTTAATCGTCGTCGCTGTAAAAAGGGGTATTGATAAGTTTGACCCGACTGTCTGTCCGAGGCTTCGCACCTCGAATTAATGACCCGCCTTGATTTTTTTTAAAACTAAAATCCTTTATCTTTGTAGTGAGTCTACCTAAGAATCATTATAATGAAAAAGGCTTTTAATTTAATGTTTTATATAAATCGGATCAACACTGAGAATTAAAAGCATTATAAATAGTGATTATTTAATTTTAATGTATTTGTTAGAAGAATACAGAGGAATATATAAGATTGTTGTGACGCTGTAGACGTGACAAGTTGGAGGTTCAATTCCTACAAGAAATAAATATTAAAAATGTAAATTTCTTCGCTCCGGTAACGAGGCATAAGGTGTCATCGAGATCCAACACTCCCTCCCTCTGCCCCGTCACATGCTAAACACACAAACGACGCCAGAGCTTCACGTGCGGCGACTGGCTGCACGTGGACGCGGCGTGCGCGCGGCGCGGCCGCCCGGCGCGCGCGCTCGCCGACATGCTGCAGCGCGTCGCGCACCACGCGCACCACGCACACGACGCGCACCACGCGCACCACGCGCACGACGCGCACCACGCGCACGCGCCGCGCAACTGATGCTTTATTTCTAATTACATGTGGCAATCCATCTTTTTGCTTATTTAGTTGGAATCAGACGCGATCGATGTAAACCTCCTATGGTGTTTCGTTTTATTGTAAATGGATCAGAGTGTAAACCTGCTAACTGCCTATTAAACAACATTCTCAGGAGACAAAAACGTTTTGTGATATAGATTTTGTCTGTTTTATTCAATTTCTATATAAAAATGTAACGACGCAAGGGATTTAGCTGGTTTACACTCTAAACCGACTATATGTCATTTTTTTCTTAACATATTTGTTTTTAATAAAGATATATGTATGTACTGTTCAATTAAATATTCTTTAAAGGCAAATTTTAATCTTCAATAATGCTCATGTACAAAATAAACTCCTCCTTGGTAATAAGAATTTGTGTAACTAATTTCATAACATATATCATATAGTATTTTGAAAAAAAAAAATAATAATATAAAAAAACAATGTTAAATTATTGTCTCTTAAGTACTTTTTCAAAATATCACACCAACTTTCAATATCCGTCAATAGTATACGGGTTAATATGAGAAAGTTTTTTCTGCTTATAACCTTTTCAAACATACTTGTTCTACGTCCATTGCCACATGATTGCGAGAAATATCATTATAGTATTTACTAAATTGTAAATGAAATATTTTATTCAACAACAGTTTCTACTAGCAATTAAAAAAAACAACAATAAATATTTTTCTTTTCTCACTTTCCTTGTATACCTCATAATTTGTCAAATCACATACAAATGGAAAATTAACTCATTATTTAGAAATAGGCCAAATGTGTATTTATTTTATAATCTGTACCCATTTCAACAGACAACAAAAAAGAAACATCTACATAAAAAAAAAAACAAATAAAAGAAACAAAAATACATATATTACTTTAATGTCTCCTTTATGCTATGCTATAATTAAAAAATAATTTAGAAACATTATATTATAAAAAAAAAATAAACCCAATATTATAAGTAACTTAAGTATATATTTATATTAAATAATCTGTGATGATTCAAGTGTGAAAGTGTATTACAAATTAAATTTTCATGACATTCCAAATGTCAACACATACAATGTATTGAACTTTCGAAAAGTGACACCCAAGTGTAAGTGAACAACAACATATAGATTACAAAGTGACGTTAAAAGTGTAAAACAAAAAGTGTGAGGAAAACTACTTTTTTTCGAACTTAAATTATTTATTAAGTAATAAAAGTTTTATAATTCAAACACAGTACGATATAGGCTACAATTAAATTGGTGTTCCACAAGGCTAAGTTAAGTTTGTTGGCGCAAGAGACGCGGGATGAGTCTATTATGTTAAACACGTTGCACCGCACGAGTACACGCGGCTATTACACTATTATTATATAACATGACAGATTAAGTACGCTACCGGCCTCCCTATAATACATTACAAATGTGAAATGTTCAAAATTACAATCTGACACTTGTTATACATGCGACTGCGGAGTGGGGAGCGGCGGGGGGAGGGGACTAGAGAGGGAGTGGGGGGGAGGCGACGGGAGGGGAGGGGGGGGGGGGGGTGGGTGACGGGCGGGGGCGGAGGTGGAAATGAAACACCGATGCTTATTGACCTAAAAATGAAGAAACATTTATTTTCAGTATGTCTTTTGTAAAATTTTTAATAACAGAATGAATGAATGTGGTAAGATAATAACAGAGCGGAGTAGTTCCCCATTCGATAGAATTAGTTCACCAACAATACAAATATAATATATCGAGTCATTTACAGATAAATAATGCAGTACCGATACATCTAAGTTACTGAGTTAGTTAAACATTTAATACGACGCAATCAATGTACAGCGGCCGCGGCGGCCACGGAGACTTCATATATATATATATATATTTTTTTGGGATTTTTCAAAATATTTTCCATCACGTACGTACGTTTATAAATTTACATAAAGATGTGTCGGCGCAGCGCGCGCTCCTTACTTAGTTACATTAACGGAATACTTTAAAGTCTAGATAGGGGGGCGGCGCGCTCGGCGCAGCGCCGCCGATATACCATTAAACTGAAACGATGACAATATTAATTTATCGCAAACACTAGAGAAATGCAGGTCCAATACGATGGTAATATTGTGTGTCATGAAACAAAACGTATATTAAAATTCTCTGCTTTATACACACACACTAGCCGGCGGCTCACTTCGACGTCATCATGGTGACGAATTCTGCAAACAAACAAACACACTGGCATTACAATACAAATACAAGTATATATACGACACGGAGAGAGAGAGAGAGAGAGTGCTCCAGGCGTACAAACAGAACACACGTGTGACCGACAGAAGGGTTGCATAGATGCATATGCACAAGTAGAAGAAAGTGGGACCTCATCATGCCACTACGGGAAACGAAATACCACCCCACACCTCGGTACGACCAAGTGTCGCCGTACACTTGGTCCACCGGTGCACGTAGTTACATCGCGCTTCAATATCGAGTAAGGCAAGTTTGCTGCTCGTTTGCAAGGGAGGGATCGCCAGGTGGTATTTCTCTAAGTAAACTTGTACACAGACACAAGACGCATGCACCAGGCTCGAGGGAGGCAGCAGAGGTGAGACGAGCAGCAAACAAGTGTGTACCTACGCGGGGCGGGGCGCGGGACTGTTAGCTACAAGAGTACGCGAGCGGCGCTAGCGGCCGCCGTCGCCGCGTGCGAATATCATATGCGCGAGCGAGTGGAAGTCTGCAAGAGAAACCGGACCTCGCTTGAGACCAACAACAGCGTCCAACGTGCGTGCAGGGCGGCGACGTGTCAGTTTGACAAAAATACGTGTCTAGAATACTAAAATAACCAAAATTTTATCAATATTTCATTAAAATTATGACACATAGTAAATAACATTGGTACTAAACAGTAATGTAAATACTAAATTTACAAGTTAATTCAACATCGCCGCCCTCTACGAGCTCTTTACAACTTGTGTGTGTGTGTTTTTCGTTCATTCCAGTGTCAGATGCAAGTGTCTCGCTCGGTCGTGGGATAAAAACATACATGCACAAGTCCCAAACCACCCAGTGACCCAGTGACCAAGTGACCAAGTGACCTAATGCTCATCGTTTCACCAGCAATATTATACTTCACATTCTCTGAACCGTACACAGACAAGTGATGCCGTAAATACATTTTATAAAATGTCGTATCATATATGTCAGGCGATCATAAATCGATAAATCACATGATTCTTGCTAAATATTTATTCTTTTTATTAACTTCACGTTGTATACCGCCCCTGACAGAGTCAGAGTGAACTTAGGGACCCAATGCTAAGACACTCTGTTCCCCACGAGTGCCAAAATTCAATGCCGCGCTTTGCCTTGTTACCAGAAAATATTAAGTTTTCTCTTGTTTAACTTTAGTTTTTACAACATACTTAACAGTACTAACTATACTTTTTCATATATAAGACTTAAGCCCGTCCTTAGACAGTTACCTTACTGTAATGAATACATCAAATTGTCAATATAACACATGGACATTTTAAAAAAAAAACTTTACTTCACTGAATAATTTCAATACTTCAGTACATTAAATTAAAATTTGTATAGAAAATAGATTAAGGCTAAATTAATTAAAAAGTTATTGTATTATGTTCATTAGTATATACCTTCGTCTTGCTTTTTGAATACAAAATCAAATAAAAGAAATAGTGACTCATCATTAGTTCCACAACGTAAAATGCGGATATGTGTCATTGTCTTAAAAGATAATGAAAAAATAAATCTTTACACATACTTTTAAATACGATAAAAAAAATTTGATGATGTAAACGTATAATATACGTACATCTGCGGCGTTGAGTTCTGCCAATTAGCACACAATGCTTTACATTCGACGGAAACGGAAGTGGAAACAGAGTGTATTAACACAACGTTTTCAAGTTGCCTCTATATGGCAGGGTACGCCCGCCAAGGGGATACAGCGTGAAGCTAAACATATATATTTATGTAAATTTTACGACTGAATCTGATTAAAAACCATATCTTATCACGTACGAGCAAATCTACACGAAGTTGTTATCAAAGTAAATTTACCTATCAGTGCTTTTATAAGGCACGTACCTACAAACTAAAATACTAGCAAAATCTTCAAATATGTACAAGATAAGTTAAGTAGGTCTTCTAGTATTTAACTTAGACTAATATTATTTCCTATTTTTAAAAAAAAAAATAGATATTAAAAATTTTCGGATAGATAGCTTATTAAATTGAAGAAAATCCACATATTTTTAGCATTTCTTTTTTAAACATTTTTGAAGTATTCTATATAGAGTAATTAACAATAACAGTCGAAAGTATTAAAGGTGGTATTTTGTTCACAACGAGGAACATGCTTATAATAATTAAATTATCTTACATTAAAAAGTAGTACATTCTGTTGTATCATTCGGGAATCGAACCTAAACTGACGGCAGTAAGACTGTACGACCGTTTTGGGAAGTGGCATTGGCAAGTGCGTCATGACGTTTGGTGGTATGGTGTCATTCTCATCAATTCTAGTAGTTGTTAAAAATGTTGCCGAAATAGTAAGCTTTTAAGCTAAAAACAGTATGATTTTGCCAAAAGCATACCAGGATATTTATTTTCAAATTTTATTATACTAAGTACTTAGCTGTACAATGAAAACAACAAGGCTAAATTAAACTCGAAAACACAATACGACCACTTAAACCACCAAACACCCAATCGAGAGAAAGAAAAGAAAAAGAAGAGAAGATAGAGAAGAAACCAAAACCAAACCAGAATAAACCAGAAGAAAGCCGACTCACCTTCATAATTGACCTGACCATCACCGTCGATGTCGGCCTCGCGTATCATCTCGTCGACCTCCTCGTCGGTCAGCTTCTCGCCCAGGTTGGTCATCACGTGGCGCAGCTCGGCCGCGGATATGAACCCGTTGCCGTCCTTGTCGAACACGCGGAACGCTTCGCGGATCTCCTCCTCGCTGTCTGTGTCCTTCATCTTGCGCGCCATCATTGTAAGGAATTCTGGGAAGTCTATCGTTCCGTTGCCTGCGGATAGATTGTATGTTTTTATTAATTATTGATAAGGGAAAAATACTGGATAACAAAACAAAACCTTATTTATAGACTCAGCTTCACGCTGTATCCCGCACAGGGCAGGGCAAGCAGTGGGAACTTGGGATACTAGTGTTAAGACACTCTGTTCCACTTCCGGTTCCCCACTTTCCGCAGCATTTGAGGCATTGCGTGTTGAGTGGCGTAAATCAACGCCGCGCTTGGCCTTTTTACCAGAGCGAAGAAACGAAAACATTAAATATTTAAATTGAAAATATTAAATATTTCATTTTCTCGGGTGGGGATCGAACCCACACTCACCTGTCGGTTACAGTAAAACTCTACACTTTTTTTGATGTCAGCCATTAAAAGATTATAAATATTCTAGTTTCTTTAAATTTGCTTTGAGGAGGGGGAGAATTGGGAGATAGAAACAATACAAAATAATCTTCAATTTTTATAATTCGTTTAAAGAGGGTACGCCTTAAAAATTCAAATAAAACATGAACACAAATCATTAACATCACGTGAACATTCCACAACGTGCACCAACAACACATAAATCGTCAATGTTAATGTTTTGCGAGGGTTGACTCATCAAAAACGAATGCGAGCCGTAAAGCAAGTTTCTCTTGGTGCTTCCCGCTGAAGCCTGCATATAGTGAGATAGGTAGAGAGAACTTGCTAACCTAGTATTAAGGGACTTAGTTCCATTAAGACAATATGGTTCCATTGTTACCGCAAAATTCTGTAGGCACTGTATATTCAGTGGCGGAATATTGATTTCCAGAGTGAGGCAAATATATATTTAACTTTCTCAAATGTAGGAATCAAATACAATCTGTCGCATTTGCAGTCGATCACTTCTGCCCCTGTGCCACGATTAGCCTCGACTTTCGGATGGTTTATATAATATTGTATACGAGATTAATAAGCACGATCAAAAGAAGCGATAGTTTATACAACACCTCATGTGCGCCTCTTACCGCGCCTACAAAAAATGCCACGTTACATACAACCGTTACAGTTTCACAGCAACGTGTTAAATATATATACTTGGTTAACATTTTTGTTCGTAAAATAGTCAAGACACAAAAGTCGCGCCTGTACATTATATAAACATTAGTACGTGAAACGTGGTTACACATTAAAAAAACAATGCTAATAATTTATTAAAATATTAAAAAAGTAAAGGAGAAATATGTAACACGTATACCACCAGTTTGAGAAACATTGATGGAAAAACTCAACTGCGCCTCATAGCTTAACCAAGATTTCCTCGTGTTGTGATCAAATTTTCAGTCATTGAATATTCCAATGACACTCGAACTACCATTAGAAGAGAAGTTCATTCTAGAACAAGTCTGCAACTTTGTTTGCGTAAACTTTTAGGCCACAAATCAGAGAACCAATTTCTTTTAGTTAGAATCTCGTAGGATTTTGGACTAAGGCCCATATTCTTGCCTTTTAACTCCTAACTCACATTTTTAGCTTCACGCTGTATCCCGCTTATATCAAGGTAGTTAGGGGGAATCAAGAAACTAGGACGTTTACACTCAGGAATCAATACTTTCATTATTCACTTTCCGTTCAATTCCGAAGGCATTAGGATATGTCACGGATCTAAACGCAAAATTTAACGATAGCAGGGATTGAACCCTTTATTATCGCATATAATAACTACTTAATTAACCCACCTACAAATCAAATGTCAATTTCATCTTATCAGATACATATATCAAGAAATACTACCAAATACATACATTACAAATCTACAAGCGTATACGAAAGGGCTTAATACGTTACAAATATATTAAAATATTCAACGTCAAATTTTTGTGCGGCTGGCAGGTATAATTTACGGCTGCGCTGAGCGGTGATTTACTGCTAGATCGATCCAGAACGCAGTAAAAACTGTATAATTGACACTAAAAAGGCACTAATATATCTGTGCCATAATAAATCACATCACGAATTAGATAATGTTTATATTGAAACGTGGAACAAAACCATACCTTAAGTAATAGTTGATTTGATTGATGTTCAATTTCGAATAAGAACAAACGTTTGTCTTAGAGAGTGTGAAATGAAACTGCAGCGAAGTATATAAAGCCGGTAATTCACATTTTCGATAGTAAAATACATGTATTCAAATTTCTGTTTTTTTTTTTAACTGTGTAGCAGAAGATCAACCATCTATTATAAAGAGATATATGCCTAAATAGCACTACTTCTGTTTCGGAACATTTTCTATGGAAAAAAAGGGGACAAAATGTAACTTCACAGAGCTTCTACAGATAATATTTACAAACAGTCTCTGAGAATATCAATTTACTAACACTATATTAAAACAATTATACCGGGACAGGTAGTAATAACAAGTAGAAAAAACCAAAAAAAGTAAACAGTTTCTATACAAATAATATAAGTTATATAAATATGTTACGCTTATATATAATACAGCAACTTTTATTTCCTTGTTGGGCGATAAAGTCATTAAATATAATTCTATTTAGTTACAGCCTTGAGTAAATTAAATAAACGTCGCACTCTCGCGTCACCGTCTCGTTTATTAGATGAAAGTACATACTAACGTATATTTTATAAAATCATCATCATAAGCAAATCAGTAGGGGACATTTAAAATCTGTGTATGTATTGTATAACCATGAAAATATCATCCACTATATCGCCTAAATATGTAATTTTTATAATATTTTATTATGATTTCGTTTAACTTTACAGACTTTCTAAAGGTTTTCTATGTCTTTTGATATAAGTTACATGGTTACATCTAATGGTTCAAAATACCGGTAAGGGAGCAAGACAAAAAGTCAAATATCGCTCTTTTCATAATATAGTAACAATAAATGTATAAATGCCCTTTGTGCAAATGTGGCGCAGCGGCACAAGCGTACGACTGTAGATACGACAAGTTTTAGGTTCGTTCCCAACTCGAGGAAATGAAATATTTTCATTAATTTGCTCTGGTAAAAATGCAATCAAATTCGGCAAAAGTTGGGGATTGTCTTAACACAGTATGAAGCTAAAAAAAAAAAGTTAAAAGAACATCATGAGGTTCCACTCAGCGTCACGCTGTATCCCGCACATCGCAGGGTAGACAGAGGGAACTTGGGAACCTAGTTTTATAACACTCCGTCCTACTTCCGTTCCACTTTCCGCCAAATTTGAGGTTAATTTAGGCAAAAAGGCGAGGGTGAACGATCCGTATGCAAAAATAAGTAGTATTTAAGTTTTTTACTATGTTTTAAAGTGTTATTCCACACTTAGGACAGAAAATACTAAACTTAAATTTAAAAAGCGTATAAAAATTTTGAACGAAGCAGGATTCGAAGACGGTATTCCAGAGGCGCGGGTTCGAATCCTGCTTCGTTCAAAATTTTTATACGCTTTTTAAATTTAAGTTTAGTAAGTAGTATTTAAGTTTGGCGCAGCTAATTTCGTAGTAACCTTTTGAGGCGTCGCGAGCTATTTATATAGGCGTGTTGGTGGTGGCTTGAGACTTGCGAGAATGTACGCCGCATTCTCTGACTGCCTCTACTTGGAGGGCGCATCTGGACTCTACTACTACGATTAGCACTAGATATTATTTGTATGTTTTTTTCCTTTAGCTTCACGCTCTATTCTGCATCTAGCTGAGTAGACAGAATGAACTTCGGAACATTATATTAAGACGTTTCCATTCCCCACTTTCCCCTGAATTGTGATGCTTTGCGGGTGGTGTGGTGGAACTTAACGCCGCGTGTTATTTCATTTCCGGTACCAAAATGAAAATATGAAACATTTAAATACCTTGAGTTGGGATAGAACCCACAACCTGTCGTTAACAGCATTGGTGGCCCGTGCCACGACAGGACTATTTTCCATCGTGTTACATTTATCTTAAGAAATATTTTTTAATATGTCATAAAAAAAAATATACTACGAATATATTATATTATCACCACATTATATGCGTCATCACAAACATAACAATATTCTATTCGCAAGCCTGTATGTGCCTTATATGGCAAAGATGAAATAAGGCAGATAGATTAGCAATGACTGGGTGGGCCTCATTGTTTAAGAGCTACAACCGAACCTTGACCTCAGTAGCGACAACTTATGGAAACTAACGTACGTAATCAACTAAAATATCTCTCTGTCAAAACATAATGGTATCATATAGTACGATTACAGGTTCGACTCCATTAGAGGCAATAATTTAGTTTAATTTTCTCGCTCTAAAAACAAAAAGAAAAGTGTGGCGTTCAGTTTCGCCACTCAACCCGCAATATCTCGAACACTGGCGATCGGGCGGAATAATTTAATACTATGTCACTTCTGGTTTCCATTTTCTTATTTAAAAAAATCGAGAAATGTAATAAAATTCAAACTAAACTAAATTAAGTGAAATTAGAATATAAAAATGCATATTTACACAAGCAAATAAAATAAACATCGCGACAAACTACTTTCTAATAACTTTAAGTATTGAAAAGCTGCTTTCTCATTTTTTTTCTTAAATTATTCATTTACTTTGGACACCATTTTGGCACATAAGATCACGAAACAAACATACAACAATGAACGTCACTGCTTCAAGTCAATATTAAGGTAGGTGGAAATGGTAAATGACGCTGTTGATACACGAATTCGTCCCGAGTATTTTTTATCTACTAGAAAATGGCCTAAGATTTTATCCCATTGTTGTGTGTGTTTGTGATATACTGCATGACCTCATCCATATAAATGATATGCCCATATAGGGGAATTAAGAGCTCAAAATATTTTTTTTGTATAATCTTATGTATGTCATATTTAATTATTTAACATGAAGCCACATTAAAGTTGCCCTTTTTCTATATATAGATATAGATATTGTTACAAATATATATCACAAGCTATTGTAATGTAATTTTCTATTGATGTTTGAAAATTGTACACTGAAAAACATTAGCTTTATTTGCCTCATTAATCGTCTGTATATGGTCAGCTATGTTGTTAAGTTAAATCTAAATAATAAAAAGGATTCTAGGACTCAACTTAAACATCTTATGTTAATTTACTTACAAATAGCTATATACATTAAGTCAATGGGTTGCCTTGAATGTCACATACTGGAGTTTCTATTTATTTTTAACAAAACTGAATATTAGCACACAATAAGGACATCGTCATTTTGATCGATGGCCGCAAACTATTGCTTTTATTTTTAGAATATGACATTATTATAAAAATATACACCGTATCTCACCGTATTTTTTTATTATCTGTAAACAAAACTAATTTCAACATAAAAAAAGTAACTTTAAATAATATTTAGTTCTTCATCAGAGTCTAACGCTGCTAAACGAAAACGATTCATTCCATCGTATGGGCACCGACCACGCACCCTTTACAAATACAAATCAAATACTGAGCCACGACGGCCTAAACTACACATTTATAATATATTTTAAATATAAACGTTATTCCATAGGAAACGCTAGAACATTGCGGTGAAACATTCACAATAGGGCTGCGGTTTGTGGTTCGACCTCAGTGTCGGCGCCATGAAACACGAGATTGGACAAACTGTGCAACTGATACATCTGTACTTACATATTGAGTTACTCTATATACATATATACGCTTTTGTCATTCGATATTTGCTTTAAGTTCAGTACACATTGTTGAAAGTATCTATAGGTGTTTGTTAGATCGATGCAAAAATGAGGATTGTTTCATCTGTCTGTGTCACCGAACCTACTGAATGAATGAACGGATTTTAGAACAGTTTTTTTTTGAGCGAAATAATTGTACACCGCAGTAGTTGTTAGCTATATTTTATTGATATGAAATAAGCAGTTTAAGAGGTACAAAGACTTTGCAAAAAATTAAGTAATAGTAGTCGGGAGCTGTACAAATTTGTAAATTGTGTGCTTGTTTCGTTTCACGTATAATCCCTCTTATTGAATTAAAGACATGTAATCTAGTGTTGATATTTTCCGATAACTTGCTTGCTTGAAACTGTGCCCATAAATACAGTTCAAGCAAAATAAATTACTCGTGACATCTTTTTTTCTACTGGTTAACTAAAGAAGCTGCTTATTACAGTCGTTATCCATCGTGCACACAATTTATTTAACAAAAACTAATAAGAATAATGAGAAATATCGCAAGAAAGAATCAAGTAAAGAATGTTATTTGGTTAATGGGAAATAATTATATAGACAACAGTGAATAATGGTCATTACGCATACATTGGAATAGAATAGTTGGTAATTGTCAGAGCGTTTAGCGCGGATGAGATCATACTACGCTTAGGTTAGTTTGACACCAAATATTCATAATTCAAAAATATTGTAACCCCCGATGCAAAATGATGGGTATTTTAAAGCTTGATTGTGGCACCGTAGCTCCTGAATGAATAAACTTTTTTTAAGTTTTAGTACAATATATACCTAATTCAAACAATATTTTAGAGCTTAACTCTTCTAAGCTTAGCTTTTTCGTAAATTTTAAAAAGAAAACGCCCATATTATTCAAGATTTATTTTAAATAGATGGACAAATGAAAATAGCTCAGAAGTAAGTAAGGTAAGGGTTAAGAGTAAGTGAGATCAAAACGTTTAATGATGTAATATGAATTTTCTATAATATTAAATGCATTTTTTTTTATTGGGAACCAATAGTTCCTGAGTTTCACGATTTTAATCAAATCAAACTCTAAATTTTATAATTTAAGTATAAAAATATAAATTTCACAGATCGCTAACGGCGCTAACGGAAGTGGAACGGAGTGTCTTAAAACTAGGTTCCCAAGTTCCCTCTGCCCACCCGGCCATGTGCGGGATACAGCGTGAAGCTGAGCTAAGTCAGTTATTAATTAGGCTCGCCACCAAATTTCAATGAAACTGTTTCTCAAACTACTTAAATACATAAAATGACAAATAAGTTGATTTTTTTAAAAAACTACATCGTTATTCTGTTTAAAGATACACGTAAAGGTAAAATTCTACATAAAAATAGCCAAACAAGAAAAAGAAATTAAATCAAGTATTTTTTATGGAGCGTAGCAAAGAAGCCTTAGAGGCGCGCACAAGGCCGTGCAAAATGTCGTCACTCCATACAGCGAGGATAGGCATTGGAGCGCCGATCGATAACATAATTGGACTATTGTAGTATGACGTCAACATTAAACCACGGGGCTATTTATGCTAAGCCTATCACATTTTTTTTTGTTTATATTTCAAGAAAGGTGCTATGAAAATGTGATGGACGTAGATTGAAATTTCATTCAGGGGGCGTGTGTTTCAGAATTCCCATACATGCCGAAACGCGAAGAATGGACTATATAAGCACTTTGTTCCTTTGCGGCCTTTTTCAAATGCATAGAAACATAATAAACGAAATTTTATATTTATATAAAGCTACTTATCACATTTAAATATCTACAATATAATATTAAAAAACAAGATCGAGAAGAGACTAAGTTATTAATAAAACAACAAACGCATCAATCAATAGAGTATCGTACAGTGTTGATCGGGATATCTATAAAAAGCTTAGGAAATATTCAAGAATAGAATATTTGAGCAGTGCGCCAGGCCGGGGCAGACGATAGCGCGTAATGAATCTTAATTATCGACGCTATATAACGAGCAACAATAGACCCGGGTGTAGGAGAGAGCGGGAGCGGGACGTGCGAATACCAATATTATCTTGTTTCATCTCACAATCTTTAACGAAATAGATTTAACTATTCCAATTCAAACTAATTTTAAATACCAAACAAAAGTAGGTGACGATTCATATACAAATATAAAGCATTCGGAAAAACCTCAGAATATAGTCAATTTAGCGGTACTATCGGAACATTCCTTGTCAGGTTGCCAGCCGCAGCCGTAAGTAGTGGAAGGCAGATCCGTGTATAATTTGGGGTAAGTGTTCGGTTCGATGCTCCGGACGTGTAATCGCGACAAGCGCGATGGCTGGCGGGCTGCCAGGGGAATATGCAAATTCATTTGCATTTCTGCGGCTACCTCCCAGACGGCGAGCGGTTAGATAAGTGCGTTGTCAACACGAACGCTCGACTGTTGCAGAACATTGCGAAGCTATTTGCGTCTGTCGCTTATGTTTCATTTTAAGTTAACTACTACAATGGTATTCTAATATGAATTATCTGTATATTCTTTCTTTCTATCACTTTCTTTAACTAATGGAGATTCATATTAATAAATAAAAAAAAACAGTCGGTCACATTTACATTTTTGGCACTAAAATGTGTGCCAGAGGTCGCAGGTTCATTACCCGTATCGGACGCTTGTTACTATTGATCACGGATATTTTTGAGATGTCCTAGACTTCTGAAATTCCTTATCTACTATATACATTTGGCTGATATAACGTATTGGTATATTAAGTAAATTATTTATTCAAACCTTGTAAGATCTTTGTTACCGCCATTATTACACATTTTCAACTTTCAATGAAGCTATTTAAACCAAAATAATCACGTATATTTAGTATCATACATTTATCCAACATTAGAAAGTTATAGTTGTACACTGCCATATAATTTAAAGTGCACAAGTAATCTTCAAATGCAATTTTCACTGCACACAGGCACTGGCGCCAGATTTAAACCCTGACTAATAAACGTGGTAACGGCGCGATATCAGATATAAATGAGTCGGTTGAATTAATTCAGTCGATGATTCAGTGCTCGGCGGGCATCAGAGCGACAATGGGTCTCAGCGATATGTACTACTAATGCTTCCCGGAGACGCTGATAGTCTTAGCTATTTGGCACTTCACCAAACTTCACAACTTCCTACTTAAATTCCATATAATTCTTATATTGTGCATGTGATTAATTGTCGGGAGGTGGTGTTTTGTCAGTCAAAGATCAATCGAATCAAATTTATGTTAGTAATAAACTCACGCTTATGAACCTTCTGCAATTTATCAGCAGAGTACACGTAAATAGAGAAACGTATTTATAGTATTTTGTTGAAACAATCATTAAGTAATCAGTCAGGAGATGCTAGTTTAGAAGACAACGCTTAAACGAGGCCCGGCTAGAGTCCAACCGTTATCCGTCATTCTAATTGATTTATACTTTAAAGATATACAATACAAGCCAGAATCTCTTCTCAGAAAATCTTGGGGCTAGAGTGCGTATTTTACGTGCTCTTGTCGTTATTTCTTTGCAACAGCACTTCATCAACCAGTCCTTCTAAATAGCGAGAACAAAAGAAAAACTACACCCCACTGAAACAAATGGCGTACTGTATAGAGAGAACTATAAATGACTGCGAAAGCGTGAACCACATAATAATGGCCCGAGAAAGGTCAACTGCTGATATATTGACTAATAAATTTCTGTTGGCTCTATTACGTGATGTATGAGGGTAGTCGTACTTTTTATTGCTGGATCAAGATAACAAAGACATGATTATCTGAACAAATGATATTGGACAAAATATAGGTTTTTGGGGAGTCGAAGGTGTCGACCGCGATCGATGGATGAGTTGCTTGACCCGCCTATTTATACAGCGCCCAGTTTAGAAGTGTAAACAGGCGCATGCGTGTGCTACACGTAACGTTCCGCTACAATAAATCTTGGGTTTGGACGTGCGACACATTTCACTGTCAATTATACTTCATTGACATCGATTATGCTTACTGGAACTCCTTGTACTTGAACTAGAACAGAGCTACTTTTAGTAAGCGTCTATATTTTCAAGTAAAATGCCAAAGAATATGTATTTTTAACTATAAACAAAAAAAAAAACTTTGTATAACTTCTATACACAATCAATAATATGAAGCACGCCATTGGGTTATAGGTTGAATGGGGTCAATCAAGACGAGAGACGCGGATCGCAAGCCCATGCACAATAGTTAATTGGTCGTTCGCCTCCATCGCTAATAAGATACCTGCATTCGCCATATGATTAAAGAAATACTGAGCTTTACTTACTCGTAATAGCAAACTATTACGTAATATATACATATAAAACTACCAAGTTACATTACATGTAACTAAAAAGCCGTATGTACCAGCATACAAAAGAATAATCTCCCGAGAAAAATCCCGCAAAATCTTTTAGATATACGGATAGAAGCTTAAGCTTGTGAAAGGTATTTCCGAGCTAGCATCTAGTTGGATTCGGAAAGCCTGTCGCTCAATTACCCCCGCCCCTACGTGCTCATATTGATCGCGCCACCGACCCCTCCCCGTGTCAGCTGATTTGTTCAAGTATAACGTGAAGACTTTATTTTATACAGCCTACGGATTAAATCGATGTTTCTAGGGGCCGCGCTGCTATACAACGCGACCTCATTAATATATATTGACTTAAATTAAAACGTTTTTATTTAGTTTCCTTCAATAGCATAGTATTTTGTTATTTCTTAACATGTTTTACATCAAATAAATAAAAATGACTACAATTTTTTGTTCAGCTTTACGTATGTCCCGCAAATGACAGAATAGGCAAATGGATCTTGAGAGCCTAGTGTTAAAACATTCCGTTCCGTTACTCTATTTCCGTTGAATTTAAAGCATTTAGTGTTGAGTGGCGGAGCACAACGCCGATTACGTTAATGAATTAAAGCAATGTCGATATTTTCTGCGTAGCTGATAACAAATCTAAGAGTCGAGCTGGTTTTTTTTTATTTTGTAGCATTGTTCCGCAAATAACATTAGAGCAGCACTCCTCAGTCGCTGTCTCTGTCGGGCGAGTGAACGACTCCTTATCGTGGTGTGACATCACCATTAAATTTACAAGTGACCTGTAAACAATTAGCTCATCTCGATAGGATGAAACCATAAAGCTACCACCAACCATGAATTATTATCATTTTTGTATGTTATTCGACAATTCAAGTACTACTAGGAAGAACAATTGAATAATTATTATATAGTATTTACTTACAAGTTAAAAGCGAAAAAGTTATCAACATACAATATTAGACGCTACAATATGTACTATAATTCATTGAACACAAATATATTGTTCGAAGTACCGATACCGATGACTCGCAATAAAATTTTACTCGTCATAAAATATGTTATTCAACGGAATTTATGTGCAATTAAGCGGACCACTGCACTTCCTGGGCACTCGAGAGTTATACGCTCGCTATTTTGCGACTCCGCTTCGGCAATAACGGCATTCCTGCATCGGCATCGTGCAGTTCAGCGCTCTCGCCGTATAAAGTTGCTATCGAAAACTCATATAATATTCACTGAAGAGCAGGTCAATAAACTTGGCGATGCAGACAGCTCCAGAGGCGCCCGCCCACATCCTTCCACGGCGAACCCGAAAAGACATTTTGAAGAAGAAAATTTACAGAATGAAATTCATATTTGAAAACACAACTAAAATGGCAGCGTCGTCAAGGCAGGGCGGAACAGATTTTTTGTCAGTGGCATCGTGGGAAGACACGTGATAAACATAGTCGGGCCGCGCCAAATATTATACTAATGCAAATTGTAACAGATTATAAATACTAACAACATGTGGTTGTTCTTGTAATTCTATTGATATGAATAGCACACAAAGAGGCGACTGTCAGATCGGCGATGTGTACAGCACTATCCAGCTGTTTTTTTTTAATATAAATATATTTTTAAAAAATATTATAATTATGTAAAAATTTCTTAGTCACGTTCATGTTCAATGATATTATTTATTTAAATTTTGCTTGTTCGAGTAAACACGAGAAACTCATATATACATATATAGTTTTGTAGTCGTCTATAAGTGTCGAGAGTGACCGCGGAAGAGTTGTAAACAATCATTTACGTACCAATGGAACATTAACTATTATCGCATTTAGAATGGAAATAGTGTTGTAATGGAACGTTGCCCAAACTACAGATAACGCACGCAGCTTGCAGGGAAAAAAACCTGAGCTTGTTCGAAGTGCCGTTTAGATTCGATTGTGTCTAACTGTGTAACTTCCTAATTTGAGGAATATCCCGCGTCGAAGCCAAGCAAGTGTGGTACATCAAGTAAAAACTAGACTACACTTGCGATATCTAGGGTATACTGCTGTCTTAACGAACGTTTATATGTTAAATTAATTTAAATCCTACACAATCACAATATTGGTATTTTTATAATAACAAAATAGCCTCACGTTGTACCCTGCACATAGCTGGATAAACAAACGGAAGTTGGGAACCTAGTGTCAGAACATCACCCGTTTTCCACATTTCGACAACAAATATGGCGTGATGAGTGGCAAATCTCAACAACGTTTTGTGCCACGATCTCAAAGCGAATATTTCACATCCTTTCCTAAGAAACGAAATCACAATTTCACAGTTCCTACCAGCACTTCGTATCTCAGGCACACGCTGGCCTCATTATAAAAAAATAACCCAAACTTTATTATCCAAATTATCCATAAATTCTATAAACATTTATTTATATATCCGTTCATATATTACAATCCCTAGGTCTGTACCGTTTGTCACTATCGAAGCAGGATAAGCTCTTTACAGGAAAACAGGCATCTGTTTATCGAGGACTCTTTCCTGCTTGTGTACATACGTTGGGCAAATTAATTTGCAGCCGGATATGACATCGGTATTGTTAGCCGCAAATGGTGGTGTGGAGTACGTTATAATGGCTATTAAAATTATAAATAAAATGTTGACGCTATCGCGACGCCTTTCAGACGTGATATGACTGTACGTGTGGAAAGTAAGTTGAAATTCGAGTCTGTTTTGTATGATTATGTTTAAAATATCCTTGTTTTTATTAATTTTGGAGAATATAGCTCCTTTTGCAAGATTCACGAGACAGGTTGCGGGTGTCACTTGAGAAAATAAAATATTTCCTTTTTTTCGCTATGGCAATGTGCGACGTTGAGTTCCACCACTCAACATGCATTCTCCAATTCCAACTTAAAATTTAGCGAAAAGCGGACAACAAAACGAAATGTCTCACAACATGAAACTAAAACGATTCAAATTTTAGCCAAGTGTAACGTAATAAAGGGTTTGTCGAGTAATACATTAAAATATACGTTACTACAATGAAATTCTAGTACTAAAATAAATGTCTAATACATAAAAATAAACGTTATACGTTGCTACATATGCATATTAACATGATACTGATTGAAATGTATGTAATATACAAGGGCGTTATACGTAATCAATGTCCGTTATCTACAGCTCGTGACTGCAACTCTCATTAAAATTCTTCTTGAAATCGAGCAGAATTTTCAAGTATACCTATACAATGTTTTCGACCTTGAAACATAATGAATGAAAAGTCTTAATAAGAAATCAGTCTTTACTTAGACTATTTTTAATTGGTCAATAGTTACACGGTAAAATAGAATTTATTGTATTGGTGATGACATCTAACATTGACTTTCCTGCAAAGTGGGAAGCAGAGTGGTTTTACACAAGGCCTATCCCCGAAAGCAGGATACAGCGTGAAACTAAGAAAATAAACAATAGTATTTAGTAACATCAGAAGTTAGGATGTCACGAAAACGTAAAAAAAACATTCATAAACAAACACAGCACAGAAAAGTATGCGTTAAGCAATTTATGATTTTCCTCAAAATTATTTCCGAAGACGAAACATCTAACATCTGCGTTTACGACTCTCGTGAACGCGACCTCGGCGACAAGAAATTATAGTACTGTATTTCGCATTGGAACAAATTATTCAACAATAATACGACACTATAGTATTGACTGAAAATCAGCCATATCATCTTTAATTTAGAAAAAACTTAAAATGCCACTCAACAGGCAATACTTTAACACTGTGCTCTCTCTCTGATTACCGTGCTATAAGAGAGAATGCTGGAATCGTTAACTATACTGCTATACGACGAGGAATTCATTTAAATGCTTACATTTGATAAAAAAATAAGAATATTTTCACACCATATATAATGCTCCAAGAATAATAGCTTAACTACACCATATGGACATTATGAGCAAATATTTACATGAGCGTAAGCGTGACCTCTAGGATGACGTCAACAAGTGCAACTAACTATATACAAGTCCATACAATGATGATGGACAGGTATCAACGACATGGCCGGGACCGTTCCACGATGATGAGTATTCAGTTACAATGTACACAAACATTGCAATTAAACAATAAAATTGTAACTAAATATCATTTTTTAACGGTGACGCAAAAAGAGCGTGTTTGATCTATGTCTGTCTGTGGTACCATATCTCCTAAATGTAGGAGTCGATTCGACTTTAAAGTTTTTAAGCTATAGATGAGGTAGCGAACAAAAAAAAGCTCTCTCTAATTGACTATAGAACATTTTGTTTTAGTCGATCTGAGCGAGTGGCTCATTGAACGAATTGCATATGAAAACAATAAACAAACTGGCAGACAGGTACACTGTTTATAGTGCTATCTCTCAATATGTTTATAATCCTTGTTCAAAGTGTCCGTATAATAGTTCTAAATGTTACAAGCATTCAATAAATAAGGTCTTCACTCGCAAAAGGTATGTTTATACAAAATGTTGCCAGTTCATTATTTATACATTTTACAGTTTTCTAGGTGGCCGATAAAAATCGTATATAGCTCAATTGACTCACTTGGATGATTAATTTTTCAATAAAAATTAAATAAAAATAATTAAGAATAACATTTTGCAAGTTACAACAATGCTTTATATATTACATCTTTAAAATTATAGGACACATTTCGTTCATATAAATTTTAATACTTCGAAAATGCGATATCTATGATACCAAAGGAAAATAACGTGAAAGGGTTGAGGTTGAGGTCGGGTTGATCGAAATCGACGGGGCAAAAGAAGTTTGCAGATTCCTTTCACTCTGGTCACTCCAAAGTAAAAAAAGAAACAGGTAAAAAAGCAATAATTGATGTATAAAGATTCTAAAGTTCATGTTTTTAGATAGCAAATAAAAAATAAAATGAAATTGATATTGAAAATGTGCATCACTGGCTTTCCCATACATTTCACGAAACTCAACGCCGAATTGCGAACACTTGAACATTGACTAAACGGGCGAGAGTGGTTATATAGGTACCGGTTTATTAATAAAGTATCAATTCTTATTTGACGGCACGTTGATAAAGTGCGATGTCAAGGCCGTCCCGCGTCGCGCCCGCCTCTACTCTACATATTAATTTTGTAAACAAAAACCAAAATAACACTATCTGTGTACGAATTCCCCACCTACTGCAGTTCTCAATATTGCCTGATGGCGGTACTTAACGTCGCGCTTTGTCTTTATACCAGTGCGAAGGTATGAGAATATTAAATATCTTATTTCTTCGAGTGGGGATCGAATCCACGACGCGTTGAACCGCACGATTGTGCCCCCGCGCTACGACAGGCGAATATAATTGTTTAAACGTTAATATAATGTATAGTTTAGCTAAAATTTATTAATACTTCTAACTACATAAATTGACTATTTTAAGTAAATTGTCCGAGAAAACATTAAAAAACCCAATATTTCGCTCAGTTTGCTGAAAAATAATTAAACTCTAAACACTTGCATACGACGGGTACTTGCTACAGTTGTTAAATTATGTTTCTACATACCTATACACATTTACAAGATGAACTTTCCTCCTCACTTAATCAATTTCAATTCACGAAAGATAATAATTTTAATTTTATTAAAGCAAATATCATAATAAGGTGTTTGATATAATTTTTACGATGTTTATACACGTAGTTTGATCAAGGATTCCCAGTAAAGCTCCCGACAGTCGGCTGACGTACAACGTTATTGTTACAATCAAATTATTTGCTTATTTTATCTTACATGTGCGATAAAATGTGGAACACTACATGTGACAAAACTGAGACTTTGGGCGTGATGGGATTTTTTTACTGTAAATACGCATAACGCGGTGTTAAACTTTTTTTTTTTATTATTTTTATATTTATTTTGTATATAAACAAATGTATAGTAGCTGAAAATGGGCGCCGTTTGGCTAATAATAAATGTTTTGACATATTGGCAGCTAAATCTTGTATTAAATTATGAGTAGCTTAGCGACTGGCGTTTGAGAAATGTTTTCAGTCAAACAACGATATAAATATTGTGGCGCACTGCGCTTTGCCTAATTAGCACTGCCTGATGGGGCCGAGGTCACAAGTTCGATTCTTTGTAATGGTAAACATCGCTAATCTATGTTTTGTATTGAAATTTTATTTAAATATTTTCTGTGTTTTCTTGATTGTAAAATTTTATTTGCAGAAATATTTATAACCTGATTATATGCATAATTATGCAATACAAGAATATTTTTTAAAACAATTAGTTTCTGAGATTAGCGCACTCAACCAAACAAGCTAAAATATTAAGTATGTAATATATGAGAAATTAGATATCGTTAACAAATAGGTAGAACTGAGAAAACGAAACGACCGTTTCGCTACAGCTACATGTCAAGCGTTTCAAAAACCATTGTTATGCGACATGGCAGACGGAATTTATAATGCTTGGCAGGAACAAAAGGTTTAAGAATTCTGTCGGCAATATTTGCTATACATGATGTAATTTTTAAGGAGTTAACTTTCTACATGTTTTATATAATAATGATTATAACGTCAGTTTGTTTGTTGCATACAATCTCAGAAACTACTGGTTCCAATTGGAATACAGTTTCTTTGTGTCGGATAGTCCATTTATGACGGAAGGCTCTAGTACAGGCTAGGCTATTTTACATTACGTTAATTAATTAAGACACTACGTCCGTATTACACGTCTGTTCTCCAATTTTCGCCGAATTATTGAGGCGTTGCGTGTTTAGCGGGTACAAACGTCGCGTTTGTTTTGTTACAAGAACGAGACAATAAAAATAATAAATTTTTCATCTCCTTAAAACTCAAGCAGATTACAATTAATGTTTTAAAATAGAAGAAAATTCCATCACAGCTAATTTAAAAATTATATAATTTCTTAATAACTGTATCTATCTACCTACAAAGGACGAGAAACTGACTACAAGGAAGGTTAAACTCAATGTAAGCCAGAAATAAAAGAGCGAAGAAGCAATTTATATCTCGGTTGACGTGGATCTGCAGGAACCGTCTACGATATAGGTACGTTTGCTAAGTGAGATTTATAGAGACAGCCAAGCCCCGAGGCTTTGAACGAGTCAGTTAACATGCAGGATTTAACGGCCTTTTTTCACAAGCTTTATAAAATAAGGAAGTTTTCCTTTTATTTCCATACCTTTCTACCGGATTTTATGCAAAAGCTGATTAAATCTTGAGATAAGTCTTTGCCCTTTATTCCGCGTTCGTTTCTGTACGAGAAAGTAAGCCCAATGAAAGTGTTAAAGCTAGATAGATAACTACATGAGACCCAACTTCTAACCATAAAATGTTGTTTTTTTATTGTAACGTTCGAAAATGTCAATAATACAAGAGAAAATCTCAAAAACTAATACAATTTTCCTACTTTCCGTACACTACAAAACTTTAATCGATTCAATCCACCTATATCAAATATCAAAAGTATAAAGAATTTTCAAATTTAAAAACACCCGCCGCTTCGTACGTTTTAATATATGTAGACAATCATAGCGATATAAAATTTTTAAACAATTAATATGTCTCTTCGCAGCTGAGAATCCACATAAAAATATGGCGATATCGATCGGCTATCGCCCGCCACAGCTAGATAACACTTAGGATTAATGATAATGCTCCATTTACCTAATACTGTAAGTCAGGTTCATATAATTATTCAATTGCATTTTTTTTTGTTTCACGATGTACCCCACTTGGTAAGGTCGGCAGGGGAACTCGGGAACCTAGTTAGGCCACTCCGTTACGTTCCGTGAAGTGAAGAACTAGACGATCGTTGTTAAACTTAAGTCGTTCAAATTAATATTCTAAATAATGAATCCAATATGATTTCTACTAAAAAGTGAAGAATAATTATAGAAGCAAAGTTGCCATAATTAAATTCATAAATCAATAAATCTAGCAACATTTATTATTTAAAATTTATCGTTGGGCGTTGACGAATCAATTACAACTAACCACCATTTAACATCCACGTGTATATTTGACGTGTGATATTTTTTTACACATTAACGACGTTGTCGCGACGCACTGATACGTGACTGTTACTGGTTTCAAGCGATAGTTGCCAGTTCAAATCTGATACTAAAGATTATTTATGGAAACAGTATTTAATACAGTGTTGGGTTCCGTCATCACATATGCCATTCATCAAAAGCTATATTTAGCTTATCTCTTTTCAAACTACGAACACGTAGAGGATAAAATTGATTACTAATAAAATTATCTACTCAAGTTAGATAAGTAATGTTATAAAATATTTAAGAAAAAAAAAATACTTAAAAAAACTTAACAGACCATGTATTTCCAATGTTACAACAATATTTTTAATGAGAAAAGTTTTGACGAAGAAACAATGTTTGTTCCACTTTCACGAAAAAGCTACTGAACGTATTTTATATGAGAATTTACAGTAACATAGCTGCATCAGAATAACACAGGCTATAGTTTATTTATTTTTTTATTTAAAAAAAAAATTAACTTGTCTCTAATATAAGTATAAGTTTCAAATGACGAGGGTTTAACTTTGGATCGAAATTATCCAGAACAACGTGAATAATAAGACTATCAATAAATTAATAATAAAGTAAAATAAAAAAAAAACATGAAACAAACTTACCGTCCGCATCAACCTCGTTGATCATGTCCTGTAGTTCAGCCTCTGTGGGGTTCTGTCCTAGCGAGCGCATCACGGTGCCCAATTCTTTGGTGGTGATGGTGCCGTCGCCATCTTTGTCGAACAGTGAAAACGCCTCCTTGAACTCCGCGATCTGTTCCTCTGTCAGCTGATCCGCCTGCAAAATGCCGTGTTTCATGTTAAAGTTAAACCTAAACGGTTCAAATTCACCAAAAAACATCCACTTTTTCAATAGTAAATACGACAAAATACATCGAAAACGACAGAACAAAAAAATCAGACCAAAAATACCACGGAAAACCCATACATTTCCACATTTCGAAACCAAAAGGAAAAAAGAAACCTACCACTGTGACCACCATTGTAAGTGTTATAGAACAGTCTTAGACGGTGTCAGGACAATTAGTGAGACAGTCCGACTTGGGTGATAAGATTAGAACAAAGATAACGTAGTAATTACTGTTTAGTTTGCCGACGTCACACTGCGGACCACTCGAGATAAACAGTGATAGCGAGTACTGCAGAATTACAATAAATAGTATCAAATGATAAAATGTTTTATTATTATATATTTTATATACATATTGAGGCCGTTATGGCGAAGGCTGACTGGCCTTCAAGACAACTTGGGCTAATCATATCTTAATCATTATTTAATTCGAAAATTGGATGGAAAATGGAGAACGAATTATCCTAACACTCCCTCTTTTTTGTCTATTCTACCGTACGGAAAAAAAAAACAAAGCTGCTTGAACATATAAATCTTTTCGTTATCAGCATTTAGACATTCTTAGGCTATTGTAAATAATATTTTTATCGATTATATATTACAATTTTAATACTTAAATGGTTGCAACATTATTTCTCAAGCGTGAATTGCTATCAGACTATAAAATATAAATAACTTCAAATCTCTTGCTAGTATAGTATTCTAAATTATATATAAACAAAAGCCTATTAAATATTATCATTCAGGGTACATTTATAATTTATTTTGTATTTTTTCCTGTTTAAGTATTATTTTTCTCAGATTCATAATTTATCATGCATATAGCAGATTAGTCAGAGCAAACCCTACTTGAAGACAAAATGTTCAAACATGCACCTGCCTTCTAAATATCCGCATAGAACATTCTGTAGTAGAGCCCCCAGATAACCCCAAAAGGAATTGAACCCACAATATCTCCTATAACAAATTCAATCAAATACATAATTTGACTGATAAAAATAATTCAAAGTAATCTACAGACATGGATTATTAAAAAGTATTTGATAATAAAAATACTAAACTCATAATTAATGTGATTAGAGTATTCAGACTAGATATATTTTATCTGTAAAGCAATCTTAAATACATTTTTTTTATATTTAGTCACATTTATTATTGGTATCTTTTTTGATTAGACATATATAAGAGAAATAATTTGAACTGGAATAACTGAGTGTGTTCAAAGCAATGGGTTTTCTAAAATATACTTTGAAATATCAAAATATATGTATGTGCTTTGTTTAAACTTCAGGCTGTACTCTGCATAGGGTATATAGGGTAGATATTAGGATACTGGTGTTAAAACATTTGAATGTTAGGTGGCAAATTTAAAACTGAAATTTGCTTTGTGAAAAAATTGCATTGAGCAGGCTTTGAACATGAATCCATAGTGTTTTGTAGTCATTCACTATACAACAACTTCACACATATGAGAATTGAGTGCAGATTTATTAACATGAGGCTCATAGTTAACATAGATTTAGAAAATTAAATAAAGATTATATAAACAAATAATTTTGACTTAATATTGGAAGGGCAAACATTATTTTGTTAAAATTCTATATATGTTTGATAACAGCAAATATAATATTTTTTTAAATTAAAATTTTGTCAAAATCTTTAAAATTTGAATACATATTTTAAAACACTGTTCTTTTATATAAGATTTCATTCAGTTCTCAACAAAATAATTTAAATTATAATGAAAAATAAGTATGTCTATGTGAAACATTTTCCTTAAATACTTCAAAAATAGTGTGACACATTGGAAGATTAGATTAGCAATATTTGGTAATAAGTAATAAATTTATAATTATAAATTATTAATTTCTACCAACAAAATATCACACTTACTTAGAAATCATGATCGTGATGATAAAGAAATGACTAATTACAAATGTCAAAAAAAATCAGCTATACATGTTTTCCCGCAAATATCAATATAGGCAAAGGGAACTAAATATAAGGACATTGTTCCCCACAATTCTCCCAAATTTAGACACTATGTCAAAATTAAACACCTTGCTTTGTCTATCAGGGAGAAGATATTCTTTGCCTTAAGTAGGAAAAGAATCTGAAATCATCTCCTATTAACATTCCGACTAGGCCGTGACAAATTTAATCTATTACTATATAAATCAATAAATATAATTTCAATGGTGGGTAAATTAGCATAAATCATTTCATAATTTACCAAATCACAATGTTTTAATTAATTAATAGTTTTCTTTATCTTTGTGTCCCAGAATCCAACATTACAGGCTACAATTATTAATACATCATTGACTTTAAAAAGTTTTAAAAATAAGAAATATGATTATAAATATAAAACATTAACCACTTTATTGTTATGTTTTTTTATAAATATAATTTAAGAGAAAGATTTAGTACTATAAAATCAAGGCTAGTATCAGTAAACAGAAAAACCAACCTTCTTGATAAAAAATTAAAAGCAATTGAAATTGTATGTCAAGTAACTAAATATTTTTTAGTTGAAATTCAATTTATTTATATTAACAATAATTTACAAATTGTGTTTTTTGTGTCAAAAATATAAAAAAAAAAACATTTTGTAAATATCTTGTTTATTTTTTCATTTAGTATCATATGACAGTAATACTTAAATAAAGCATTGACTAAAATTTAAAATTCCTAAGTATGTAAGAAAATAAGGCTTTCTTTAAAATATAATTAAATATTTAAAACTTTAAAAAACTGTTGCAAAAGGTAAATTGCATAGAGCATAAAGACTATTGTTATTGAGGGCACTTGAACAATACAATTCTAGATCCTGTTTCTTTTTTCTTATGGTCATTGTATATTTTGAAGGGACAAGCAGCTGCATTTCAAATGGCTTGGTAAAACTTGGGGAGATATTGCAAATAGATTGTATTCTTAAGTACTTCAGTATATTTTATTTTGTTCAAATAACTGTCAATCCTTTGTAATAGACTTACCTTTGTTCATTTCGTACATGTTATTTAGCACTACCCCGAAATCGCGAATTTTAAACAAGATAACCGTAACGTTAAAATTCAAATAAGATTTAGTATCAAGACAGAGACCGGCTTTCAGCGAAGACAAAGTAACAACAAATATTCAATATACACATATATGTAATGGGACATACCATGATTGTCACCGTCTGCTACTTTTCGAGGAAAGCTAACGGAACTCGTTCAATGAATTGCGTATGAAAAAATGTGAGCTACAACGATGCGATGAGTCAACGGGCGTTTGACAGGTGCGCCCGGCCCAGAAGATCGATCGCACCACCGACCACCGAGCAGGGAGCGACGGCGCTACAAGACAGCCAGGCCCTCTGGCACCGCAGGCCCTTATAGTAAACAGAGCAACGACTGTAGCTTTACTACGGCGGAAACGTCAGAGGCGGTGTCGTTGGGTGTCTAACGGCCTATGGCGACCGATGTTTCTCGACCCGAGCGACGTTCTCACAAAACACCGCAAGCCTGTTCCGATACGAGGCGACCCCTCGCCCGAGCCCCGACCGCTCTAGCTCCGGCGACGTCGACGATCCGCAATGCGGTAAAAACCGGCCATCACAATAATAATGGAGGCCGTCATCACTATAAACACCGATGCACCACAAACGAGAAATATACCCCGCGGCCGACCCGCGGTGCTCCCCCGATGCCACCGCAGGCCTCGCTCCGGCGAAGGGACACTCACCATCGTAGATTAACTTGGATTATCTGGAGCTACACTAAAAATCACAGACTACGCCGCAAAAGCGACCGCACAGACCGACGTTTGCAACGATACTGCCGCCCTCTCGCGCGAGCGGGCGCGCCGGGAAACTCGCGACCGTGCGCCGCTCGAATCGTTCGGAATCGTTCAATCGAGTAGCCGCACTCTCATGACCGTTCTCGACTCTCGCTCGGTTGTGTTTCGATTCAATGCACGTTTCGAACGTCCAAGTCCATGTCTCGGGACGCACGCCACGGGATTAGATTTGAGCCGCAAAGGATAGTCGGTTTTATATCGGGCGGGTGCGGCGGCGTGGAGCTGCGAGCGGCGCGCGCCGATTGGCCACCGCGCACCTGCAATGCGTCACTGCGGGCCGCGGCGGTCGGCGCGCGCGGCGTCGGCAGCGGCGGGCGGCACCCGCTGCCCCAGTTGCCGCGCCCGCCGCCGCCCGACGCCGCCCGCCGCCCGGACTGCGCAGGCCTCCGGAGCCGACATGGCATTGCGTCTATGCATTATATCTATTATGTATGAATGATTCGTTTAATTGTAGCTAATATATCGCATAGGTATGCTGCAGGGGACATATGATTGATGAGTATAGTGCGTTTGATGGTTTATGAAAGTAAAATCGACATTTCCAGAATAATATTATAAAAAATCCAAATACTAGTAACCTTGACTGAGACTAGCGTAAGTAAAAAACGCTAGTGTGATCAGCAATTATGCACAAATAAATAATAGTTGATTTAGTTGGCGTAATACGTTATAATTGCATTATTTGTATTCTAATTTTTTAGAGTACTGACTCTACTCTACTAAGCAAAATCTTATTAGTTAAAACTTATTGTGCTGCATTTGACCTACAAAAATAATTCAATAAATTAAAGTCAAGTCAAAGCATTTGTGCTCATTATTAAAATATCCATTACTGAAAACGGCTTATTAGCTTATAGCTTTAGTACTTTATTTAGAAATTTAAGTATATTTATATTATTAATATATTGACTAATTTCACCACATCTTTATATAAACATTTTGTTTTTAATAAACACGGAGTAATAAATGTAAGCATTAATAAATATTTATCGATTTAAAATAAAATCGATTTATCGAATTATTTTTAATTATCTGTTAACTGCCAATAATAATGACATCTATAGTAGATGGCGCTGTATATTATTTTAAATCGTTTAAATATGAAACACATTTGAATTTTAAGATAACTCCTGAACACGACTCAATAAGACTATAGAAATAAAGGTTAACATAATTAACATAATTATGTTAACAATAATATCATATTGACAATGATAATTTAAATGGAACTATAAAGTTAAAACTATTATAACTTTTTGAATATTTATCAAATATGAAGTGATTTTATTATTATGTACCTTGTACGGTCCGTAATGTAAGTCAGGTTTATATTTTGACTAAGATGGTTATTTTTTTACTGAAGAAATTTGCAGAAATGAAACGTCTAATGACCGCCTACTCTCCGTATTTTCTCATTTAACATATTTTTATTTATTTGTTTGTAAATATTAGATAATTTATATACGATGTTGTTTAATCCTTTTATAAGAATTATTGTGCGACAACATTCATTTGTATAATAAATTGTACATTAAAATTTTATACATTCAAATGAAATATTCCCTGATCACGTAAAATAACGCTTATCAAACAAAATACGGTGAACGTTTTAATTAATTGCGCACTTAGAGACTTTATGACATAATTTTAGATAATAATTTATATAATTTGATATATTTTATTTAACTATTAGGTATGTACCGTGAAAAATAAAGAAATCATTTTATTCCTTTTTTTACATAATATTCTCTCTGCTTCACGCTGTATCCCGCACAGGCAGGGTAGGCAGACGGAACCTGGGTACCTAGTGTTAAGACACTCTGTTTCACTTTCCAACTTTCCGCAGAATTTGATTTTGAGGCACTGCGTGTTGAGTGTCGGAACTCAACGTCATGTTTTTGCCTTGTACCAGGGCCAAGAAATGAAAACATTAACTATTGAAATTGAAAATATTAATATTAAATATTTCATTTCCTCGAGAGGGGATCGAATCCACAACCTGTGGATTACACAGTCACACGCTTGTGCTGCTGCGCCGTAATAGGATGAAAAAATATATTGTTTTTTTTACACCACGTAGGTACATATCGCACCTTTGGTGAAGAAGCGCACAACTGCCATATTCATATATTGCCAAAATAACTTAGTTATACAGAAATGTTTTAAAATGCACCTTCTAACTGTTGGAACAAAGACAGTCGTTCATTCCTTAAAAAACAACACTAGTGTCATTGTCTTTTTGGCGCTATTTATTTACTTTTTTTGGCGCGACATAATCTGATTGGTTAATGATCAGTTGCGGCATTGGCGGGGAGAGAGGTAGTCGTCACTTGGAGCGCTAAAGCCGTGGTGGTAAATATGCCCTCTGATAATTTTGGTTTCTAGAGCGACAAGACCGCATCTGTCACATTTATTGTTAGTTCATGGTTTTAAAATTTAGGGGACAAACTCGTTCAGGCAGTTGTACCGTCGTCTGTCCAACATTTGTTTTATACCTTGCTAAAAAAGCTGGACCAATTTACACTCTCGCAGAGTACGCCTTTTAAAAATGCCAAGAAAAAGAGACCTTGACTCTCAAAACATGGAATTTCTAATTTGAATGGAAACAATGATGTTGATGGAAATACGTTAAATACTACACGATGAAAACATATGATCTTGTTATATTTTTAATAATTTTGGAGATATATGTATATCTATATCACACTTTGGAAGGAAAGATATCTTTTTAAAAGTTTATATTTTTTATACTTCTATTTCTTTAACAAAAAATTATCTTAATATTTACAAGCAAGCCTCAATATTTATTTCAAATATTATACCTTTAATATGTACATGTCTATAGGCATATCTCGAGACAATTGTAATACGGGGCAAGCACGCGGAGACAGCGTCGTCTTATATATTGGAATTCCTTATTTTTCGGCGATAATTGTCTATTGAACGCCTTGAATTCCAATAAGAAAGCCATGCGACACAACGTCTGACTGGAAACGTGACGTATGTGGGCTCGATTCCAACTTTCTTTTTCACTTCCTTGTTCTGGTTAACGAAATAGCGTGGTGCATTGATAATAGGGATATGATATGATATTGATAATAAAATGGGAGAACAGAGTGTCCTAACATTACTTATTCAATTATATGCGGTATCAACCAAAACAAATATATGGTCAATGGAGTAAATACATATTTTTCTCAACATATTTCTAGCTGTCTAAGATAATTTGCAACAGTAATTTTATAAAAAGATCTTATACTAACCGACATTGTTCTTCATACGATGTTATTCTGGCGTTAAACCTAAGTTATTACTTACGCGAGATATAAATTCAATAATGACGAAAATAATATCGAAATCTTTTGTCTCACCAGTATGTTGACAAATGACTTTGATTTATTGAAAGCATTTAGAACGTCATTTTAGAATTATATTTTAAATTACAAAAAGTTTATGTATCTTATAACTAGTTAGGTACACTTTAAAGTATTGTAATAAAAGTTTATTTTCCTCTTCATACTTGTATCATCGATCCAGTATCATCGATACTGAGTTTTCGAAGGTAAACCGAGGTCTGCCTCTGTATCTCTTACTACTCACTCTTCTGTCGTAAATCTCTTTTGTTATTCTTTCATCACGCATTCTCTTTATGTGCCCAAATAACCTGAGCACGTTATTCTACTTTCTCATCGTGACATCCTTGCTAGTACTTGCCATTCTGTGTATCTCTTCATCATACAAATAAATTGCATCTTCGAAGCATTCAGTTTTTCTTCATTAACCATATTAATACTTTTTAAGTTAACCTTATATCCCTTCCTCCAAATAACTTTGTCTTATTAGCGAGTAAGACTTAGAATAGTGGTTAGTGGTGACCAACCTTTACGTCAAATATTTTTACTACCAAATCACTTTTTCACACCTTGGAGATAGCAATCCAAATACAAATTTGATAGCCCAGGGCTGCCCTTATTGTAACCTGGCAGTATCTCCCATCATTTATTTCTTATAGCTCTGTCATATCTACATCTTTTCTAAAGCTACTAAAGTATAGTACATTCTTTGGTTATCGGTCAATAATTTTTATCTGGTCAAGTGTAGATTTAAAGTGATTAGCCAATCGAACAGACAATTTTATATAGCTTGCATAGTCTATCTGTGATCCTTTTCCTCGTAATAAAGGCAAAGCATCTCATCACTGACAAGGGTCAATAATCTAGGAATTCATCTGATATGTTACACAGATTGCTTAAAAACGAGAAAATGTCCCATATTCGATCATCTTTGACAGTAACACTATCTCTTCACGCTGCCTTGCCAAATTTGTACGACGAGCCGACTTCATAATGTAGGTGGTTAGTGTCGGAGGTTAAAAAGTTGGTATACCACCAAAAAGAAATTAATACGTTATGTACGTTGATTGTTGACCAAATGTAAATTTGTTTTGAACAAGGATATAGAAATATCTAAAACGGCATTTTTTATATTTTAGTTTCATCCTAATATAGTGGATTACGTAATAAAAACAGGAAAATTGTAACAATAATTATGTTTATTAACAATAATTAATATTTGCAATAAATTAATTAATTTCAACAATATGTAATTTACTTCGCCTCATTTTGAGCTACGTCGTTTGAATCTTCGAAGCAAAATAAGTGTGGTATTTTCAATAGATAACTTGTTCTTCGCTGTGTTTCTTAGCTTTGTTTTATAAAATCAGATAAACAGATCAAGCTACACCTTCCCAAAATCAGGTAGTGATGTTTTGTGGGATATGTAATTTTTATTTTTTAATTTAATATAATTTTACTCCGTTTAGTACAATCAATATTAAATGTCCCAATAGAGAAATTCCTAAAATATTCATTAAGCTCTTTAAAATTGTAAATGGCTTAGTTGCCAACATATAATATCATTAGAAACAACCGCTTTTGGTGGACTCAGTGACTTTTTGGTCCAGGTCCTATGGGGAAAATACAGTAGCGTCATGGCACTGAACTATGTTAGATGTAGAAGTTCTAAGTAAGTCTTAAAAATAGTTTTCATAAAAATTTACGCATAATTATTTAATTATCTAAAATAACCTTTTGTTAAGTCTGTATTACACCAAAAAGTGGAAAATGAAGACAAAGCCCTCCGATTCCTTCTAACCTTACATAAAATATTTACCATACCATATATAAAATATTTAAGAAGATATTTATAAAATCAGTATAAATTTTGCAAGCTTTATATCATATTAAAGTAAAATGTTATCCTGTAAGTAACTTAAGACGGTTATAAAAATAGATAACCTTAATCCCAAGATGCTCTTATATTGAACTAGGGACGACTGAAAGCCCAATATCAAGTAAGCCGCTCAAATGGCTGAGCATAGGTACTACGTATCGGATTAAGGCTGATAATCCATACGGTTTTTAAATATTATAAAGACAGAAATATTAACATACATTCCCTTTTATTAATATTTATATTTTAATTACGTAGAAAAGGTTATAATATAGAGATTAAAGATAAGCTGAGTTATGATGAAATATTGCAAATTAATTTGAATTTTTTTTTATCTTACCCGATGAAATATATATCATAAATATTAAAAATTTATATATTAATGTTATTCAAATAATGATAATTATTAAAGTACTTATTTATTTTATGTTAAATGTGGCATAACATGAAAGAAGGTGTGTTTAGTTGCCACTCCTTTGCTAAGTATGTCTGGTACCTAAATACCTGCCGTATCTAATAGCAAAACGAACTTTAAAATATTAATCGAAAATTACGAAATTAAAGAAATCAAGTGACAAATAAATAAGTTTTTTTAGATTCCCGCTGTAACGCACATGGCGGGGTAGGCAGAGGTAACCTTGTGTTGACATACTCCATTCCGTTCCCCAATTTTCCGAATTTCATGCATTGGGTGTTGAGTGGCAAAGAAATAAAAATATTAAATATTTCATTTCGTCGAGTGGAGATATGGACTACCGAGACATGTTGTCAATTCGATGCATAACCTGTCGCTTTTACGCCTTTGCGCCACGACAGGCCTCAAATAATATATTAAATGGTACACATATTTACTTTTAAGACGCTTTTGTCAAATCAACTCATAATTAAATTGTAATAGCATTAAATTTTGCTGTTATGTGTAGCTGAGGTGACAATACAATAATATGGTAATCACGAGCTGATCTGATAGCGTAGAAAGCGTAGAAAGGAATGATTTTGATCTTCAATGTTGATACAAAATAAGATGTTCCAAAAGTTACGGCATCATATTTAAACATTACCCGTTTTCAAATCCATTTATATCAGATAAGAAATAAAAAGTTTCAATGTGTTTAAAAAAAACGATAGATTGATTGGGAAAAAAATGTCCAAATAGTGTTATTTTTCATTATTGACTATACGATACGTACTGGAGTGCCAGTCTAAGCGATTAACTTTGTTAACAAGGGATGACAGGGCGAGAGGAGCTAATGTAAGGGACTGAAAGCAAAAACCCGATAAATGTTGTATTAATGACATGTTTGTTTGAGCTTAAGTCAACATGATTGACAAAGAGGCGAGTAATAACGAAATTTGCTAATTTCAAAATACTGTTACTCACAGTGAGTTACTAGTCTAGTATAATATCTAAAATAAATTACTCCTAAAAATAAGTCCTGGCGCAAATTCCACAATAGTATTTCTCTGTCCGGATAGATAAAGACCTTGGCTTCTGGCAAGGCACAGGTAGATGTGGCTACCCTATGTAGTATAACAAAAATGTGTCAAAATAAAAAAAAACAATATTGTAAATTTGAAATAAATATCCAAGCAATTTCCATTCCACGAGTCCTTTGTTAAACTTACTAATATTACAAAGCTGCAGATTTTCAGATGTTTTGATTAATAAATACCATAGCGACAGCCATAATATAGAATCAATCAACGCTTTTTGTGTCTTCAGATCAATTATTATTAACTTTTTTAGTAGTATTTCAAATCTCGTGTAAATACTGATATATCTATAGCCTATAGTCAGTCGCCGACATCATGATGAATGAAATTTTAAACACACAAGTCACGTTGTATTGTGCGTTTTAAAAATGGAGGAAGTTTTCTAAGCAATCATTTTATTTCCCCCAATTTCCTTGACGTAGCACGATACAGGCTTCAATCTATGATCCGTAGGTTTGATGACTTCGCAATTGAACTATACTTTGTTCTCGTGTTAAATCATTTAACATCTTTCAAATATATCTTTTTTTTGTCATATTCAAAAGAAAACATATTAGGAAATATTTGTGAAATAAAAGCAAGTAAAAAAAGAATGTTAGTACGTAAGTACGTAGACAGTAAGTGTATGTCTGTTATGAGTAGATTCAAATAGATTTATACGAATCAAAGACAAGTAGACAAAAATACATAACGACAGCACTATTTGCTTATGGTTAAATATATACATTGGAATCAGATAGTTACGGCTATTTATTGTCGATTGACTTAATGATAGCAATGGTTGCCAATGCGTCTCCAACACGTATGGTTCTGTGTGGACGGTGTCTAACAGTTCCTTGCGACCCTTATTAGGTCGTCAGTCCATCGAGGTGGGGCCCGTCCCCACCGCACCTTCCCGTTCGTGGTCTCCATTCGAGAACCATGTTCGTGACGATTCAAAAGTGCTTGCTAAAGCCTATTTGAATAAAAAATATTTTGAATTTGAATTAAATTTAAATTTGAACCTAACGGCCCCAACGGCCATCGGTTCGTCGAGCTATGTGCCCCGCCCACTACCACTACAACTTGCTATCCGCTGTGCTATGTCGGTGACTTTTGTTCTTCTACGGGTCTCCTCATTTCCGATTTTATCACGTAGAGAAACACCTAGCATAGTCCTCTCCATAGCTCGTTGAGTGACCTTGAGCTATCTTAGAGGACCATAGGTAGTAACACTGGTAACACACACTAGTTGAAGACTTTCGTCTTCGTCTTCTTTCGTCCAAGTTGGATTCGTCCAATGACCTCTTTCTCAAAGTAAACGTGGCTCAGGAGTGATATCGGCCTTTAGTTCTTCAATTAGGTGCCCTTCTTGAAGAACAAGACGACAATACTCCTGTCTCACGGTTCAGGTGTGGTATCTTCTTTGAGCAGAACGGAATTGAAGAGCTTCTGAAGGACGTTAGCACGGATTTTCCACCTGCTTTTAGAAGCTTCGAAGTGAATCCGTCCTCACTCGGTACCTTGTTGTCCTACAGAGCCATCCTAATCTCGTATAGGCTGATTTCCGGGATGTCTTCGGTGAAGTGTCGGGTTAGCTTGGCTCTCGGAATTGTCTCCAAGCCAACATCATGTTTGATAGACGATATATACAAGTGTCCACAGAAACTTCTCACCATCGGATTTAGTCGACGTTATACTACCATTCTTCTACTTTAGCTGTATTAACCCAACAGAAAAGTTCGTGACAACTTTGGAGCCTTGGTCCAATTAGTAGTATTCAAAGCATGAATGTCGCGTTGCAAGGGAGTTTTAAACTCTCTATTGAACATACAGGCGTATGTCTCCACGTCGTCGGGGAACTACAGCACCATTGAGTGTCAACTTGCCATGAGTTCTAAAGCATAGGCCAAAAGTTTTAAAGTCTACCTTTAGGTTGTGTAAAGAATTTTGACCCTACTTCGTAGACAGTTTCCACAAATCTGTTGTTGACGTCGTTTACTGTAACGAATTCCTCTAGACCACTGAACAATACTGCAATTTTATTTAAAAGCTCTCGGGGTTTTGGATATTGGCATTAGATGGTCGGAACGTAGACTTCATCAGTCGGGCCCTTTCGACTTTGACGTCAATCCCTTTCGACTGTGAATAACGGACACATCATTGAAGATATGTCTCTTGTTAGTCAAAGTAAAGTCTATCTTATTTTTGACCGTACCATTGGGGCGTATCCAGGTCCACTGCCTCTGAGGCGGCTTCTGGAAAAAGTAGTTCATCATAGAGAGTCCAGGAAGTTGGCCAGCTTCTGTCCCCTAAAGTTCCTCTGTCCATATTTTCATGTTTTGGAGGTATGTATGGCTCGACTAACGTCTTCATACATAACTTCAAGTTTGTTATCTGAATCTGACGAGGTCGGTGCATATACCTGAATGACTTTCAGCAAATTTTTTTTAGATATTCTGAGTATCAGGTATGCCACCCTGTGCAACACACTTTTGATAGTCCATGGTCACCATCTTGGGATTGCTGTTCATCCTCCCCCAAGATTAAGTTGTAGGAACAGCGAGTAAAGGCACATATTTTTTTGTACACAGCCTATAAGACATGCTTTCATATGCTTAACAGTAATAAGGTATATGTATGTATATTTTCAAAAAAGCTTACAGTATTGTCATAAGAACCTAGTAGAATTATTTAAATCATAATTGTAAATAAGAACTGTTTCGCGACTTAAAAAGAAACCACATCATTTAAAAATATTTCTAAATTTTTTAAAGAAAATAGAATCAATCGATAAGCTTATTTGTAGAGTGTAGTAGCATGCTACGAGCTGACTGCTCGTAGTTGCATCCGACGATCATTTCCGGTGACCTTATTAGAATTTACTCATTACATATTTATTAAGGAAATTTGAACGCAAACGCTATTGAAATTCTTTTTAAATATTAATTTTCGCACATAAAGATTTGTTTTCATCTTCTTTCTTTAGATTCTTTAGATTGCAGACGTAGGTTTTCAAAAAGAAATGTGTACGAAAATTAATTCGTTATATGTAATTATAAATCTCGATATAAGGTGATACTGTCTCGAATTCGCGGCATTCGACCGCTTTCATTTTATTTACAGTACATGCGCTGAAATGACTGCCATAAAGAATGGAGGCTTTGCCTGTGAATGTCACAAGGTCGTGTGTTCCATCAATCTTCGGCGCGCCAAAAATACTGTAATGTGGAACAAAAAACATATTGTTCTAGTCGCAAGGACAGCCTTAATGTTGGTATTTAAGATTAAGAATCAGAGCTTTGTCTCTACAATGCTCAAGTCATCATTCATTGAACACAAGTTTTTGTGTACCATACCGGAAAAACTTGAGCCCTTATATACAAGTTGAGATTATATTGAAATAGATATGTACGATAACTTATGTATCAAACTTAAATTTAAAAAGCGTATAAAAATTTTGAACGAAGCAGGATTTGAACCCGCGCCTCTGGAAAACCGTTCCAGCGCTCTGACCAACTAAGCCATTCGTTCTCGCCAAGCTCCATCGAAATTCTTATACGCTTGTTCCAACTTATATATGTTGTTAGCATCTCTGTAAGGAGATTTTTACAAATTTCCGCTACCCAAAGACAACTCGTAAGAATTATCGTTTGGCAAGAAAGAATACTATTTTTATTTTAATATTTTATAGTATTATATAAAAACATAGTAAAAAAAAAACTTATGTATCGTTTTACCATTTTTTGTTTGTACGCCGCATTATCAAAACCTGTACAGTACTTTCTGTTGATCTACTATTTTGAAATTTAGAACGCAAGGAACTTACGAAATAAATAAAAAAAAAATCCACATATGGAAGTTTCTACTTATGTTAAAAAAAAAAGCCATAAAGAACTTAAATCTATAGTTAATTTCATACGAAATGAGTGCATATTGCCGAAAATTTAAGTTAGATAAATTTTAAAAGTTGTATTTCTCGTTAAACTATAAACGTGAAATCAGTAGCGAAAACTGTGTACTGAGTACGAGCCCGAATTGCATTTGCACGGCTTTTAATACTACTATGTTTAAGTAAGTTAGCTAGTATTTCAATAGCAAATTTATAATATTCGGTTTTGATACATTGGATAAATATTTAAAGTAATAATAAATCTATAGTCGAAACAATAACAAGAAATTTATTTGGATTGTTCATATAATACTCCTTATATATTATAGATTTTCTGAACACTGAAGACATTAGGTAATAGTAATTTTGTAAGTAAAAGTAGCTGTAGTATAGGAAGCTACATTTTTTTATGTGTATTCACAGTTGAACGTTCGTTTTATAATTAATAAAATTAACGATTTAAATTAGTACTGCTTTTAGTCATAACATGTCTTGTAATCCGCAGAGGGTAGACAGAGATTTCGGGAACCTAGTGCTAAGACACTCCGTTCCGTTCCGGTTTCCGCCAAAATTCAAGGCAATGCGTGTTGAGTAGCATTCAACTTGGCACAAGAGCCGAAGTCGAAGAAATGGAAATACAGAATATAAAATTTTAAAATATTAAATATTTAATTTCCTCGAGTAGAGATCGAATCCACAACCTTTCGCTTGTAACCTTTCCCTCTGCACCAAGACAGACCTCATATATCCTTAATAATTGTTTTTTTTATCTTCTAATATAACTGTTATAATATATATCGTTGAGGTAACGCTTGCGTGTCATTCTGTTGTTACAAATACTTAAAATACTTTTGTAGTATAATATTATTATGATTATGCTGTTTAATGCAGCAGAAATAAATTTAAAAACGAAATTCATTGTATAAAATTGTGTTCATGCACTTTTACGTGACTCGTACAGCATACAGTATAAATAAAAACTATATTACCTACTTTTTTGTTCTCTGCGTTGGTTTTCTCATCCTTATAAGACTTTATAGTAAATCTATATTTTTAATAAGTCTGTACACAGAAGATATATAAAAAAATATTAGGGTGAGTTTTTAAATGTAACAGGGCCCAAAACAGTGCCTTATAAAACTTTTATCGGTTTTTGTGTTTATCTTTGCGTTTGTATGTGCTAATCTCAGAAGTTAGCCGCTTCCAGTATAAAAAAGGCAGTTTTCACTATTATATTTTAGCAACCCACCTCTAACATTTAGTATTTTTTGTATACAATATAAAATAGTTCGACAAAATTGATACATTTATTTTATTCATTGAGCTACAATTTTAGTTCTTAATATATACATTTGCCTTAAAAGTATATATAAGATTAGTAAATAAAATAGTATAATTCAAGCAGGTGAAGCTATTGGTGGGTCGCTATAATATATATATATATATATATATATATATATATATATATATATATATATATATATATATATATATATATATATATATATATATATATATATATATATATATATATATATATATATATATATATATATATATATATATATATATATATATATATATATATATATATATATATATATATATATATATATATATATTTATATATATATATATATATATATACATATATATATATATATATATATCGTCGTATTGGCTGTGAAGAGAGCTAACCCACACTTTTGGTGAAATTGAGTTAATAGCACCAACATACTCAAAATAATGTGTTCTATCTAGTAGTGAAGAGATCTAAGTGATATATGCAATTATTCTACGTTTTCTTTGAAATTGTGAAAGGAGGAAATATTTGTATGCGGCTCAGCTCTTTTCACCACTCACTTTTATTGTTCCAAAAATTCTGAGGATTTCTGTTTGTGAATGGAGATAAGCCACACCTGCGCGGGTAAATAGTCCATTGTACAAAGGATACTTCTCTATTAAGCTAATTAGGTAATTTAGATAAGGAAATGTAACTAAAGGTTTCTTTTTGTAAGTAGTTATTAGTACCGCGCTGTCCACACGTGCATTGCACTTGTTTGTAATTACCTCTAGCAAGGTGCTAGGTCGATTTGGGCTTATTGTCTATTTGGTATCTTTGGTAATATAAAATTACTGTTTTGCATGGTTCATCTTCAGTAGTGTTTTGACTTCATTCGTGTCAGTTGTAACTTATGTAAAGTTAAGTGCAGTGCGTGTCAAAATGAGTGACCTGCGCCGTGTTCGTAGTAGACGTATAGTGAATAAGTGTCTTTCAGTATCAAAGATTTTGGATGATAATGGTAAGTCTTTCATTAGTATTTTTGCGTGGTTTTTTTAATCATAAAAATAAAAAAAATCTTGATCGTAAATTGTAAATTTAAATTGAAAAAAACTTTGAATAAACCTACAAACAAATCTTTAAATCAGGTATTAATTTGCACACAGGTTTGGCTACAAAGCCTTCTGAAAATCTTCGGGAATCATCATTAAACTCGAGACAATCTTCGCCTGCACCATCCGTGGATAAACGCCTCTTGGAGTTTTTAGATCCTAGCGACGATGACAAGACCTATGTCCCAGACTCGGATAAAAGTAATGTTTCTGAAACAATATTGGATTCGTTTGAAAATAACCCTACACTAAATATTTCTGAGTCTTTAGTTTCTAATGAAATTTCAACCCCGTGTACACCGTCAACTTTTTTCTCTTCAAAACAGTATGCAAGAAGTAAAGACGATGAAGATCCCTTTTCTGGATCAGATGCAGATAGAGACCCAATTTATGTTCCTGAAACTTCCACTTCCCATTACTCTGACAGTGAAGATTCTACACCTCGAACTAAGAGAAAAAGACAAAGAAAGTGTATTAAAAAAATTATTACACCAGATGAGACACACATCTTACAAGAAATTGAAGAACCTCACGTCAGTCAAAAGTTGTCGAGAAAACGGAAACGTGCTCCAGAAACATGGAAAAGAAATAAACAAAGACAGCTAAGGCTTGCAGGGAAAGAACACTTGTCTCAGGCTGGAAATATTGTGAGAGCTAAGTCAATCAAATTAGTGTCCTGTAAGTGTCATTACAAATGCAATGAAAATATTAGCGAACAGGATAGAAAAGATATATTTAATGATTATATGACTTTAACTGACGAACGATCTAGATGGGCCTACATTAGTAAATGCATCACTAAAAGCTCGCCAAAAAGACGGTATGCAATACCTGATCAAACTACAAGTAAAAGGAAATGCTCATTTGTATATAAATTAACTAATACAAATGGAACCTACCAAGTATGTAAGAGCTTCTTTATGGGCACGTTAGACATTTCAGGAAAGAAAATCGAAACTGTTATGAAAAAGAGCAAATCAAGTGGCATTGTCGAAGAAGACAAAAGAGGTTACAATCCTGCTCCAAATAAAATATCTGAAGATCGGAAAAACATCGTAAGAGCACATTTAAAATCCATTCCAGTAGTGGAATCACATTATTGTAGGAGTTCTTCAAAGCGAATGTACCTTCCAGCGGGACTGTCTGAAAATCGACTATATCGAGATTACCTATTATACTGTAATGAGTATAATGCTGAACCAGTAAGTTCATATTTTTATAAACACATGTTTACCACCGAATTCAATTACAGTTTTCATAAGCCTAAAAAGGACCAATGTGATATTTGTGCTCAATTTAAAAATAAGTCGGAAGAAGAAAAGTTGCAGCATCAACAAATGTACGACTTACATTTATTGAGAAAACAGGAGGCAAGAGAACATAAAAATATAGATAAGACAAGGGCTAAGAGCGATAAAAAATTTGTATGTTATACAATGGATATGGAAAAACTTTTACTTACACCTCAATTAGAAACAGGGCAGCTATATTATAAAAAGAAAATGAAGACATTTAATTTTACTATGTATGATTTATGTACTAAAATAGCTATAAATTATATGTGGCACGAAACTGACGGAACCAAGGGAGCATCGGAAGTAGCTACGTGTATTTGGAATTTACTTTCTGATCTTCCCAAGGAAATAACTGAAGTAACATTCTATTCTGATACAGCTTCTGGACAAAATCGCAACACGATTTTAGCGGCTATGTTTATAAAAGCCTTAAAAACCTTCAGTTTTGAAATTATTAACCAAAAATTTATGGAATCGGGGCACTCCGAAATGGAATGTGATAGCGTGCATTCGACAATAGAAAATAGAGGCCGAAAAATTAATATTTATACACCTGATCAATGGTTCACCATAGCAAGAACAGCAAAAGTCAATAATCCTCCATATATTGTGAAAGAAATGGATTACAGTCAATTTCAAGACTTCAAATCATACAGTCAAAGTCTAATAACAAATAAAAATAAAACCATTGATGGTGATACGATGAGATGGTTGGATGTCAAATGGTTACAATTCAGAAAAGTTTCGCTGAAATCTATTTTTTATAAAAAACAGCTAAGTGAAAATGAGTTCAAAGAATTACCCATAAGTAGAAAATCAACTCGTTATGAAAATGCAACATTAAATAATCTTTATCAATCCCGATTACGTATTGATTGCGGAAAACTGAAAGACTTATTAACCATGTGCAAGAAAGGGACCATACCAAAAAACTATCATAACTATTATGAAAACTTAACTGCAGCCGAAAGAAGCACTGATTCTAATGATTCTGACTAAATCAAAAATAATCTGTCTTCATTTTTAGTATTATAATGTAATTCAAGTCAATTCACTTTTAGGATTTATAATCAGAACTTTTTTATTTTTAAGACTTGTGAAAGGAGCTAAGTGCAAAATACCTATTTTTCTCACTAGTCTTAAGATTAATTTAAAGGTTACCAGTGCTAATGAGAGCTTACACAATACTGTACTAGTTAAGAAAATTTCATTTAGTTTACTTAAATAACTATGTAATTATAAAAAAAATAAACTTTTTGTCTGCGCTTTCAAACTTTCAATGCCCATTATCTCAAAACTAAGTGTACGTGGGTTAGCTCTCTTCACAGCCAACACGACGACATATGCTTTTAAATAAAAATATATATATATATATATATATATATATATATATATATATATATATATAAATAATCGGGGCACTCCGAAATGGAATGTGATAGCGTGCATTCGACAATAGAAAATAGAGGCCGAAAAATTAATATTTATACACCTGATCAATGGTTCACCATAGCAAGAACAGCAAAAGTCAATAATCCTCCATATATTGTGAAAGAAATGGATTACAGTCAATTTCAAGACTTCAAATCATACAGTCAAAGTCTAATAACAAATAAAAATAAAACCATTGATGGTGATACGATGAGATGGTTGGATGTCAAATGGTTACAATTCAGAAAAGTTTCGCTGAAATCTATTTTTTATAAAAAACAGCTAAGTGAAAATGAGTTCAAAGAATTACCCATAAGTAGAAAATCAACTCGTTATGAAAATGCAACATTAAATAATCTTTATCAATCCCGATTACGTATTGATTGCGGAAAACTGAAAGACTTATTAACCATGTGCAAGAAAGGGACCATACCAAAAAACTATCATAACTATTATGAAAACTTAACTGCAGCCGAAAGAAGCACTGATTCTAATGATTCTGACTAAATCAAAAATAATCTGTCTTCATTTTTAGTATTATAATGTAATTCAAGTCAATTCACTTTTAGGATTTATAATCAGAACTTTTTTATTTTTAAGACTTGTGAAAGGAGCTAAGTGCAAAATACCTATTTTTCTCACTAGTCTTAAGATTAATTTTAAAGGTTACCAGTGCTAATGAGAGCTTACACAATACTGTACTAGTTAAGAAAATTTCATTTAGTTTACTTAAATAACTATGTAATTATAAAAAAATAAACTTTTTGTCTGCGCTTTCAAACTTTCAATCAAAATAAACTTCAAAAACTAAGTGTACGTGGGTTAGCTCTCTTCACAGCCAACACGACGATATATATATATATATATATATATATATATATATATATATATATATATATATATATATATATAAATATATATATATATATATTATATATATATATATATATATATATATATATAAATATATATATATCCCCTTACGGAGGGACCCTTACGGTTCTGCATCAGATGTGCAAGTCTTCAAAATAAAAAAGAGATAATCTAGATCCTACCCGGGCCTAACAACTGTACAATAAAAATGTTGCATTGAATTCGATCTAATAGTTTAACACACGTGCCCGTACAAACAGAAAAATTGATATAAAAAATATTAACCTTGTTCCCCTCAACAATTTTCACAAATATATTCTATGAATATATATATATATATATATATATATATATATATATATTATATATATATATATATATATATATATATATATATATATATATATATATATATATATATATATATATATATATATATATATATATATATATATATATATATATATATATATATATATATATATATATAATATATATATATATATATATATATATATATAAATATATATATATATATATATATATATATATATATATATATATATATATATATATATATATATATATATATATATATATATATATATATATATATATATATATATATATATATATATATATATATATATATATATATATATATATATATATATATATATATATATATATATATATATATATTCATAGAATATATTTGTGAAAATTGTTGAGGGGAACAAGGTTAATATTTTTTTATATCAATTTTTCTGTTTGTACGGGCACGTGTGTTAAACTATTAGATCGAATTCAATGCAACATTTTTATTGTACAGTTGTTAGGCCCGGGTAGGATCTAGACTATCTCTTTTTTATTTTGAAGACTTGCACATCTGATGCAGAACCGTAAGGGTCCCTCCGTAAGGGGACAGCTCAACTATAAGAAAAAATAAAAAGCTGCCCTAGTGAAAGATATTCAAGGGAAACTTTACCATAGATATGTAAAAATTACAAACTAAAAAAATACAAAATTATGTCAGTTTGTATATATAATTACCAACACTTTGACTAAAAAATAATTTTAATAATAAAAAATGCCTATGACAGGTACTTCTTGATACATGGACTATTCAACATAAAGAGGTTTGTGCAATCAAACCAATAGCTTCTGAGATTAGAGCGTTTTAAACTAGAAAAGCTATTAGGTAGTCGCGTCGTTCGCGCTCGTACGAGTCACAGCCCGACGACCGCTCTGGTCCCATACTTTAAACTCTTCTATAACTTTTCTAAAATACCGATCTCAGTAATATGATTAATATTGATCTAAACAAATCGAATAACGTAGATCTAGTATTTGTGCCGATAAGGAATAATATGGTATTGTTTACCTCTTTGTTTTTTGTATTGAAATAAAACACCCACTGTTATCATTTTGCAATATCTTTTCTTATTACTGGACGTGTATTGGTCATATATATATATATATATATATATATATATATATATATATATATATAACCGTGACCAAATTTCCGATAAATGTACACAATAATACATACAATACGGAAAGATTTTCGTCTCAGTAAAATATTTTATGATGTTGTACGTCTGTCTAATAGTCGTGTAGGTTTGGGTACAGGAGAATATATTTATTAAAAACTACAGAGATGCTAAAATAACCAAACAACGTTATAATAAACATAAAAGAACTTTAACATAGGTTGATGAGAACGTATGGGTTATTTCGTAGGAGCGCTTGGACGGTTTCCAAGAGCCGCGGGTTCATATCCAGCTGAGTTCAAATTCAAGAAGTTTCACAGCATAAATGTAATAATAACATTACAAGCTTATATTTGTAGTTCAATTCATATAAAATGGGGTTATGGACGGACAAGCATAGGTTTAATTATACATACACTAAACATTAACTTGGCAAGTCAAATAAAAACCTGTAAAAACATACCAATTATAACGTTCTATAGATAGCTAAATTATAAAAGAATATCTTAAAGAAAAACTAATCCGACAACGACTCCATTCAAAAAACAATTAGGTGTTCATTTGTTATCCCGAGTGGTTGAATTGAATAACAATGACCCTTGTATCGTTTATTGCCTAATTTGTAAAACTGAGCGCCTCTTACTACATCGTTAGTTTAGCTTTTACTATATTGGGGACTTGCCGTGTTAATTTATGTACTCTATTAGCCTTAACTAGTGGTTGCCTGCGAGTTTGCTTGCATGTAGTGCTTCTCGAAATTTTGGACTGTGCGCCTGTCGATTTTCTGATTCGACAACGTAATCTTAAAAATCTTTATGTGTGGTTACTCTTAAGATTGGTTAAATAATAAGCCATCATACGTACAAATACTTTATTTGACAAAACTACGACTATTTTCTTTTGTATTTTAACTTTTGTATGTATGTTCTCATGTAAGTGACTATGTCTTTTTGAGAATAAATTCTTTAAACCTAAACTATCATGTCCTGTAGCAACATCCGTAACTCACATTTGTACAACTCGTTCTCTACCAACCTCTCATGAAAAATGTAAATTGTCCTTTAAATGTACACAGGGCTTTTGTTATATTTTTGTATCATATTCTTATTTCATCTTTTTCTTTTATACTTGAATTGCTAACCCTCAGCTGCTTGGCAATCATAAACCTCAAGTGGCTGACAGGAACATATTTTTTTTTAGAAAATTAATCTTCATCAATTAACTGATTAATTTTCTATTTTTTGCTATTGCTCATAAAAATGAAAATAAATGATCTTTTAAAATGTTGAAAGCTAGTAAATAACTAAGGATATTAAAGAAGCAATAGATCAAACGACAAGTGTCGTGCATTACGATGTTATCATAGTAATTATCACGTAGCGGAGCGAAGGCTGGCAAGTGCTCGCAGTTGGCCGGCTTCCGATGCGGCGGACTGCGATATAACCGTTTTATATAATACATACTTGTGTGTGCGTAAGTATATGTATATGTACGTTTTAAAGAATTGTTATTTTTAGTTTAACTTTATATGTGGAATACCCGCAGAGGAAATAAGTAGTAATGTTAAGAGGCTCCGGTCGCCTACATTTCATCTAATTCTTGAGATATTTGCTTAATTTAATGTCGCTATTTATTGAAGAAAATGTGTTTGCTAGTATTTTTATCTTTGATGTAGAATAATGAGACCATCCATTTTATCTAGTAAAAAAGAACTATATGTATAGATAGATATACTTTCAGAAGATGTTTAAGGAAAATTTACAAATCTAAAAAAATCTCAATGCATCGCCGACATTTTGTTTTCAAAATGTTCTTTTATTATTTATTAATAAATCCTTGAGGCCTTTCATGGCGCAAGGGCATAACACTGTGACTGTAAACGCGACAGGTTGCCTGTTCGAATGATCAATATTTTGAAATGAAATATTAAATCATATAATTTCTTTGCTGTGATAAAAGTTAAATGCGGCGTTGAGTTCCGCCACTAACGCAATGCCTCGAATTCGGCGAAAAAGTAAAAACGGTGTCTTCACACTATTTCGCAAGTTCCCTCTGTGTACCCTGCCATGTACGGGATACATCGTGGATAGCAATAAAAATATAAAAAAAGACAAATTCGTGACTCAGTTGTGGTTTATATTTTTTCTATGGTTTGATTTGATAAGATCGACTACTCAATGTTAAGGAAGCGGTATAATGTAAACAATGTTTTTTTCTAAATATCTTGGGATTTTTCTTGAATAATTTTTTGATTCTTCCTGAAATAATTGAGAAAAATCCTTTTCTGGTACGTTAAAAATAATTAACCAATATAAAATTCTTTAAGAGATTTTAATGTTCAGTACGGCTTTACAGATTAACAGATTTTAAACAGATTAAAACATACACTTCTTAAGTAAATTAAAATTCAAATTCAAAATATTCTTTATTCAAATAGGCTTTAGCAAGCACTTTTGAATCGTCACAACATAAAATTACCACCGGCTCGGAATGCAGTTCTACTGAGAAGAACCGGCAAGAAACTCAACAGTTGCTCTTTTCAATATCGAATAAAGTCACAATTTCATTGTTTAATACAATAGTGATTATCCTGCATGAAATTCAAATGACCTTAATTAAATACATTTTTATCATTTAAATATTCTTCGACAGTGTAGTACGCTTTCTTAATTAACATTACTTTAACATTTACTTTAAACTTCTCTAATGGCAAATTCAAAATACACTGTGGAATAGTATTTTAGGAACATTGCATCCAACCTAAATTTTAGATCTGGTACTCTAAAATTATACAAACGAAAGATGCCATATTTAACGTAATATATACCACATAAGTTATGGCATAAGCTTTGCGTATATATATCTTAATGATCTCTATGATGCAGTGCCAGCAGTCAAGTAATTTGGCGGCCTCGATCTTGCATCATCTAATTAGCTTAATACACGTAATGCACTGGAACTGAGGCCGTCATGGCGTCAAACCTCAAACTTTTTGGCAAGAAATGTAATTTAAAAAAAATATAATTTACATAATCGTTATTCAAATTTAAAATACTAAAATATTCTCAGAAAATGACTATCTTATATTGACTAAGTGCATGTAGCTCTTGAACTGCTGATCCGATAGCAGGTGTAATGTTGCGTTGAGGCTTAAATAAAAGCTATCGTGGAGTAGTGGAATAGTGTCATGGAGCAGTGGAGCAACGTTGGTTTGCTTAATCTCCACTCGGAGACTGGATGATATAATAAAATCATTTTTATTTTCTTGGTCTTGCCACCATGGTTCCACCAGTCAAATAGCAACATCTCGAGAGCAAAAAATAAGAGACAGAGTGCCTAAGTACTACGTTTTCTTTGACTTACTATGGGTAAATGCTGTAAAGAAAAATATTTTTTAATTAAAAATTTAAGAAATTTATCAGTAAAACATCCTATAATTTTTCAAAAGACCTAATGACCCTAATACCTAAGAACCACTGCAAGAAACAAGATAGCTATCCAATAAGAAAATCGCATCAATACGATCTATCCGTTTAAGAGCTTCGATGCTACAGACTGACTCACAAGTCAAGTTTATAATATCCTTTTTTTACTAAACTTAAATTTTAAAAAGCGTATAAAAATGTTGAACGAAGCAGGATTTGAACCCGGCCCCTCGGGAAAACCGTTCCAGCGCTCTGACCAACTAAGCCATTCGTTCAGAGCTTAGTTGGTCAGAGCGCTGGAACGGTATTCCAGAGGCGCGGGTTCAAATCCTGCTTCGTTCAAAATTTTTATACGCTTTTAAAAATTGTTTAGTATTTTCTGTCCTAAGTGTGGAATAACACTTTAAAACATAGTAAAAATCCTTTTTTTATTTGGAGAGATAAAAATTGACTGAGACTGGCATGCCATGGCATTCTATAGGCTGAGACTGGTATAACATGGCATTCTATTATATCTGCTAGACTGGTCAAAGTACTATTTGATGGGATGTATTATTCTTTTATACCAATTTAATTAATATTTTAGCTAACAAAAACACACTCTTAAGTACATTACATAGTTGAACATATTTCTATGAACTACACTAATCGCTATACACATACATGTTTTTAAAAACATGGCATAAAAATCGGCTTAAGATGTCGACTGTTTTTATTTTTGGCTGTTAACGTTTTTATAATTTAAGATTATGCTTTTCTTTCCACGTATTCATAATTAAATTTCCTTCTTTTAACTTCATTTGGAGCAATTAAAATTTTCCTTAACCTAAATTTGTGACATGAATTTTTAAAACCTTGAGCTTAATTTTAGCTCACGTAGTTATTATTATTGATTACGAAATGTGGCTTTCTTTTTAATATATCATAGATGTTGTTGATATGTACTGTTATAGTTTAGTCAGTTAACTATCTGGAATAGAAAAAAATATTATTGTAAGATGGACTTAGCATGTGTCATTTAACATACACAACATTAAGTAATTTCCATTGGACCAAGTAGGTGAAAACACAAACAAAAGCTTGTATACAATATAATGGCATGTGCTATGGTGACATTTGCAACGCCGTCACAGATCTATCTTAATGAATGGCAGTACTTTACGTTTTACAGTTGCAGTTTAGACGAGGGAAAGACGTGGTAATTGAAGTCACTAACTTAACGTTTAAGAAAAGACATCGGTTGACCGCGTCACAATATCTCATGTCACTCTTTTTTAATATTTTCTTAACTGTCCTTTTTTTGAGGCTAACTATAAACAACTTTGGTTTATAAAAAGCAATCAACTATAAACCTATGAATATCTTTACATACACACATATATGTATATGACTATCTGACTAATATCTGAGCATATAAAACATCTCAGTATGACAGTACGACAAGCATGATGAAGTACATTAGATGAATTAATGCGGATGGCAGTCTCGCTACGAGACGCCTTCCACCCGACGGCAATGCCGGCTCGCATAGCTAAGTAGGCTTTGCCGAGTAGCAAATGAATAGCTTGTATCTCACTTTAATACATATGTATGTATATGTATGTGACTTTTGAAGTAGTTTTTATTGTATATTTTTAAACGAAATCATTGTTTTGTTTCTTTTATCGCATTTCCGCATTACATTTTATATAGATATACATAGGTATATTTGAGGAATAAATTATTAAATTATTACATTTCTGCGTTCGGGTAAGGAAACCGAGCGCGGCGTTGAGTTCCGCAGTGAAGTACGAAGGTCTCCTAATAGGAACGGATTGTCTTAATACAAGATTTCCAGGTTTCCTCTGCCTACACTGCCATGCCAAGAATACAGTCCGAAAAAGCCTTTTCGCGCCTTAAAGAAACAACATTTTATACTTTCATATATATTTAGTTAAGCTTAGTTAGAAAATTAAAAAAAAAACCAATAAAAAAAAATCCAATTATATTTTAAGGTCTCAGTAGAATGATTAAAATCTTATAGAGTTATCTATCTTTTAATATATGAAACAGTCGTTTACCAATTGTCCTTGCCAAGCGAGAATTTGGCATTCGGTTTGGGTGAAGTGAATAAAACTTCCACACTACGGCATACTGAAGTCACTGGGGTCTCCACTGCGGTAGTTTTACTATGGATTATTTGCTGTGTTGAATTATTATATCGCAATTATATGATTTTTCTCACTTTTTTAATATTATTATAAGTTTAGTAAAGTTTGTCTTCAAATTTATAATTTTATCGTATATTGATATTGTTCGAGCAACATTTTTTAATTTAATATTATTAGTTATGTATTTTTGAGCGTGTATCTATTGTCTGTGTGCCTGTCTGCGAACAACCTTCTTCTTACTTGTGGAGGTAATAAATTTTCATTAATAATAAAGATCTTTGTCTACAGTCACCGCAGCAAGTTAGTGAGAAAGTGGAAAACGGCTGGTTCTGATACTAGATTGGTTTTGTCTGTGTTTGCTGCACTACAACGGCGCTGCGATAAGCAATATAAATAAAATATTTCTATTATAATATGACATATAGACAAAACAAAAGCTCTAATGAAATAAAAAAGGACAACAAATACTGCCCTTAGAAAATAAATTCAAATATACTCTTAATTTCATAAAAAAAGCGAAAGGTTATTAGACTCTATATCAGATTGAAACAAAATGTATACGTAATTATTAAATAATGTATACATTTTGTTTCAATCTGCTTAATTTGAGGTCTCTCGTGGCACAGTTGCTAAGTGTGCAAGTGCAACAAATTGTGGGTTCGATTCTCACTAGAGGAGAAATGAAGTTTTAATATTTAGTTTTCTGTCCGAACTGAACTGAACTGAACTGTAGCCGACAGGTTCTGGGTTCGATCCCCAGTCGAGGAATTGAAATATTTAATATTTACAATTTAAATATTTAATGTTTCTTTTCTTCGCCCTGGTAATAGGGCACGCGCGGCGTTGAGTTCCGCCACTCAACACGCAATGCCTCAAATTCGGCGAAAAGTGGAGAACGGAAGTGAAACAGAGTGTCTTAACACTAGGTTCCTGTGTTTCCTCTGCCTCTGCCCTGCCTCGTGCGGGATACAGCGTGAAGCTGTCTGAACTCAACATGCAAGGCCTCAAACTTGGCGAAAAGTGGAAAATGGAACGGAGTTTCTTAACACTAGATCCTCTACCCACCCTACTATTAACGGGGTACAGCATGAAGCTATCGCATCTAAATGATTTTATTTTAATTAATTAAATAGTATATAAAACAACAACAGCTCATGGGTAAAGGGCGGGAATTACAGGATGACTCATAGTTCACAGTTTCGTGTTAAGTATATTCGTGTTAAGCACTATTATATTGAACAAACAAAAAATATATAAGGTATTTTATAACACGGTGCCAGCAGAAGACGTTCATACTTATGATTAGTAAACGATATAGAATATTATTTTTGAAAAGTTTTCGTTTAATTTATATTGGCTTCTCTTTAATTTATATGCTTATATTGTATATCAGTTAATCTGTATTATTATTTGGATATTATATTTAATTAACTTTAATTATAAATTAATGAATCCCAAAAAAAAACGAATTAATTGATAAATAATGTTCAGGTTGAGAATTAAATCTAAAATTTATTAACAATTTTGGCATATCTCTCTGTATAAGATGCTGCCTGCTGGATATATAGTATGCAGTGGGAACTTTAGAACCCCAATAGAATAATTAATGTTTGTGTGCCTGCACTACGACATGCCTCTCTATACATACTCAGCTTCACGCTGTATCTCGTACTTGGCAGGGTAGCCAGAGGAAACTTGGAAACCTAGTGTTAAGACACTCCATTCCGGGTACAGTCACCAGCTATTCGCTTCTGTATTCATAGACCTACAAATTTAATAAATTTATTTATACATTTATAGGATTTCAAGTACTTGCATGAATACAATGTACGGTTGACACGAAGTGAAATAATTGGAAAATTATTCAAATGAAAGCTACGCCCTTTACGTGTACTATAATGAGGTAGTTACTGTGTTTACTTCCGGTGGACGGCGGCGGCGGCGACGGCTTGCAAATATTGATATAACTTGTAGTTCATCATTATTTATTTATTTAATATGAGTTATTGCGTTGTTTATACAACAAATCAATTTGAATACCACTAAAGTGGGCGAAAGCTACCTAGAGAAAGAGAAATTAGTGAAGAATTATTCAGCTCTTCACTTCGCTTTACGCTGGGTGGCCCAGTACAATGACTCGCTTCGTCTAGTTAAAGCGAAGCGAAAGTTTATTAGATTGAATTGAATATTACTAGTCCTCGTTCTAATATTTTATTTTGTACATTGCTTTGTTTCATTTAAAGTATGTATTTAATTATTATACCAATACTCATGAAAGCATTCTAAAAAGTTGTCGAAATAAATTTATAAAACTTTTTTCGTTTAATTTAACAATTTTAACAAAATCAATTAGAGGAGCTTTAGGTAATGATCAAAGTTTCTGTAATCCGGACAACTGATTTCATTTACAGTACAAAGTATAAACATAAAGCACTCGAGCTTTTATTTATTATTATTTGTTTTCTAAAGCTGTCACTGAAATATTTTTATTTGAATTTATAGAACTTTATGAATACAATTTTTCATTCATTATTTTCTGATAACATATTGTTTGTTTTCCAACTTTATTTTCTATCCCAAAGCTTAGTAGTAAGTGAGAACTAAGTGTTAAGGGACTTGGTTTTCCACAAAGAGATTTTTTTTATTGAAGCTTTTTGATGTGAAACATCTATTGGCTCACTTGTAAACTGAATTGTTGGCGTGGCGACGCTTGCCATTGCTATCTATACTAATATTATAAAGAGGAAACCTTTGTATTTTTGTATGTTTGTACTGGACCGATTTCAAAATTTCTTTTACGATTACTTAGAGGGACTCTTCCGAATCCGTATAGGCTATATTTTATCCCGGAAAATAGATAGGATATTTTGTGGAAGTGAAAATTGTGGAGTAAGTCGACGAAAAAAACTGCCGTATGTTAGCGATTCTCGCGAACGCTGCCTAAATGGTTAGAGATGTATGGTTGATTTGTATAGAAAAGTTGTAGAACTCAATAATGCCTACAAAAAAGTCCGCGATAGTATAAACCAAACATTTATATTTTAGCCATTATAACCAATTTTCCATAGAATAAAAGTAATTAAAATTATTAGCCTAAGTTTATTCATCATATTATCGTCGAATATTAATCCTTATCCAAATAAATTATTTACTGAGCAAGATTGTTTCAATAGCTATAAGTAACTTTTTATTTTATTCTAATCGGACAATCCATTCAAAAGATATTACGAATTTAAAATTGTAATTGGTATTAAAATGAATGATGGCCGCCGGCCGATATATGTCGCACGGCGAAACAGCAAGGGGAGGTGGGTGCACATCTATGAAGCAGGTTGCCTCGTATTTTCTCATTAGGCTATATTTAATTCCTGTAATAATATTATCTTTTATGCATATTTCTTGTACATTCCCGATGTTTCACATCTGCCAGGCGTCCCATGACGGCTATTTTTTTTTTAACCTTATTTTTTACAACGATGATAAGAATTAAATTATCTACCTACCCTAGTAGGGTAAGTAGTAATGCAAGATATATTTTTCCAATTTTTAGTGTTATTCCACACTTAGTACAGAAAATACTAACTTAAATTTAAAAAACCGTTCAAGCGCTCTGACCGACGAATGGTTTAGTTGGTCAGAGCGCTAGAACGGTTTTCAAGAGGCGCGAGTTCAAATCCTGCTTAGTTCAAAATTTTTTTACGTTTTTTAAATTTAAGTTTAGTATAATGCAAAAAAAAGTTATATATCATAATTACTGTCCCATTGCGCCATATACATATTAGCCATAGTTATATATAATTCACAAAGTATACAAAAGCAAAATAATTTACCAATTCAACAAAGAAAAGCTACACGTTTCATGTATTCTACCAAAGTGTAGTAGTTCCATATTCATGGCAGCTAATTTCCATAGTATTACCAACAGTTGGAGCGAAAGTTAAATTTAGCTGAAGGACTCTCATTGTAGTCGATGACTTACGTTTCGCTTCCACAAGCTATGAGTGGTGGCGGCTGACGTCCCATTGATTGACATGTTCAATGTACTGTGAAATTGAAGGCACTGTCTAGTATAATAGAATCCTATGAATTTTACATATTCTATGTTGAATTCTTAACGTTTTTTTTTTCATATAAAAATCGTGTGGCATGTTTTTGGTTTTAGGGATCGATCCTCTCTTGAGGAAATAAAATATGTAATATTTTCATTTGCTCGCTCTGGTAACAAGAAAAACGCGTTGTTCGGCGAAATGTGAGGAACGGAAGTGTATTAATGGGAACAGATTTTCAAGACACTAGGTTCCCAGTTTGTCTCTATCCAACTTGCTATATCCGGGATACATATATAAGTAATTCAACTTTAAAACTTTTACGTCTTTCATTTGATCTTACATTTTGCCAAAACGCCTTCAGAATATCCGTTAGCCGGAGTATTATTAAATTTGCCGTCGTCTCCGCGCCGAGTCGCCCCTATCTCTATACCTCGTTTCCTGCCCGTAGTCAGTACAAAGTTTGACAATTGACTCTATTGCTTTTCAAACTTTTACTAACTGGATTTAAGTATTTGACATATGAGTATGCCTTTGTTCTTACACTGTATTCTGTATATGTTGCCACTTTGTCCAAACACCACCTCATTTTCAAGACTTCACGTCTGTATTTTGTTAGAAAAGTAAGGATTGGGTTATTAGGAATTGACCCCATACCGTCGCCCCCATAGTTATATGCAGTGCCGCTGCGTTACGATGACACAACTACGCGTAGACATACACTTAATTCTTTTAACTCTTACTTTTTCTGAATAAATTGATATTTATTAACTAAAGAAGAAGCCAGTCGTGGCGCAGGGGTGCTGCGACTATTTGCGACCGTGAGCGTGACATGTTGTAGGTTCCCCAACCAAGGAAATGAACATTTTATATTTTAATTTCTTCGCTCTGGCAGCAAGGGAAAGCGCGGCGTTAACTTTCGCAACATGCATTTACGTTATGGATAAAATGTGAAGCTAGAAAAAGTTAAGAACGTTCGTGTTATGTCCGAATATGGAATTACCGAAATTAAATTTGTTTTTGTTTGTTCAAAATAAATGTAACTGACTCAAGTTAATTTAATTAAACTTTTGTTTCAAAGAAATACTTATAATACCCTCCAGTCTCATTTCAGTGTCGGCTTCAAGAACTTCAATTGTTTCATAATATAAAAAGTAAGAACTGTATTAAAATTAAAATGGCCAAGTACGAGTAGACTGGTATTCAGAAATGTAGGCACCCCACATAAAAATATTGTTCCAGTTCCTTACTTAGAGATTACTCCGGGAGTCCTATTTTTTGTATATTCTTATATAACAGTGCTCTGAATACTATCTACCAAGTTACAGTGTAACAAGTTTCAAGCATTTTAGTCTCGATATAAACCTATCGTATCATTCGGACGGACAGACATACATGTGGAATCTATAAGAACTTTATTTAGTGCCATTTCGCTACGGAATTCTAATTAAAAAACTACATAAAACAACGATTCAGAATAAAGCAATATCATATTCAAAGGATTCAGTGAAACAAAATTACTTTGAAGAATGTAAATTGAATGAATACTGAATAAGTCTTCTGAAATATCGCAAAGAAAACGGCCGAGTAATTTTACAAAAGCGTCGACAATTTACGTTTTTTTTTTGTTTGATTTTATTTCATTTATCCACTTTTAGAAAAGGGCGATTTGAGGCCTGTCTTGGCGTAAATGAATGTGGCCTTGTCACTACTATAGATTTTAAGTTGTTTTCTCAAACTGAGAAATGAAATATTTAAAATTTTCATTTTTTTGCTCTGATAACAAAGTGCGGTTTAACATTCAATGCCTCAAATTCGGCGAAGAGTGAGGGGGTGTTAATGGAAACAGAGTACCTCAACATTAGGTTTGAAGTTCACGTTTGTAAACTGAATTGTTGGCGTGGCGACGCTTGCCATTGCTATCTATACTAATATTATAAAGAGGAAACTTTTGTATTTTTGTATGTTTGTACTGGACCGATTTCAAAATTTCTTTTACGATTACTTAGAGGGACTCTTCCGAATCCGTATAGGCTATATTTTATCCCGGAAAATAGATAGGATATTTCGTGGAAGTGAAAATTGTGGAGTAAGTCGACGAAAAAACTGCCGTATGTTAGCGATTCTCGCGAACGCTGCCTAAATGGTTAGAGATGTATGGTTGATTTGTATATAAAAGTTGTAGAACTCAATAATGCCTACAAAAAAGTCCGCGATAGTACAAACCAAACATTTATATTTTAGCCATTATAACCAATTTTCCATAGAATAAAAGTAATTAAAATTATTAGCCTAAGTTTATTGATCATATTATCGTCGAATATTAATCCTTATCCAAATAAATTATTTATTGAGCAAGATTGTTTCAATAGCTATAAGTAACTTTTTATTTTATTCTAATCGGACAATCCATTCAAAAGATATTACGAATTTAAAATTGTAATTGATATTAAAATGAATGATGGCCGCCGGCCGATATGTCGCACGGCGAAACAGCAAGGGGAGGTGGGTGCACATCTATGAAGCAGGTTGCCTCGTATTTTCTCATTAGGCTATATTTAATTCCTGTAATAATATTATCTTTTATGCATATTACTTGTACATACACGATGTTTCACATCTGCCAGGCGTCCCATGCCGGCTATTTTTTTTTTAACCTTATTTTTTACAACGATGATAAGAATTAAATTATCTACCTACCCTAGTAGGGTAAGTAGTAATGCAAGATATATTTTTACAATTTTTTAGAGTAATTCCACACTTAGTACAGAAAATACTAAACTTAAATTTAAAAAACCGTTCAAGCGCTCTGACCGACGAATGGTTTAGTTGGTCAGAGCGCTAGAACGGTTTTCAAGAGGCGCGAGTTCAAATCCTGCTTAGTTCAAAATTTTTTTACGTTTTTTAAATTTAAGTTTAGTATAATGCAAGATATAGTTATATATCATAATTACTGTCCCATTGCGCCATATACATATTAGCCATAGTTATATATAATTCACAAAGTATACAAAAGCAAAATAATTTACCAATTCAACAAAGAAAAGCTACACGTTTCATGTATTCTACCAAAGTGTAGTAGTTCCATATTCATGGCAGCTAATTTCCATAGTATTACCAAAAGTTGGAGCGAAAGTTAAATTTAGCTGAAGGACTCTCATTGTAGTCGATGACTTACGTTTCGCTTCCACAAGCTATGAGTGGTGGCGGCTGACGTCCAATTGATTGACATGTTCAATGTACTGTGAAATTGAAGGCACTGTCTAGTATAATAGAATCCTATGAATTTTACATATTCTATGTTGAATTCTTAACGTTTTTTTTTTCATATAAAAATCGTGTGGCAGGTTTTTGGTTTTAGGGATCGATCCTCTCTTGAGGAAATAAAATATGTAATATTTTCATTTGCTCGCTCTGGTAACAAGGAAAACGCATTGTTTGGCGAAATGTGGGGAACGGAAGTGTATTAATGGGAACAGATTATAAGACACTAGGTTCCCAGTTTGTCTCTATCCAAATTGCTATATCCGGGATACATATATAAGTAATTCAACTTTAAAACTTTTACGTCTTTCATTTGATCTTACATTTTGCCAAAACGCCTTCAGAATATCCGTTAGCCGGAGTATTATTAAATTTGCCGTCGTCTCCGCGCCGAGTCGCCCCTATCTCTATACCTCGTTTCCTGCCCGTAGTCAGTACAAAGTTTGACAATTGACTCTATTGCTTTTCAAACTTTTACTAACTGGATTTAAGTATTTGACATATGAGTATGCCTTAGTTCTTACATTGTATTCTGTATATGTTATCACTTTGTCCAAGCATCACCTCATTTTCAAGACTTCACGTCTGTATTTTGTTAGAAAAGTAAGGATTGGGTTATTAGAAATTGACCCCATACTGTCGCCCCCATAGTTATATGCAGTGCCGCTGCGTTACGATGACACAACTACGCGTAGACATACACTTAATTCTGAATAAATTGGTATTTATTAACTAAAGAAGAAGCCAGTCGTGGCGCAGGGGTGCTGCGACTATTTGCGACCGTGAGCGTGACATGTTGTAGGTTCTCCAACCAAGGAAATGAATATTTTATATTTTAATTTCTTCGCTCTGGTAACAAGGCAAAGCGCGGCGTTAACTTTCGCAACGCTTTGCCTAGGATAGGCAAAGTGTTGCGTTATGCAGGATAAAATGTGAAGCTAGAAAAAGTTAAGAACGTTCGTGTTATGTCCGAATATGGAATTACCGAAATGAAATTTGTTTTTGTTTGTTCTAAATAAATGTAACTGACTTAAGTTAATTTAATTAAACTTTTGTTTCAAAGAAATACTTATAATACCCTCCAGTCTCATTTCAGTTTCGGCTTTAAGAACTTCAATTGTTTCATAATATAAAAAGTAAGAACTGTATTAAAATTAAAATGGCCAAGTACGAGTAGACTGGTATTCAGAAGTGTAGGCACCCCACATAAAAATATTGTTCCAGTTCCTTACTTAATCTCCGGGAGTCCTATTTTTTGTATATTCTTATATAACAGTGCTCTGAATACTATCTACCAAGTACACTGTAGTGTAACAAGTTTCAAGCATTTTAGTCTCGATATAAACCTATCGTATCATTCGGACGGACAGACATACATGTGGAATCTATAAGGACTTTATTTAGTGCCATTTCGCTACGGAATTCTAATTAAAAAACTACATAAAACAACGATTCAGAATAAAGCAATATCATATTCAAAGGATTCAGTGAAACAAAATTACTTTGAAGAATGCAAATTGAATGAATACTGAATAAGTCTTCTGAAATATCGCAAAGAAAACGGCCGAGTAATTTTACAAAAGCGTCGACAATTTACTTTTTTTTTTGTTTGATTTTATTTCATTTATCCACTTTTAGAAAAGGGCGATTTGAGGCCTGTCTTGGCGTAAATGAATGTGGCCTTGTCACTACTATAGATTTTAAGTTGTTTTCTCAATCTGGGAAATGAAATATTTTAAATTTTCATTTCTTTGCTCTGATAACAAAGTGCGGTTTAGCGTTCAATGCCTCAAATTCGGCGAAGAGTGAGGGGGTGTTCATGGGAACAGAGTACCTCAACATTAGGTTTCCAAGTTCCAAGACTTAGATCATGTATTTTTCATTGCTTGTCTTCTTTTTAGTTCAGAACTACTTTTTAGTTTATAAACGGTAAAAAAATATAACATACTAAACTTAAATTTAAATTTAAAAGTGTGGAATAACACTTTAAAACATAGTAAAAATATTAAAAATATAACATGTCACTCAGGCACTCAGCCACTGCTTTAAACTCCAGGTATTTTTGCTGATTTATGATTATTGATTTATTAAAGTAACCATATTATGATCAATGTCCGTTTCCATACCGCAGTCTACAATACAATATTAAGTATGGTATTACAGTACGATCATTTATTACACACTCCCTATGCCCGTGGACGTGTAAACAAATTCTTGTTTGTGTTACTCGACCGGGTAATTGGCTTTCAACTTATTTATTCATTTATTGTATTGTATTTTTATTCATTTTCATTATAATTACTCTGTTTCTAATTATTATGTGCGATACCGAACTTCTTCTTACTTATTACTACACAATAAGTACCTGATCTGTATATCTATAATAAAAAAAATAAATAAATATATTTATTTCAGTTTCACATATTGTTTAACTAGGTAGGAAGTAATGAGACCATCCTAGTAAGTTACTAGTGTGATACTAGTACTTGTAACAGGCGGTCCTGCTCTTCCATAACACACTATACGTTAATTGTAGTAACGAAAATAAACAAAAAACAAAATACACCTACAGCTAAGTTTAAAACTAACATAAAAATTAAAAATAAAAAAAAATACAAAAATGAAAAATAGTAAGAGCAAGCCTGTGCATGTGTGATAAGTGTGTCTGTGTGTGTGTATGGGTCTGTCTGTCTGTCTGTGTGTGTGTGTGTGTGTGTGTGTGTGTGTGTGTGTGTTCACCGTTGCATTAAGGATTCTGTATATATATATATAATATTCTTTATTGTATGTACTACAAAAAATGTAAAAACAGGAATAAATAAAAAAAAACAGTTAGTGTACAAAGGCGGACTTATCTCTTTAAGAGATCTCTGCCAGTCAACCAGTGTATGTGGATACGTTACAATAAGCGGGTAAAGCAAGCACAATTTCAGAAATTTTAATTTAGATATTATTAAGTAGTCATATATTTTATATAATCCATATAAAACAAATATAAACAACGAATAAATAAATATATAAGCATAGCTATTACATACATATACATACATAATTTATACAATATACATAGTATAAATATAAACTTAAATTGTACACAAAAGTTATATAATATATATCCATACATACACATACACATATATACACATACATTTATATATATACACATACATACACATATATATATATATATATATATACATAAGTATAAATACCAGGAAAAAGAGCTAGAAAAATTTTAACCACCGTCTAAAGTCTACGTGCTTAAAGTTGACAGAAAATATTTTTTTAATTTGGATCTAAAGGAAATAATGGACGGGCTTTTTTGGATGGACTTAGGTAGTTAGTTCCATAATGATGCGGCATGAACTGTAAATGAACTGTAGTGTCATAATTTAAACTTTGTAGCCAAGTTGTCAATACAGTTTTATATTAAAAAAGATTTAAAGAATTTATGTTTAATTTTTGGTTTATTGCGTTATATAAATACTTCGAGTGGTTTGCAAACTGGCTGTTACCAAACTTAGTTTTCATCAGAGGAATATATGCTATGGTATTTCTTCTTTTTTTAGGTTTTTCTAAGTTAGTTGACAGGGCAACAGTTCTATGGACTCTCAAAGCACAATGTAGAATGTATAGCTTTCGTACAGACAGTACTAGACTGCAAGTGTATAAGTTCTCAGTAGAAAATCTAAAACATTTAAAAAGCATAACTTTCAGCAACGATCTTTGTGCTCTTTCAACTTGAAGGAATTTTGTTTTGGAGGCACCTCCCCATACAAATTCAAATTCAAATTCAAATTCAAAATATTTTATTCAAAATAAGAAGTTACAAGCTTCGTTTTTTGAACGTCAAACAATTTACCACCAGTTCACTAAAGTTATTGCCTCAGACCTGAGAAGAACCGGCGAAAGAAACTCAGCGGGACATGTCCTTTTTTTTTTAATCAAAACTTTACATTATATATTTATGTGAGATTGATACACTTGAAACAGCCTGGAGCGAGCATTTTATTCCCAAGGCGTGTTATCATTTATGAAATCGTTAATATGGTAATAACCTTTAACACACAAACGTCTTTTCACAACCTTTTTAAATTGTGATACAGAGATGCAATATCCCAATACTGATTGTGCTAAAGCTACATATATTTGGAGTACTAGTGTTTTACTTAATACGTGCCTTAAATTTTTGAAAATCCATATAAGTTTCCGAATTCTCGTACTGGTGAAGTCTATATGTGGATGCCATGATAAACGTTGATCAAGTATTATACCAAGATATTTGCTAGTAGAAACTCTACTCAGGGTCGATGGGACACACTTACATAGGGTAGTGTTATTAATTTTGGTATGTATAATGTTTTATATGATTAAAGTAGTTTAATGTTGTTCTACTGTTTTTTCTATATTTATAATATTTTATTATATAGACAAAACAGGAGAACAACATTTGACTACTTTAATCATATAAAACATTATACATACCAAAATTAACTAATCACTTGCTTTCTACTAAATGATCGTTTATAAGTAATAAGTGAAAGCACTAAGGGTGCGTCGCCGGCACAGGGCGGGGGCGGGCGGCGGCGGCTTACAGCCATAATTGCCCATATCCTCATGACATGCTCTATCTGACACCACTTATCGTATCAGCGTCGACCTCTTCATTTGCTTGTACGTAGTATTTTTCTTTCCTCAGTGTGGATTATTCCACACTTTAAGAATAGTTAAAATATTACTTGTACGTTTTAAATTTCCTTTTTGTAGGATTTTCATGAATTTAGATTTCGGAGAAAAGTAGAGGTGTTGAAAAAGAAATACAAATATATTAATTCATCTTTGATACGTAATAAGAGAATGTGAAACTAATAAATACTCTCTTTTATTGGGGGAAACGTCGTTATTAATTTAATAAGTCATAACTATCCATAAAACAGATTACGACAGGAATGAGACATAAAATTAAATTTATATTAAAAAAAATATTTACATTCTAAACTATATTACGTTACCATATTTTCATTTCTTTGTTTTAAGAGGGCAAAGCGCAGCGTTAAGTTCCACCACTCAACATGGTAGGTACCGGTAGCGGTAGCGGTCCAAACTTCAAACACTACGCTAGCCAATTTTCAAGACAGCAGATAGTTTGTCGGAATTCAGCACCACAGATTGTCTACAAAGCGGGGCAATGAAAACAACTTAAATTGTTCATTTAAGTTATTTTCATTGCCCCGCTTGAACGGGAAATGAACCTCCGACGGCCAGTCGTCCGACAACACCACGACGGTCTCAACGAACGTTAATAATAAAATTTAATTGTTATTGAATTTATACTAACAAAATTGAAAAAAAAAAAGAAACAGTAGCTATATGTATGTATATTGAATTAATAAAATGAACCAAATGATTACCTTTTGCACGAAAACTTGCATGACTCATCACCAAATTGCCTGTAATTGCCTTGGATATTAATGTTATTGCATATTTAATGGCTTTCGTGGCGCATGGGCTCAGCGTGTGAGTGTGGACGGGATGGGTATGATGGGATGCGAATACAATCCGATTCGATGGAATTAATTATTATTGATGTCTTATGTAAACAAAACATGGCGTGCTCTGGGCAATATTCTGAAAATTGGTCGGAAAGTGAAAAATGTAGTATCTTAACGCCAGTTTCCTCCCGCCTACTCTGCAATAAATGTTGACAAAAAAGGAATTATATAATTAGCGTAATAAAGTTTTAACGAATCTTGAAAATGTTGATGAAGATTCGAATTTAACTCCCAGAAAGTTTAAAATAACGACTCAACATCCAATTTCTCTAAAATTAATTCCGCTGCCTCTCTGGATATATGCGAGAAGTACATATGGTGTGCTAAAAATTGGACCTTTAGTTTTGGACTCCACGCACCTTTTTTACAGGAAATAATTACAAAATGGAATTATATACTGCTAAATTTCTTGTAGCTGTATAAAACATTGGAAATACGAAGTACAATTAAACAATACCAACTGGAAAATCAAAACTTGACATTTTCTTTGTATATTAATCTCAATAATGTCCAAATTGTCATTACTTGGCGATGTAATGTTGACATCAAGTAAAAAGATACAAAAATGTGTATAGCATATATAAGCAGTATGACAACATAATTTATACTTGTTAAGACTGAGCCAAGTTGCGACCAGTCCCTTGGCGTGAACTTTCCCCGTCCTCGCCAAAAAATCCTCATAATTGCGCGCCTGTCTCGATCAAGATTTACTTGGCAGCGTCGCGCATTATTTCGTTCGCAATGTACGGCTACGTATGACCTCTTTTGGAATTGTTTTATATTAATATTTTTATATGAACAGTGATATACATGAATATATTTGGAAATATTTTACTGCTTTTTGTTCCTAACAGAGTAGCTAGAGAATGTGATGCGCTAAAGGTTATATTTACGATTTTACTTAATTCCAAGTCATCAGCAACGAATGAAAAATTTTAAGTGTTTAAGTCCAGTAGTAATTATAAAAAGACCTGAGTCATTGGCCGTGTGATTCCGGCTTAGAATAGGATCACCCTGGTACTGGATGGTGTCGTAAGAGGCGACTAAAGTGCGTGTGGTAGAGTCACGTTGCCAGTAATGGCAACACGCATGGGCAGACTCGACCGGATTATTACCACCCCCGGCATTTTAAACCAGCGTTAAGTAGTGGCTTTAGCCACTGCGTTTCGCATTAGGTAATGCCGAGCCCCGGTGCCCTTTCACCTTAAAGGACGGCAACGCTTCTGTAGCTCCTCTGGAGTTACTCGGGGCCGTGGGCGACGGTGATCACTTACCATCAGGTGACCCGTACGCTCGTTTGCCGTCTATTCCATAAAAAAAAAGTCATTGGCCGCCTTGGGTTTCGTTGCCCCAATAAGATTTTGATTACTCCGTAATGGGTACTCTTGAATATAGACCCTAATAATACACTATTTTTTGTTATAAACATTTTCATGTCACAATAACATTGTCATATTTCATATTTAGTATTAGACTACAAAAATACCTTTTCCAGTACTTCCATACGTTTTTAAAATTCAGATGCAGTATCAATTTTCGTTTACAGAAAAGGTTGTTGAAAAATAAAACTTTCATAAAGTATGAAAACAAAATTTTAGAGCAGAGTCACCGTCGACGAGCCTGACGAGATCGACGACCGACGACCGGCGAGCCGCTGATCGCTCCAGCGCACGGGAAAGCTAATGAGACTTTACACGACGATGTAGCGAATATTTTTTTTTCTGTACAGGGGTTGATGAGATTTCAGATATTTTTTCATTTACAATAAAACTAGAATACTCCGAATATGTGAAGTTTATATAAATGAATTTGTTTGTATGTAGTGTTTTATACATACATAAATTCGTATGCAATATACAATTTAGATTTTAAATAATAAAAAAAAAATAGAACCCACAATCATCACATGCTTACTGAGTCCCGCTAACCTCAGAATATATCTAGTTTTATTAAATTTTTATCTACTTTTCCCAAACTACAGGGAATGACGAGAGAACTTAATGTTAAGACACTACCTTATATTAATGAAATTATAATATTGCATGAGTAGCTTAGATCAACGTGGCTTCGTCTTGAAACCAAAACGAACAATGTAAATAATTCATATCTGCAAATGAGAATTAAACTCCTTACCATCACAAGTCTACAGTAAAATGCTGCACAACCACCACGCTGGCCATAAGTTAACTACTTAGAGCTATATTATATGTTCATAAATACATACAATCCTTATATGAATACATAGCGGATGTTCAAAGTTGACCTAATGGCTGTATACAGAGGCTCATCTATTAATATTCATAAGCATCAGCTTTCCCCACACAATGGATCCCCGCCTGCTTTAAACTAGAACGCTCCTCGCTCAGATTAACTTTGTGTAATCCTTGGATTTTGTAGTATTTGTATTTATTTAATAACTTAGGTATAACTAGGTCATGTTGGATCTGGGAGCGCGCGTGTAGCGACCCACTAATGAAACTTAAAAGTACATGCAAATATAAAATTCGATATTTTTTTGCAATGTTAGCACATTTGAAAAGAAAAAAAAAAATAATGAACATCAATTTTCAGACTAATCTGATTACTTGCCGAATAAACTTAAAAATACATAATAAAAAACTAGAGAAGTGCGAGTCAGACTTGTCCATCAAGGGTTCCGTATCAGTTTCTTGACAAACCTGAGACGTTTGTGGCACAGTGGACACGAATGTGAATGTGGACGTGACGTTTCGATTGTCGTTACTTCTTTTTGGCAATAACGCACAGCGTGACGTAGAGTTCCGTCATTCAACACACAATATCTCCTGAATTCGGCGGAGAGTGTGGGACGAAACTGTCTTAATAGAAATGAAGTGTTCTAACACTAGGTTATCAGGTTTCCTCTGGTCACTCTGTTATGTGTGGGATATAGAGTAAAGTTAATAAAAATAAAAAAAAAATGTGTCGCTCAAGCGGGCGAAGCCGCGGACCGACAGGTAATAAGAAAAGGTATGTTTAAAATCTCACCAGCACGTAAGAACAATTTTCTTGAAAGAACCAAGCAAAAATACAGCAAGTACCTGTACTGAATACGCGCTTTGAATAAATATTTGAAAATATAAATTTTCTCCATCTTGTTTAGACGCAAGTTCGTTGTAAGCGTCTCAAAAACTTTACTGGAACCCTGTTATGAGGGAACTCGCGCATTTTATTATTATTTACAGCCATTTTCTTCTATAATAATATTAAAGGCGGTTTTTATAAGGAAATTGTTACAAAAATTCGAAAAAAACTTCAGCCCGCGGTGGCGCATTGGGAGAAAATTGGAGAAGGTATATTTTTTGCTTTATTTTGGTAAATAACGGCGGCGTTGAGTTCCATCACAAAAAAAATCGAATCTTGCGTATCGGATATTACAAATAGCTTTTCTTTTACAAACCGGTCCCTTTTCTTGATTTAATATAAAAATATGGTTATAAATTGCCCGGAAAATGTCAGCTGCGCTTCTTTGTTCGCTCGAAGTCATAATTATGTTATGAAATTATAAAGAAACGAGAATTATTAAATATGTCCGTCGTCGAGTCTGAGGACGATGTTAATATTCTTTTAAAAATGTTTCATTAGGTATGTAAATGTCGTTTCATTTTTAGTTTTGCATAATAATTGTGGCAGTGTATCATTTTTCTGTTTTATTTTATACTAAGTTTGCTAGCGGTTTTGCCCGCATTATATCTCGCTAAGTGGACTATGTAGATTTTTAGATTATTGGGCTTATAATATAGATAATAGGTACTATCGGTACACACCATGCGCCTCAGGGCATGCTCGCGTACGCCGTACGACTCGCGGGATGAGGTCCGCGAGTCGTACGACGCTCTACGTGACGATCACTTTGCTCTTATATTTCATAACTGTAATATCTTCTTAAATATTTTTTTTTTTGACATATATATAGTAGGACGTAATTTTTATTTATATAAAAAGCGCAGTGTATTTAAGTCATTAAATTGTATAAGGAATAATATTGTGTAAATTGTGTCAAAAGTAACCCTTTATTTTTTGGGATTTGTAAAACGTCGAAATGGTTACTATCGATTGTCCTAAGCAGACAGATATAGGCTCATAGTGACTTTTTAAAAAAAAATTAAACGTAAACATTTCTGTCATACATGATTTTTGCGTGCGTAGCTTCAACGGTTTACTCAGCGCACGCACGGAAGTTCTCTAGCTGGCTGGTTTTTTCAACATTTACTATTTTTTTCTCTTCTATGAGTCGCGTAATATAAACAATAGCCAAAGTTTTTGACGCGTTGAGTTCCGCCACTGAACACGCAATGCCTGAGATTCGGCGAAAAGGTGGGGAACAGAAGTGGAACGGAGTGTCATAACACTAGGTTCCCATGTTCCCTCTGCCTACCCTGCCATGTGCGGGATACAGCGTGAAACTGAGTATGTTTTTTCATTTCAAACCAACAGTTTCCGAGAATAGCGAGTTCAACAAACAAACTTTAGCTTTATAATATTAATATAAATATATTTTCAAACATGTGTCATCATATAAATTGAGACTATATATATTATAGTTATACTTGTGTCCGTAAAGCCTCTGGTTTAGTAGTTCAAGTTATATATGAGAACAGACTAAGAATAAAATGTACTATATTTAACTTGAATGCTGGTTATTTCCTAAGTTCAGTTAATATTTGATAAATCCGTACTCATTAAATATGGACTGTAGTTAGCGAGTAATACAGATGAGATTGAAGTGTAAAGTTGCTGAGTGGGAACAACTTTGTATTTATCATTTTTAACTCGCTTTTATTAGCTTCGGCCGTATATACGAGCATGTATGTGTCTGTAAACATTGAACGCTGTTTTGAAAGTCAAATTAATTTACGAACGTTGAATTTTTGATCGATTACAAGAAAAAAATACCGATGCAGCAGCAAATAATTAAATAAATACTATTTAAAAAATACTAACAAGCATAAAGCAAATGGTTTGTTTATAAATATTTTGCATAAATAAAACATTCAGCTGGTTCTTTTTTAGTGGAAAACTTGTCAGCCGTCGATGCACACGCCTGGCTCTAACACTCAACGTTTCACTGCATCAGGTGACAATATTTCCAACAACATAGAGTCATTATATTATTTATTCAAAACATCATGTACACTGTCATATGACACATTTTCAAGGGAGCACTGAATATGGTTTACATTTTTACTGTTTTCAAAGTGTTAATCCATACTTAGGACGTTCGTGTGACTAGCTGATGTGTAATCTACCACAGTACGGCAAGACATTTTCCAGATAAATTTAGTAAAAGTTTGAGCCCAATGTTTTTTTTTATATTGATATTAAATTCTATATTATTTCAACGTTGTTGTTTAACTTGATACACTAAAAAATCCTGAAATAAAAATAAAAAAATAAAGGTTTTTCTTATTTTTATTTCAGGATTTTTTATTTTTATTTCAGGACACTGGGGTCGTCTGTTGCTTAAATATTTACAGTTTCATAGAATACATAGCCGGGTAACTTGAGGTGAACTTAAGACTAAAGACACTCCTTGAATTTCAGTACAGCGCTTTGTCTTCTTACCAGAGCGAGAGAATTAAAGAACGAAATCCTCCAATTGGGGAATCGAATATCACCTCATTTATTGCCTCGGATAGGTATAAAATTAATTTTATTTTTCAGTTTCACGTATGGTAGGGAGGCAGTGGGAAGTTGGGAACCAAGTGTTAAGACATTCCGTTTCTTTTAAGATCCCCGTTCCCTACTTTCCGCCAAATGTGAGACATTGCACTTTGCCTTGTTACCAGAGCGGAGAAATAATAAAATATTTTTTTCTTATCTTTCAATTCATTAGAGTGGGGATCGAATCCATAACCCGTCGTAAACTTTTGACCTGCACCTTAACCTCAATACACGGCCTCATAGGCCTCAAAACTATATATTATATGAGACAATACGTCCCTTTGTTCCACCGCAATGTAATAATTAGCCCGACCTGATTACCGTCCCGACGCCGCTCGACTCGCGCGATCTCGACGAGATCAACGCTCAAATTATGCACTATATTTTAATTAGCTACCCGAGCTTTTATTGTTTTACAGTATTTTTCTTATTTTTTGAAGATGTTAAAATTGTTACAAGTTTATTCGTAGCATAAACTCATCAAATATTTATATACTTTATATGTTTATAGAATAAATATCAAAATCTGTCGTAGTGCTTTGTGGGTTTCATTTGAAACTGGAGGAAATTTCTTCTTTTCAGTAAGAAAGCAACAGCGTGGTGTAGAGTCACGCCACTATAAGAGTACAGTCAAGCCACTACAATACAAAATGCCTTAAATATGACAGGAAGTGGAAAACAGAACGGATATCTTAACCCAAACAAGGTTTTCAAATTCCTATACACACTGTGTCTACACTGTATTGTGTATATAACACTTAAAAGTTTTCTTATAGATAAATGAGAAGTGTACGGGAGGAGTAAGAGAAGATTTCTTCAAATCTCTATGGGCACGGGATGAAACAGGATTTTATTAACTATACGGCTGCATAAAGTTCTTATACTTCCGAGTCCAAGTTACTAAGAAGCTGTGCCCTACACACGGTGTGGTAGGCACAGGCAACTTAGGAACCTATTATAATTATACGCTAATTTATATATCAATTATCAACATACAAAAGAAAGAACGTCTATATGACGTCACATTTGCTGTCATTAGAATCAATGTTCCCCAATAAAAAAGGTTGTAGCGTAACTGATGACGACGCCATTAGCTCATTCAATCTACGCTTAATGTACCCATTAATCGAACCCACTTTCACCGATAACGGGAAAATAGCTCTTAATCATATGCACACAAGGTCTAAGTTTAGCCTAAAATTGGAAGCGAACGTTGATCTTTATCGATTCTCTTGTTACGAGTACGATGTCTTTCTTCTATTACCTTTACAGCTATTGTCGCTTCTGGCTTTTTATTGTATGACTAGAACGTGAATACTGTAATATGTATGGATAAGGATACTCATAACATGTTATATCTTACTAAACTTAAATTTAAAAAGCGTATAAAAATTTTTGAACGAAGCAGGATTTGAACCCGCGCCTGTGGAATACCGTTCCAGCGCTCTGACCACTAAGCCATTCGTTCAAGTTCAGTGGTCAGAGCGCTGGAACGGTATTCCAGAGGCGCGGGTTCAAATCCTGCTTCGTTCAAAATTTTTATACGCTTTTTAAATTTAAGTTTAGTATTTTCTGTCCTAAGTGTGGAATAACACTTTAAAACATACTCATAACATGTTATATCTTACTTGGATATTAAAGATATTTTACTGAAATTAATATTAAATATATATTTTTTCAGTTTAACGATGTATTCCGCATATAGCAGGCACCGTGACATTGCAAAATGAACAAGGGAGGCAGTATACAAGGCCATGGCTTGTCTCTTTATTAGAGCGACAAAATAAAAATAATTATTGATTTGTTCAAGTGGGAATCGAACTCATATTCGTACTTTAACGCCAGCGACTTCTTTTATGGAATAATTCAAGATGTTCAAAATTATCTATTAAAATATAAGAATTATTCAAGAGAGCATCCCTGAAGGGACTTCTCTATATATTTTTAAATTGAGTAATCCTCACACATTGTGATGCAGATGTAAGAAGGGCCGCCAGCATTTGAGAGCGTCGCGCTATGAATAATGTATACTGAAATTCTATTATATTCTAAGATTTTACATTTTCTGATTCCACATGTAGAGCGTACGTGAGTGAAATTAGTGGTGATACTTATTATATCTTTTTTTTCAATAGAAATATTAAAATATGGCCTTCTTCGTCCTGGTAAAACGCGGCGTTAAGTGGCAAGCGGAAGTAGCTAGCTAGTTGGAAATGGAGTGTCTTAACAATAGATTCCTTCTGCCTGACGTGGCTGTATTCGACACAGCTGGAAGCGAAGCGAAAAAAAATAAAATAAAAGATTATGACACTGTGGCACAACATTCAATAGATTAGTAGGTTAAATGTTATGATATCATTTAAGCTTAAATTTGTAATAAAAAGGATGCAAGTCTCTTAAAGAGATGTTCTCATGTACATATTTTGTTTTTTATGTTTTTGTTTCTCAGGTATTTTTAGTACAATACTTACTTACTTAGCTTCACGCTATATCCCTTGGCAGAAAGAACGGAGCGCCAAACGCTACGGTCTCGGCATACCTCTTTCCCCTCGTCCACTGTCATCAACCTCTTCATACATGCCCTCCGGGGGGTCCTCGTGCTTTTTACGTGAACTTCCTCCAGTATCGTCGATATTGTTTTTTAGAAGGTCAACCGAGGTCTCCCCCTCCCTCTCTTACCACTCACTTTTCCTTCATAAATCTTTCTTACCGAAGAAAGAATTTTCTTCACTCATTCGCTCGACGTGCCCAAACCACCTCAGCACGTTCTTCTTCATTCTCTTTTTAGTACAATAAGAAATATTATTTGATACCTGTCGTGGTGCAGAGGTACAAGCATGTGACTGTAAAAGCTACAGGTCGTGGGTTCGATCCCCATCCGAGGAAATGAAAAATTTTTAAAAATGAAAGATTAAAATACAAAAAAGCACAAAGAATTATAATTACAGCAAATATCGTTGCATAATGCATACAACACTTTGTGAGGGTAATGAGATGCAACGGTTATAAAACGGCGCGAGTTCTGCAACAATGCAATCTATATGATAACTAGACGTTGGCCGAGCTACGCTTGTATACTTGTATACTTATTATACTTTTAGTACTTAAATGTCAAGATAAGAAGGAAAGTATTAAAATATACTATCTTTAAATATATATAGAATATAATAGAGACCGCCGTCGTATAATAAGGAAATAGAGTTTCACTAAAATACGGCTTGTCGTGGTGCAGGTGCACAAGCGTTTGACGGTAAATTACTTCGATCTGGCGCGGCGTTGAGTTCCGCGACTTAACAAGCAATGCTTCAAATTCAGAGGAAAGTGGTGAACAGAGTGGTGGAAGAGGTGTCTCAACATTAGGTTCTTAAAGTCACGTGAAGCTGAACAATAATAAAACTTTATAATTTTATTTAATGGATTAACACATGCAGGCCCAGGCAAAGTGGAACGTTTATTACTAGCACGCACCTTTTAAAACGTATTTCTCGGACAAGTGTCCATTTCCCGTTCGCGCTGCTACATGAGACAAATGAACGGAAATAAAAGCTATTATAATCAATCTACTTTTATATTGTTTGTTTGTTGCGACGTGTGAATTTGTTTAAATTGTAGATTTTTTGCATTAGATTAGCTTATTTTTCGAAGAAAGGTCGTAAAGCGTATAAGAATTTCCATGTAGCTTGGTGGGAACGAATGGCTTAGTTGGTCAGAGCTCTTGAACGGTTTTCAAGAGGCGCAGGTTCAAATCCTGCTTCGTTCAAACTTTTTATACGGTTTCTCAACTTAAGTTTAGTATTTTCTATCCTAAATGTGGAATAACACTTTAAAAAATAGAAAAAATGTTAATTATTTTCCTTTCGCCACTCTAGTGAGGCCGCGGGAAAATACTAGTTTCATATATTTACAGTATTGTTGAATAAAATTTCACGTACGCACTAAACTACTCAGAGCTCAGACAACTGTAGAAACATTAGGCCCTAAGTAGTTAAGTCATTTAACAGTTTTTGCGCCTCGTTTCGTCTTAGTACGTTTACCAAATTGAGTTTATATAGATTAAGAAAGTATGTCAATTACATTAGGTTTATGTTAACTTTATTTTATAGAATAAGTAGGTGGGACTATTGTGTATTGCTTACGGATTCCATGATTAGTCGGGAAAATTTTATACCTTCGCTCTGGTATGAAGACAAAGAGTCCATTCACTCTAAAGGCAATGGTTCGAAGGTTGGATGGTAAGTAGCGAATGGAGTATCTTTACACTAGGTTCACTCGTGATAAGACACTGCTTTTTCCACGCGTGAAGCTACAGATATTATGGTACTTATTAAGAAGTGTTGTTTTTATTTTAACATGTACTGCTTGAAAAATTTAACGGAAAGTGAGAGAGTGCCTTGACACTAGGTTTATGTTAGACATACAGGGTTATCTGAAAAAATGAAAAAATAAATAAATAATGGAATCTGTAGAATAAATCGATAGCAGCGTACATCACAGTAATTTTGTTACAAAAACATTTATATATAATTTTTTTTTGTGTTATTAATAGTGACGCACAAGTTATTTGACAGTAAGCCTTGGATGCCAGCAAAATAGACAGATCGGATCGTATTTTGAAAACAATAAACAGTGTTTTTATTATTTCCAATTGATGATATTATTTTCATCACACATTTCGCTTGGACGAACCTCACACCCTAATCGAAAAAATCGACTGTGCCGTAAATAGTTTCTATCAAATTTATGGCCTATTTGATATACAATTCTGTACAAATTAAATTGAATTTATCGGCTGATTAACTGAGCAGTACGAATAATGAATACAAATACAGATTCGAGTGAATTTAGGGCAATATCTTTGGTGCTGAAAGAACAGAGTGCTCCATTTTCAATGACTTTTTGTTCCGTTACAGTTCACCGAAATTAGGGCAAAGCAGTACGGCCGTGACCCACTCTAAAAACTGCATTTTGTCGCTATCCCCATGCAGCATGACACTAGAATTATTGAATTTTGAAAGTACCATTTACTATTATACTTTATTTTTAAACCCTTTACGCAAAAAGTGTGTCGTTCTTTAAAAATAAAGAGGGATAGTTTATGTTGAATTCGTTTGTGTGCCTTTTTGTGGCACCGTAGCTCTTAAATTAATGAACCAATTGGAGTGAGTTTTTTAAACGAAAGCCTTGTTCGCTTCGGTAGTTCTTAGCTATATTTTATGGAAATCGGATTAGTAGGTTAAGAGCTACAACCACTTCGCCAAGACGAGGTACTGATTTTTTTGATAGAAAGTTTAAATTTTAAATATTCCATGGATTTGTTTTAAATATTAGGCTAAAAGTTGTCTATAAATTCGTGGTTTAATTTTGTAATTATCATTTACTTTATTCTCTAGTAGCTAGTTACTACAACGGTGACAGAAGTTGTGTAGCCAGTTGGTAGCTGTCTTGCATCCGTAAGGCATTACTCCCCAATTAGAGCGAGGCGAGGCGCACGTCGATAAGGACATCACTCCGCAGTCCGCATTGTTATTCATCGCGACCTCTATGTGACGGTCCTCCGCATCTGCCCTCCTCATCACACATGCTTGTAATTTTAAACGAGCAAGCGAGACAAAGTACCTGGCACCGTGGAATTTCTGCCATGCGCTGCCAGTGGAATCCTTTTTTCCATCTCTTTGGTGAACGGATTTTTGTATTTGTTGGAAAGAGAGAGGCTTCGTGCGCAACAGTTGTCGGCAGCGGTATCGATCGCGCATCGGACACGTGCCCTGCCTCAGTTCCGTACCAGAATTAAATGATTAAAGCAAAATATACTCTATTCATTACCGTAGTAAGACAGTTCTATGTCTATTAAAGAAAAGAAACTCGCAATGGAACTCGTTCACGTAAAACATACTCGTGAAAACCGAAATACACAGAATTGTAATAATTGCATTTTCTCCCATCTTTCTAGTAAAATAAAACAAAATGAATAGTTGTAAGGAAACTGACGCAATAAATAAATCGATGTTGGTCAAACTGTATGTATATTATTGGTGCCATTCGTAAAGCAATCTGTTTAACTATTGTAACTTTGTTGTGTATTTGATTCCATTGCGGTGGGCGGTGGCCGCTGAATTAGGTCTTTATTAAAGCTAAACATTACTTCTTATTCGGCAGAAGAGATCTAAGAATCTAGTGGATAGACACTTAGTTTCCAAGAGAACACAACGCCGTCATTTGCCTCGTCAACTTTGTCTTCTTTGCCATCAGAGCAAAAAGAATAATAATAATGTATATAATATTTCCTTACACCTCAGTGGGCTTAAGCTAAACTAACTAAAATCGGCCTATCTCTAAATTACGATTACACATTCTATTTATATATTATTTTTATGGTTAGACACGGCAAACGAGCGTACGTTTCACCTGATGGTAAGTGATCACCGTCGCCCACGACCCCCTGTAACACCAGAGCGTTGCCGGTCTATAAGATGGATGGGCACCGGGGCCCGGCATTACCCAATGCGAAACGCAATGGCCGAAGCCACTACTTAACACCGGTATTAAATGCCGGGGGTGGTAATGATCCGGTCGCGTCTGCCCATGCGTGTTGTCATTGCTGACAACGTGACTCTACCACACGTACTTTAGTCGCCTCTTACGACACCATCTGTACCAGGATGATCCTATTCTAAGCCGGAATCATACGGCTAAAATTTCTATATCTACATCAGTTGATAAAGGATATTTTTATATCAGTTGATAAAGTTGAGATCGGAGTAATTAATAGTGTGTGGATATCGTGACTTGTTTGGTATGCATATATATAAATATTGTTACGAACCATCCAGAATTCAGTTCCCGAGTTCCGTTACTACTCAGACGAATTCCATACATTCTCAATTATCTTTTTAAAGCCATAGTTAAAAGCTAGTAAAAACTATTTTGAATTTATGTATAGTGACCCGAAACAACTCTATATACAAACTTACAAAATTAGTGAATAGTTAAAACTTGTAGTAAGGTTTGGGAGTGTAAAAGAGTAAGAGATTGTTTTGAGCTTTACGCTGTATCCCATCGCACATGCTAGGGTAGGCAGAGGGTACTTGGGAACCTACTGTTAAATACTTCCTTTTGTTCTCCAATATCCGCTAACTTTAAGCACGGAACAGCAGGTGAAAACTAGTAGAAAAATAAAGTAATCATCACACATGTCACGTCCCGTCCTTGAACAGTTTCAACGCGAATTATTTTAATTTAATATAATTAATTCAATTTGTTGAGGAAACGGAAATTCCTTGCTACGCCAAAGGTCCAGGGTGTATGTGGGCTGTAGGTGTGGCGCGAACCTAATGCGTCTGTATATCACTTTTGTATTGTTATTACTTCCTGTATATATATATATATATATATATATATATATATATATATATATATATATATATATATATATATATATATATATATATATATATATATATATATATATATATATATATATATATATATATATATATATATATATATATATATATATATATATATATATATATATATATATATATATATATATAATGTATATATATATATATACAAAATGGAGTAATGGCGCAGCGGCTTGAGCTGAAATGAAACATTTAATATTTTCATTTCTCTGCTGGTAACAAGACAAAGTGCCCGCCACTCAACACGCAATATCTTAAATTTCGCGAAAAGTGGGAAACGGAAGTGGAACAACGTGGAGCTGAGTGAGTGAGTGAGAAAGTATTAAAAATGCTACTACTGAGACTCCATCCGTCTGTCCATAGGCTGTATCTTCTGAACCGTGAGAGTTAGACGATTAACAATCAGTTTCAGTTCACGTTTACAGCAAATAAAATAAAAAAAACTGAATAAAACAAATATTTAAGCTCCCACACAACAAACATGATTATTTTGCCTTTTTTGTAGATGTGAAATCAGTCGTGCGCGAGTCCGACTAGCACTTGTTAAGCTTCATACTACATTTTCTATATAGCGGGGTAAAATAAGTCATTTCTCCGATTAGATATAGAAACCACAGCATTTACGCAGACGCTACCCCATAGCGCTACAATATATATATACACTATATATATAAAGCAAGAACAGGTACATAATTTGTGATCATTTATTATTTCCTACACTCAGCTGTTACGGCGCGTTGAAAAGTTACACCTGACGAGATAATTCCCCTTCACTGTAGTCCCGGGTGACCGGACGAGTTTTACAAGCTTTCAAGCAAAGTTTAATGTTTGAATATTCACTTTGTTTATAATGACGTTATAAGGTACGTAGATGGTAATAATTATAGAGTTCCCCAGTTTATTTATAGTAACATTAGGTTATTTATAATACATCATATTTGCGATATACTTATATAACAAGGTCTTGTCCGTGACTCCGTTCACATAATCTGTATTGTGCAACGCTAAGGCAAAGCCTATACCTCAAGTAGGGCTTCTTATACAACTGTCACCTTCAATTCTATACTTTTTAAGTGTATTTATTAATTTCTACAGATAAACAATGTTGTTAAATATTCTACAACGTTCTAATTACGTTCGTTATCACTCCGGTGAAATGAAAGCGCGGCGCTGAGTTACCCTATTCGAATCTCAAATCTATTTCAAAGGTATTATTGTCATTAAAATAACAAACTGTAAAAAATGATTATAAAAAATTAAAATATCCCGCTGTTTAGTTTCTCGCTTCAGTTCTTCTCAGGTCTGAGGCAGTAACTTTAGTAAATCGGTGGTAAATTATTTGATGTTCAAAAAATTAAAGCTTGTAACTTTTTATTTGTAACAAAATATTTGTATTTGAATTTGATGAACCTTGTTAATGCTTCTAACTTACCTCATATGTATACGTTAATACTTCTAACTATCAGTTGTTAATATTTATAACTTAGACGGAAAGTGGAAAATACTGTACATTTTGTTTACAGTTCCCTCTGTTCAGCCCAATTTCCGTGACACTGCGTATTGAACGGTCAAAAACAATCACAATAAAAAAGAAACGTAGAGTTCCGTCACTCAACACGCAACGGCTATAATTCAGCGGAAGGTAGGGAACAGAACGGAGTGTCTTATCACTAGGTTACACTAGGGCGAAGTTGTCTCTGTCTACCCTACAGAGTGAAGCTGAAAAAAAAGAAGAATTACTCGAGGAAGTGGGAGTCAAACATACAACCGTTGCGTTTACAAGCAAATACTGTGACATCTGTGACATACTGTGTCACGACAGCCTCAAGATTATTTAAGTGCACACAACATTTATTAGTCACAACTGAAAATTACTCAAGCTACCCTCACAATCTCCTCTTGTAATCTCCACAGGCAACGCCGAGTCACGCAACTAGTTGTTACCGATATATCTTTTATGTCATCGCTTCGTAATGTAGCGAGGTTGGCGTGAGTTCGTCGCGTGTTGAACTGAGCTCACCCTTCTTGTATTGTACTTGTTCTTATGATATATTATAGAAACATCGTTTTCATTGTTAATTATTTCGTTTGGTTTTTTTTTAATTAAGATGTATTGTGTATTATTTAGTGTTAGTATTGCAGGTCTGTCGTGGCGCAGCGGCACAAGCGTGTGACCGTTAATGCGACAGGTTGTGAGTTTGATCTCCACTCAAGGAAATTAAATATTTAATATTTATAAAATTTAGCATTGCATGTTTTTAAGTTAATAATTTTATGTATTCATTTCTTCGCTCTGGTAATAAGGCGGGGTTGAGTTCCGCCACACTTCAAATTCGGCGGAGAGTGGTGGACTGGAGCGGAGTATGCTGCCCTGCCATGTTTTTCTGTTTGGACAAAGGCTTGTAGCATTAGGCTTAAACTCCCTCCCGCATGAGCTCGTTGTATTTGTAAATAACGGGAATATGAAAACGGAATGATATTCAATTCCCGCCAGTGATCATTTAAAGATATTTTCCTCTTTTCATGTCTACAAATGAGAATCGAACCCACAACTGGTGCATTAACGATTGTGCTGCAGCGCTTCTTGTGCTTCATGTTCTTGTCAATAGGGTTAATTTGTCTTCATGCGAGATGAAAATAATGATAAAACATTTCCCAACTGCAGTTCAAAGCCAAAATCTATTTACGTATATTATGTATGTATTAAAATAACTCCGCTTCTACAAAAACCACTTCATGAAAACAAAATGTTCGTACCCTCTTTAGAAAGCTTTTGTAAATGGAGCTTTTCTAAAAAGTTCCACATTATTCCACTTCCGCTGCACCAAAGCACCGACCGACTTAATATCCCAGAATAACTTGAGATGTTATTACAATGAGACTCTTAGCGCCGCTTGACCCTCATTTATATTATAGTTTGAGAGAGAACTTATTGTTTCGCGGGTGTTATTGAAAGTGGCTCGCTCGGCTGCGGCAGGTTTATTATATAAATGTTATTTGTTTATTGTTTGTGTTTCTTATTGTTTTTGTTTTCATTTGGCGTAGAAGATGCTTTGTACCTAGACAAGTTACGGGAGCGTGAGCTTTTTAAAATAATAAATAGTTAAATTTAAATTAATTTTCATTAACTATTAACAGAATTTAATGTTCTTGTAAAATGTTAATTTATTAAGTATTCAAATTTTACTTAATTAACGTCAATAGGCCCGTGGTGGCGCAAAGGAGCGCATGCGAGTGTAAACTCGGTTGTGGGTTCGATACGTATTTGGGGAAATAATTCATTTAATATTTTCATTGCTTCTGATGATAAGGCAAAGCGCATTTTAAACTCCGCTATTAAAACCTGAAATTTGGCGGAAAATGGACAACAAAAAGCTGTTAATATTTTTATTAAACAAATTTATGTGTTGAAATACATTTGTTGATATAATTTGTACAGATGTTTTAAAAAAATATTTGAACCCACAATATTTAAAAAAAAATGTTGTATATTGAGGGAATATTATATAAGTATTTAATAAATATAATTCAATGAACACTAGGAATAATTTTTGAGTTGCAAAAAAATATTAGAAAAGCCAAAAAAAAGGGAATCCCAAGAATGTCAACTTATCCTGATGAGAGCGCATGACTTAGTGGTCAGAGCAAGAAGTAGTGGTTAAAATCCTGCTATGTTAAAACATTTATTTTCTCATAGACGCTGAGTATTTATTTAGTCAGTCGTCAAATTCTCCCCTAGATACTGTCTCCTTACGCGATATTTAGAAATACGTAAGAATAAAATTCAACAGATTGATGTTAAACTAAATTTATTATAAATCATATTTATACTTGAATCCATTATGGCACAGTTGGGAGGCTATCATGATCATGATAGTAAGCGCGGTAAGGTCATTATGGGTCCCATAAAAAGAGGCAGAATGCAAAAAAAGCTGCGTTAAATTCTATTATTTAATACAATGTTATATATCGAACTTAACTTTAAGTATGGCACAGTGTGTCGTCTGTACCCTACCATGAGTTGGGCAAAAAGATAACGCTGAGAAAATATTGTAAATACGAAAGAATTAAACATATAAAGAATTATCTAATATTTTTCAGATATTAAGTTCAGTAATAAATAATTTAAAAATGTAAAATCAAACGTGATCATTGCGCCATATTTCTCTACAATTAAATTAACATGACGATTTATAAGTAAAGTTAAAAGGCCGCACATATAAATCATTTATATAATAATATTATTATCGATATACTTAATCCCATTTGCACGAATGGCGCCGCGTGACTGCGCCTGGTGCCAGTATAAGCTAAATTATAACAACTCGAGGAAATTGAACTCTATTAAATTAATGCTAAAGTTTAAATTTTATTGGAGAAATTATCAGTACAAATAAATCGATTTTCAGTTAGCGGCTTTAAGAAGACTATGTCAGCTTGAACCGCATGAGGTTAACGAATACAGGATTCAGTCGGTGGTCTTGTTTGAAGTAGCAATAGTACTACTATTTATATGTCTTTTACGCACACGCGTACGGTAGACGGTGGGAACTCGGGAACCAAGTGTTGAGACTCTCTGTTCCCATAATGACACTTCCATTCCCAATTGTCCGTCGAGTTTGAGCCTGAAGTGTGTCAGAAATTAACGCTGCGCTTTGTCTCGTTACAAGAGTAAAGAAAAGTAAATATTAAACATTTCATTTCTGATTTTTCAGAGTTTAAATAAGAGCAGTGTTATAGTTCTGCCTGTCAGTTTGTCTGTGAGTGTCTGCATGTGGCACCAGAACTACTGAATTATTAAAATAATTCAGTCGCGGTTTTAATAGAAAGTCTTTTTTTTGCGATGTTTTATGAAAATTTGAGTATCAATCTAAGAGCTACAAAATATTTATCAAAATGGGAATAATTTTCTCAATTTTTATTTTAGTAATATCGCTTAGAGTCAGGTAGTTTTATTACCGGTCACTTAGGACTCAAATTGAAATAACAGAAATCTTATATGACCACTTTATGCAGGTGGCATGAAGAGAGAACTCATTAAACAAATAATGGGAAAATTTTGAAAATTTATAGATATTTAAATAATAAAAAATTACAAACTTATAATTCTACCTAAAATATGTGCATGCGCGTGCAAATTTAAGTTTGTTAACTTTTATAAATCTTACTTCCCGTTCACCTACAATCCTGAAATTGGTACGCAAGCCTTGGTGGACGAGACCGACTCATACTTGGCTGGTTTTTTGTTGGAAGGAAGTATTTTCATTCCCTCAAAAATCCAGCCAAGTATGAGTCGGTATATTTCATTCTTGGTTGGAAGCAAGTATTTTCATTCCCTCGCTTTGGTAAGAAGACACAGGTTCTCTCTGCCTACTCTGCCTTACGTGGAATACAGCGTGAAGTTAAATAAATACTAATATTTCACTGCATTCTTCAATTTATAATCAATCAAACACCTAAATGTTGTATAAATATGTATTTATTTCATCTATATTTAGAGATAGAGTGAAAAAATGACCACAATACATAAATGTGATCAGTGCGAACTGTACCGGTGACATTTCCTAATATAAAACTTAAATGTTAACAACGTAATGTCAATAGAATTATAAAGGCTTATTCTAAATATACTTCATTACCTCAAAATAGTAGCTCTGGTTATAAGACAAACCGCGGCGTTGAGTTCCGCCACTCAACACGCAATGCCTCAAATTCGGCGGAAAGTGGGAAACGGAAGTGAATTGGAGTGTCTTTAGACTAGGTTCTCGGGTTCCCTCTGCCTACCCTGTCTGGCGCGGGATACAGCGTGAAGCTGAAAAAAAAAGAAACACCTCAAAATATTTACGCGTGAGTTCAATCTCACTCACCATGTGAGAGCTGGACGTGAACGTTTTTGCTGTAATACCTTCAATAAAAGTACAAATGTGTCTGTCGTCCCTCGCTGGATTGTACAGGTTTGATTAAATATCATCCCCTGGGAAATTTGGAAAATATTCGAGAATTTCATAAGATTTCGAGGTTTGTATGCGCCCTCTTGGTAATATAAGTGTTGAGAAGAAATCATAATAATCCAATATAAATTTTCGTTTTTCATATTGATAAAATTATTTATTATGTGAAATATTTTTTTTACTTATTTATTTGGGAAATGTTGGATTTGTAGTCAATGATTATCTTCGTTTTTCAGTAGGATTCCGGTTTGCAGTAGGATCACTCTGGTACTGATGGTGTCGTAAAGGGTGACTAGAATATGTGTGTCTTCCACACACGCTATCAGCAATGGCAAGACGTATGGGTAGACTAGACTGGTGTATATACCACCCCCGGCATTTAAAACCGGTGTTAAGTAGTAGCTTTGCGGAACGCAGTGGTTTCGCATTGGGTTATGCCGGGCCGCGGTACTCATCCACCTTGTAGACCTGCAACGCTCCTGTAGCTTCTTTGATGTTACACGGGGCCGTGGGCGGCGGTAATCACTTACCATCAGGTGACCCGTACGCTCGTTTGCCGTGTCTTGTCCATAAAATAAAAATCAACATTATAAATATAATTATATAATTACGTGAAATGGTCATATATTTTTTATTTCCAATTAAGGTTTTCTTACTCAAGTTCAAAAACAAAATTATATTTATTAAGATAGACTATTGTGACTATGAAGATTACGGACGTACTAAATAATTAAAATAATTAATTAATATTTAATTATAAAGCGATTGAATTACTTAGTTAATGTTTCAATACTTATTATAATAAAATGTAAGCTTCAACAATAATAATTAATTAAAAAAACATGCCAAGGTTAAGTCGGACTCGTCTTGTTAAGGGTTCTGTAAATGTGTCAGTTTCAGAACAGCAGGTCCACAGGAGATACAAGTTATAAAAGAAGGAATGTAAAATATACAGTATTAACCTGGTTAAAATGTATTTTTTTTATAATTTATAGTATGGCTTCATTATTCTACTTTAGTAGAGAATGTAATACTGAGGAGACCTAGAGCGTGTCACTAAGTGAAACTGAACGCCGCGTTCTCCTGCTAGGTTGGGGAAACGGAGCCTAAATATAAGCATTACGTAGAGTCAATCGGGATCGAACAAACTATACAATGGCGTGAATTTTATGTAAGCGGGAGTAGCATCTTAATAGATCTTTATTATCATAGTCATGTCTTAATTAAAACTAGTATCTGGTCTAACATGAGTGAATAATCAGCTACCTTTCTAATATATTTGATTTATTTTGTTCAATAATAACAAGCAAACAAAGTTTTAAATTTAAAAAAAAAACACCCCTGACTCTCTGAAACCTCTAACTTTTCTTGGTAAAGTGCTCTTAGGTTTTAAACTGCTGACTCTATTTTATAATATTTTAAATATAAAACTTTGTTGTTATGTATCATATATTATAACAATCATTATTTCTCCGAGACTTTCCTGTCCTACCCTGTCTGAGGCGTGTCGAGGCACTGGGGCACAATGGTGCGACTGTGAATGCTCTATGGTGCGGGTTTTATTTAGTTTTCTTCACTTTGGTAACAAGATAAAGCGCGGCGTTATGTTCCGCCATTTAAAACATAATACTTCAAATTTGGAAAGTAGAAAATGGGACGGAGTATCTTAACAGTAGTTTCCCAAATTCCGACTGCCTACCCTACCATGTGCGGGATACAGCGTGACGTTGAAAAAAAAAAAGGGCTAAATTATTATTTTCTTTTATTAAGGCCCGTTGTGGTGCAGCAGCATAAGCGTGTGACTGTAACCGACAGGTTGTGGGTTCAAGGCTAAACGCGGCGTTGAGTTCCGCCACTCAATACGCAATGCTTCAAATTCGGCGGATAGTGGGGAACGGAAGTGGAACAGAGAGTCTTAACACTAGTTTCCCAAGTTCCCTCTGCCTAACCTGCCAAGTGCGAGATACAGTGTGAAGCTGAGTAGTGAGTAAATGATTATAACACAAACACTAAGCCGTTCACAAAACAAGATGGTCGAGGTTACTGACACGATGATAATATGAATATTTAATAACCGTTTCCTCTCAGCTATATTGTAAGCGAGGGCTTGTAAAGGGAACTTCAAAAAGTAAATAAATTCTTATGTTCTTTTTTATAGTCTACACTTCTTCAAATTATTCTGTTAAAGGGATCCGTATCTCAGAAAGATAAAAACGTCCGCTGATTGTCTGTCTGTAAATATCATTTATCACGAGATAACATGGAAGTATCAAGCTGATGTTAGTATAAAATATGCAAGTCTATCAAGTTCTAAGTAAACACACGAAAAATATACGAGCATTTATATATTGTTTTTGCTGCATTTTGTATAAAATTCATCCCGCACTCGAAACCAACAGGATACATCTCGTGTACGTACAGTTATGGAATTTGGCACGAAGTGAAAACTTTCAAAACTAATAATTGAGAAAAATAAAAGTGAACATTTATTGTGCCTACTATTCGTGGGGCACTGCCTGATACGAATAGATATCAGCATGGTTACTGAATCTGAAGTGATGATGAAAAAGCAAAAACAAATCTTTAAACAAATTTAAGTATATAAAGTAATAACAAAAATACACTTTCGGAATATTTAAAAAAAAAAATGCGTTTTTAATGAATTGTATTAAAAATGTTGATACGGTTTTAGTTGGACCTAGCGGGATTTGAACGCACGACCTCTTAATCTACGTAATCTTACTTCGTAATCTGACTTAGGTAAGCCTTAAAAAAGGTTTATTTCTCGTGTATTCTTCTTATTTGATTTTTAGTTTGGTAGTTAAGTTTTTAGTATTTGAAATGACGAAAGTTGATAAGACGTACACGAGTATCGTTTTCACTCAAAGGCGAGAGCTCTAAAAACTATGTGTTTAAGAAATTCTAGATAGAAATTTAACAAGACTCCTTTTTCAATGCTCAATAAGATTGAATTTGAGACCTGTCGTGGCGCAGCGGCACAAGAGTGTGACTGTAACCGACAGGTTCTGGGTTCGATCCCCAGTCGAGGAAATGAAATATTTCATATTTTCAATTTAAATATTTAATGTTTCATTTCTTCGCTCTGGTAATAAGGCAAAGCGCGGCGTTGAGTTCCGCCACTCAACACGCAATGCCTCAAATTCGGCGGAAAGTGGGGAACGGAAGTGGAACGGAGTGTCATAACACTAGGTTTCACTTTCCTTCCCTCTGCCTACCCTGCCTAGTGCGGGATACAGCGTGAAGCTTAAAAAAAAAAAAAGAAAAAAAAAATAAGATTGAATATTATGAAAGTTGTAGTGGCACAATGAGAATAAGTTTTTAATTCATTATTATATTCTCACTCGGAGGTGTGGAAACGACTGTATTTATGATTTGACTATGATACGTCTTGAGTAATCTTACTAAGCAATTGAATACTCCGTTGTTCCCGTTCCAATAGAACTTTCGTGATATTCTTTCTTAGTACTTTGGAGATTCCGCAAGAAACCTACATGTCAACATTCAGCGATCTACACCGCGTACTTACTTAAAAGCGTTGTCTGTCATTATATTAATTATGTAAATATGTATATAAAAATATAGATTGATTACTTACAAGATCATAATAAGCGTAAACGTATACGAACACAAAGTATTTTTATATAAACATAAACACACGCGCGCTACAGTGCTACGGTGCTACGACGCTACATCGCTACAAAGGCGTAGAGCTACGACGCTACGCTAACAAGCATCTCGTTTGCGAGGAATATTTTATAAGGCGCGCCGCCGTGTGGGTGAATAATGCGGGATTTCATATTTAATTAAAAGCCGTCTGTAAATATCGTGTAAATTTTACTTATGTATATGAGTATAGACGGGTTCATTAGAGAGTTACTATTTGTATAGAAGCCTGTTTAAGTTTCTTTATTAAATTTCTTGGTAACGACTTGAATTTTGGTGTTTTTTTTCATCAACAAGTGCGGCGTTGAGTTTCGCTATTCCACACACAATGTCTTGAGAATAGGACAGAATTCGTTAGCGTTTTCTTGTTGATGTAAAATAAAAATATTGGTTTGTTGATTTTAATGTCATTCCGCTCGTGTTTAAAAAAATAAAACCGCTTCTATTTTTAAATTACCTTTTCATATCAAGAAACCTTCTGTGATAAACGGTGTAACATAATACTACCAACAATGTGTCAGTCAAATATTTTATTACACATGGACATTTTTATATGAAGTATAAAATAAACGCAGACTTTTATGTTATGTTGAGGCTTTAAATAAATCTGTCGTACCATAGTGGCGTAGCGCGATATGACTGTATACGCGATAAATATGAGTTCAATCCCCACTCGAGGGAATTTTCACTTTATTTTCCTGGTAAAAAGACACTCATTTTTCGACCAATTTTTGAAATATTAATTATATTTCAAAAATTGGTCGAAAAATGAGTAATGGATTGTTTAATACTACGTTATTTCTGTTGTATGAGGAATATACTTACTCACTCAGCTTCACGTTGTATCCCGCACATGGCAGGGTAGGCAGAGGGAACTTAGAAACCTAGTGTTAAGACATTCCGTTCCACACTTTTCGTCGAATTGCGCGTTGAGTGGCGGAACTCAACGCCGCGCTTTGCCTTGTTACCAGAGCGAAGAAATAAAAACATTTAATATTTATTTTGATAATATTAAATATTACATTACCCCGAGAACATCGCGAATCGAACTCCCAACGTATCGTTTACAGTCACACGCTTGTGCCACTGCTCCACGACAGGCATCAGGAATATAGCGGGATGTTAAAGTACTACCTCATATGTATAGACTATAACAAAAATATCGGCGCTAAGTTCCACTACCCAACGTGGTGTCTTAATGAAAACGAAGAGTCTTACCCTAATGTTTTCAGGTTCCTTCTATGTACCCCGCTATGTGCAGAACACATAGTGAATCTTAAAAAATAACTGGCAAAATAAGAAATGGTTACACATTTCTGTCCCTTTAAAACTGAATTGGCATATTTTCTCGTAGGTTTTAACATATTGTAGGACAATGAAACCAATAAATTTCCTTTGTTCTCACACACACCGCTACATATGTCAACGAAGATGTATGAGAGGGGCAACCGGGTATTAGATTAGCTTTGTAAGATAAAACTCGACCACTTTTAGTGTTACGTCTATTGAATGGGAATTGTTTCGCCAGGTCTTCGTGATTGGAATAAATTATGTACTGTGTTTACTTTTTAGAGTTTTTATTGAATTGATAATAACATTTAACATGTTCACTTAAATATAAATTTCTAAATGAAAATAAGTATTTTTCGGTTTTTACAGCATAGCGCGGTATGTAGTGGTTCTAGTGTTAAGACACTCAGTTTTTTTAAGAAATGTGAATCTTTACAAGTAGCCTGAGGAACACCAGAACTTAGCGTCAAGCTGTGTGTGTGAAAAGGGTTAAAGGAGTGTCTTTACACTACCTTCTCTCTGTCTACTCTGCCACGTGAAAACTCCATTAATAAATTTGAAATGCTAGCGTATCCGTATAGTGGCCAGATCTTATTCTAGTCGTATTTCATATCCTCGCAAGGCGATCGTCTCCCCAAACAAGACAAAGACAATATTCACTGCGATACGAGATCAAAGATTACCTTCACTTCGCAAAGGTACCAACAAAAAGGCTATCGCCAGATCTCACTAGCTGCCGCTTTCAGACGATGAGGGCAAATACAGCGTTCCATAAGTTTGTGTAAAGGAAGGAAGATTATTTAAGTTTTTATCTTCAAGGTTTGAATTATAATCATACTGTGAATAAATGCTTGTATAATATGTAAAGCTCTCTCGTTGTATCACGATTCACAAGCAAAAACACTGGACTTAGAAAGTTGAAACTTGGCACCCCCTACATAGTTACAGTATGTCCCCTACACGCCAAATACTCGTAGTTATACTTATTTACCGAACCCCGGTTTTGCATTTTACGTCGTACGGTCCATACAAACGAAGTTACGGGCCAACACCAGATTCAAATAAATGTTTATGTAAGCTATAAAACTATTAGTACAATTGGCCATTAATAAATATAATTTTTCTTAAATCTTACTTAGATTACTCTAAAACCAGCAAGAACTACAATTCTGTCGGCTGTATCTAATGTGTTGCTTAATTATGACATTTATGTGTTTAGGATTTGCGGCCACTGTGACTTTATTAATTCTTCGCTGCAATAACAGGACAATTGGCAGCGATGATTGGCGCACACACAGAACACACACACACAATGTCTCAAAATTTAAGACCGTGGAACTCCTTAATATTTTTTTTTATTTTAGAAAATAATCCGTGTGTCGACAGCTGTGGTGTATATTGTACATGAAAGTTCAAATAGCTCTGTTTATTTCCCCCATCGCCAACAAATCTGGAATGTTGCCTGAGGCAGGGCCTTTATAAAAGGGTTCGTTCCCTCAGCGCTTGGCGCGATAAACTCGGCTTTTCTTATCTCACAATGGATATAACGTTTTACTGTGTATTTGTACTGGAACTTTTGAATTTTGTGATGTTCTCAGTCTGCTAGGATGTTAATATTAATGTCAAATTCAAACTCAAACAATTTTATTTAGAATGAAAATTAATAGTCCGTAAAGCATAAGCTAAGCTTCGCATTGTGCAAGTGATGACCAATAGTAGTGTAGAAAAATAAACAAAAAAATATATATCACATACATCTTTCTAATCTCGTACAGTGATCGTGTACTTTTTTTAAACTTTTAATAACTCGAACAAAAATGTATATGTATATTTTTCGTTCACGCCTTATCTCGTGTATCCTCATAGAGAGGGGTAGGCAGAGGCAGATAGATTTTTTTTATGTTTAAAGACTAAATATAAAATAAATAACTCTTTATATATTTAAAAAATCATAAAAAAAATACCGTCAACATTGTGTTCGGACGTTATTTACAAGCACTCTGTGACCTTCACATCAATCAGCCCATCGACCCGCGCGGCAAAGCACCCTCGACGCCACTACTTTGTAATGGTAATCTTGCCCAATAGTGTGCATAATATATTACTGACCATGACTCTAGATTAGAGTTTATTTAAATACTATAAATATATTTTTGTTCATCAAATTTTGCGACGTTTTTCTTGTTTATATCCTGAAAATTGTAAGGAGATTGGGAATTTGAATGATTATTTCAAATATACATAAAGAAATTCGGAACTTTATGCTCGAAGTCGGTGGAAAATTCAGAATGGGCGTGTCTTAATTTTAACATTAATTTTCCATGTTCTTTCTGCCTGTAAAGCTAAAAAGGGGTTCTATATAAATCAGTAGCTCCTGTGCCTGGTGAGTTTAATCAAACAAACTCATCAGTTTTTAGATGTTAGCCTACATATGAAAGGCATTTAAAACCGGCGTTAAGTAGTGGCTTTGGCCACTACGTCTCGTATTAAGTAATGCCGGGACCCGATGCCCATCCACCTTATAGACCGGCAACGCTATATCCTGTAGCTCCTTTGGTGCTACACGGAGTCGTGGGCGACGGTGATCACTTATCAGGTGACCTGTACGCTCGTTTGCCGAGTCTTATCCATAAAAAAAAGTTTGTTTTCATTCAGACTTGATTGCCCTACCCTAACTTTAATCGTAATTAAACTGTATCAATAAATATACAGTTTAATTACGACAAATATGAGGTCTGTCGGGGCGCAGCGGCACAAACGTGTGACTGTAATCGATAAGTTGTGGGTTCGATCCCCACTCGAGGAAATGAAATATTTAATATTTTCAATTTAAATATTTAATGTTTTCATTTCTTCGCTCTGGTACAAGCAAAATGCGTCGTTGAGTTCCGCCACTCAACACGCTATGCTTCAAAATTCGGCGGAAAGTGGGGAAGGGAAGCGGAACGGAATGTCTTAAGACTAGGTTCCCAAGTTCCCTCTGTCTACCCTGCCATGTGCGGGATACAGCGTGAAGCTGAGTGAGTGAGTGAGTGATCAATAAATATTTTTGCCGTTGAAGCGCAACGACACAGCACGCGATTGTAAACGCAACTCCTTGGGTTTGATTTGCACTTAGGGAAATAAAATAGAATAAAGAAAGTATTTATTTAACTTTTTCAATTACCTTTCTAATAACGAGGGTAAGAGTGGCCTTGAGTTTTGCCACTCGACAACCCACGGTGAACACTAGGATTCCAGTTTCCATCTTCTTACCCTGCTATGTGCTGAATACTCACTTAGCTTCACGCTATATCTCTAACGAAGTAGGCGTCACGGAGCCAACGTTACGGTCTAGGTGTGCGTTTTCTTTCGCCTCGTCCACTGTCATCAACCTCTTCATACATGCCCTCCGGGGGGTCCTCATGCTTTTTACGTGACCTTCCTCCAGTATCGTCGATACTGTTTTTGAAGGTCAACCGAGGTCTCTCCTTCTGTCTCTTACCACACACTTTTACTTCATAAATATTTCTTTCTTCACTCATTCGCTCGACGTGCCCAAACCACCTGAGCACGTTCTTCTTCATTCTTACTGCAATATCCACGCTAGGAGATACCATTCTGTGTATCTCGTTATTGGGTTAGCGATCTGCTAAACTGACTCCGCGTATCTGACGAAGAGATCGCATCCCTGTAATACTCGCGTTTCGCGAGTGAGAGACGCGCAGCTCTGCTGACGTTTTAATGTCTCAACAATGCAGCTAAGGCATCGTTAACTCTATTACCCACAGCAATACGCTTTTCCAAGTCCATTTATTCCGTCTGTAACTAAACATACTTTCCAGATATACTTCCTCATTCACTTGTTCTAATATCTTATCATTTGTACGGATCTTGCATTCTGTCCATTCTTCATTCCTTTCAAATATCAGAACCTTCGTCTTATTCGAATTCAGGCTTAGACCATTATTTGCACACCCTTCTTTCAGTGTGGTAACCAATGTCTGTAACTCGCTTTTGCATCATCTACGTACAGCAGGCAATTTATATTCGAGGTACCTACTTTTACTCCCATATCACTTTGTCTCACTCCATGAAAACAGCTGTGCAGAATGTGAAAATATTAATTTATATATGTACAGCCAAAATGACTATTGTTCAACTAATTCTAGAGACACTTACACTTAAGACCGACCGCTTACAAAGCTATCGGCTTGTTGACCTACAAAAGTGCACTCGACGTTGCTCCGCTTTGTGGTAGATCATAACCTTCTCATACAAACTACAGAATCATTCGCTTTTCTTGCTTTTTGCTTTTTGTAATAAAATTCACTAGAGTGTAGAGTAGGCCTTCTGTCGTATAAACCTGTTACAGGTTCACTTTAAGGTTCATGTTTTTTGTTATCTAAGGGCCTGTCGTGGTGTAGCGGCACAAGCGTGTGACTGTAACCGACAGGTTCTGGGTTCGATACCCGGCCAGGAAATGTAATATTCAATATTTTCAATTGAAATATTTCATGTTTCATTTCTTCGTTCTGGTAATAAGGCAGCGTTGAGTTCCGCCACTAAGCACGCAATGCCTCAAATTCGGCGAAAAGTGGGGAACGGAAGTGGAACGGAGTGTCTTAACCTTAACACTATGTTCCCGGGTTCCCTCTGCCTACCCTGTCTCGTGCGGGTTACAGCTTGAAGCTAAAAAAAATCACTTCATTTCTTCGCTTCATAACTTACCACTTCATAACAAGGCGTCGCGAAGTCAATTTGTATACCCTACCTTGTGCGATATACAGTGTAAAGCTGAGATTTCCTTATGCATATGACTTTCAAGGACTGTCCGTTAGATATCGGGGTTTGTCATCGATTACTGCATAGAGTAAAATGCATAGCCAGAGTAGACATAAAGAAGGACTCCACTTTCTCTTTCTTTTTATAAAAGCATAACCTGTAGAGTACATAATATAGTAAAAGAGTCACTCAAGCGTAAGGTCATGAACTTATTTTATTAATATACGATTTTTTAGCTTTACGCTATATCCCGCATATAACAGAATAGACAGTAACTTGAGAACTTAGTGTTATAATATTTCGTTCATATTAAAACACTTCCGTTTCCCCATTTTCCGTTGAATTCGAGGCATTGAGTATTGAATGGCGGAAGTTAACGCGGCACTCTGACATGTTACCAGAGCGAAAAGGCCATAATATTAAATATTTATTTTTTTAGAATGGCAATCTACCTCCCAACCCGTAGTGCCCGAGCGCTACGACAGCCCACTATATACTGAAAACCTTTGAAATTAAACATTGAGCATAATAATTTCAATTTAGCTAATTGTTTTATAACATGATCCCTCCGAGCAAATCTCAATTACTCGGTCAGTATAAAAAGTTATTATGCGAGCTTTATAGCGCTGTGGAAGACCGGCGACAATAAAACGGATTTATTTGCAAAGTAATAAAAATAACGGCGCGGTCTAAACTTTAATCGAGTTGCAACCCTTCGACGCTGGCCTCGTAAAGCGTCCCATCAGAATATATATACAAAGTGCTATATACTCGTATTACATAAGAGATCTCCATAGTTGAGCCTAGGTGTGGGTTCACTTCCAATTGCGGCAATAGAGTAAATAATTTATTTCTCTTGCTCTGGTAACAAGACAGAGAAACGTCTCTTAACACGCTCTATCTCGGAAATCGGAGAACGGAGTGTCTTAACACTCGTTTGCCTTCCCTGCATATATGTACATATCTGTCAAGCTTATACGTATGTCGCTTTTATGTCGGTAAAAAAATGTTTATATCTATAATAAATATAGTTTATAAATCAATGTATTCTTATATTGGTATTTTGTCGGTCTGATCTAATCAAGAGAAATATATAAGAAACGTAGCTTGACAAGAATGTATGGCTGACTGACCATTAGCTCAGAGCGTGTACGGTCTCTAACAGGCGCGGGTTCGAGGTCTGCTTCGTTTATAAATTTTACTATATAACGTTTTCACAACATATTTTCTAAGAATTGAGTGGAAAGCGAGGAATGTAGTGTCTCATCACTGTGTTCTCTTTTTTTTTAAAAGGTACATTTTATACGAGAATTTATAAAAAGGTAAATATAAATACATACTTTTTGTATATGTTTGCGCCTTGTGTTTTTAGAAATGTTGTTATCTCGGATTCGAGATCGAGGATAAAACCTTTGGATGAACCTCACGGGGCCCTTATTTTGGGTAAATTGAAATTCTATAGGAAAATAGGAAACGTAACAATGTTTGAAATAATTTTAATGAATAGTAGCTTCCATAATGAAAGCTAATATTCAGTTTATTTAATAATTTATTACAATTGTCGCTAGCATTATCCTCCATGAAATTCAAATGATCTTAATTAAACACATTTTTATCTTTCAAATATTTAAGGACAATATAGGCTTTCTCATTCCCAAAACAAACCGCAAATACGTATAAAATGTAAATATGTAATACATTTATACAATAGCGGCTGTAACTTTGCTGCCTCAGTTGCCTCATAAACCAGGCACTAAGAACGTTTGGTAGAGTTATCGTTTAGTGTACCTAATTTGCTTTCTAGGATTATGACATAAATACCATTCACCCTATTTTAGAACCTATATGTTGAGGGACAAGAGTTAGAATCGTATGATATTTTTTAGGTTTTAGACATTTGGATGGTTGTATAGACGCTAAATAAGGTTAGATGGTCAGAACATGCAGTGTTGTTACAAATATGTATGTATATTTGTTCACGTAATGATATTGTGTTTCAGTTGAATTTATTTCATAGGTATTTGGATTTACAACTTAATTTCTGTTTAAGATTTATGATGATGCTATGTTAAAACTTTTTAGATTTTTTTCTTTAAATATGTTTTTCTCTCCATCCGAAAAAATGGAGGGAGGCCTTTGCTCAGCAATGGGACAATACAGGCTAGGTAAAAAAAAAATGTTTTTCTCTTTAGTTTTTTTTTAACGATCATAAACGTTCGGGGCAGTCATACGTCATGCCGATCAACTTTAAATACATTGCGAGTTGAATGACGGAACATAACGTTGCGCTTTGTAAAGACATAGTAGTGGTAACTAGTTACCAGAATAAGGATGTGAAAATAACTGGAAACTAGAATAAAGGATTGCCCTTAGTGAAAAAAGGGAAATAATACTCTTCTAAATGTTATAAATAAAAGGTATTTTACATATTAAGCCACCACTAATATTATCTCTTTACCAGAGGGATTCGTACTAAAATAATTAAGCCAAACTGTTAAAAGTTGACGGTCACGATTACAATATTAATGGAGGAGTGTCTCCAGACACACTTTCAGCTTCATCGTAATAGTATTTAAGTTAATATATGTTTGTATATTAACTTAACAAGACTGCATAGGACGGAGTTCATAGATCTCACAATATCAACTTTGTCCGAACACTAACTCCATTACTTAAGCAAACTCCGCTGAGCTACGTGAAGGCGACTTGGAACGTTCCGTCCGCAAAGTTGGTAACAACCGATAAAGTTCCAGATGTCAATATTTCTTTGGTCTGTTTTGGTTTCACGCTGGATCCCGCATGAAGTTGGACAGGCTGATTGTGTGGTTTTGATACGAAAGTGAAAAAAATAAAATATATAATTTTGTTAGTTGCTATTTACCTACAAAATAATTTAACATCACGCTTTTTGTTTTCTCTGCAAGACGTGTTGATATATAATAATGACCTAAAAACGTATTTTACTTTTCATTTCAACCTTGAATTATAATATTATTCCAAATATGGTACACATGTGGGTTTATAAAAGGTAATTTAGTTTAAAAGGGTAAGTTAACTCGTCGGGCTATACACTAGAGGATAGCTGAGCTGAGAGCTGACGTATCCTCTTTGTACTGGGATACGTGAGCCACTTCGCTGTTACCTAAATATATTTTGTATCTTTATTATTGTCTGTTTAAAGAGTTGAACATTTTTTATTGGCAAAGTCTTGAAAATATCCAGAATTATCTTTTATCTATTTAATTTTAATTATATTTTAGAATTATCTTAACAAAGAGAATAATAATGATTTTTTTTAATATATCAATAAACTTAAACAGTTATCGTTTTGAAAATCTTTGCTTAATAAGCAGTTAGCAGGTTTACACTCTAAGCTGAAGATGAAGGAGGACTTTGTGGAAAATTTGGAAAGTGCCTTATCAAATACACAATGCTAGAGGTTTATTTTTAATTGAATTGCTTTTTGTCTGGTTCTTGTTTTTCTTCTCTTCGTTCTGTCATTCAGTAAGTAAAGCAAGAGTTCTATTTTACTGGCGACCCGCTCTCGGCTTCGTCCACAGTCATTTATGTTAACTTAGGCTTTGGGTTCGGTCCCCTTTCGACAAACATTTTTCATATTTTTATTCCTTCTCTTTATTAACAAGACGTGGCGTTAAGTTCCGTCACTGAACACTCAAATACGAAGGGAAACGGAATGGAATTTCTTAATTTTTTTAAAGTTTGCCAAATTCCTGATGCATAATCGAAACCCAAAACCATTTCAGTTTCGTTATCATGTCCCCAATCCTAGATTAGATCTCATTATATGTACAGACGATAAGTTTCAATTTTATTATATATGCCAGCTACCTAGATTAACCTAAAAATATTTAATTAATTCTACTACAATTAAAACAATAACTATACTTACTAAAATTTCATAGAAAGCTATTTTACAGTAATTTAATTATTAAGTAATTGCTTTCATAACTTTAATAATGTCGAACGAGTTTCTAGAATTTTGATACAATATAATGTCGCCATACTGCGTAGTGTGTACAGTGTGTACGGTATGTAGGGCACAACCGTCAGTTGCTACGTTTTATTGGATTATAATGTAATTAGCTATTATTGTGCTGAAGCCGGTGAATTTTCATGACGATTTGTCGATAGTTAGCAAGAAAATGTATTTGTATTAAAATTATTACTTAGTAAATGTATTATTAAAAAGGTTTTATTATAAAGGTGAATGGTTTGTTTTCAGCTTATTCTGAAAATGGTAGGGTAGGCAGAGGTTTCCAGGGCAAAGAAATACAAATATTGAGGCCTGTCGTGGCGCAGCGGCACAAGCGTGTGACTGTAACCGACAGGTTGTGAGTTCGATCCCCACTCGAGGAAATGAAATATTTTATGTTTCAATTAAAATATTTAATGTTTTCACTTCTTCGCTTTGGTACAAGGTAAAACGCGGCGTTGAATTTCGCCACTCAACACGCAATGCCTCAAATTCGGCGGAAAGTGGAGGAAAGGGAAGTGGAACGGAGTGTATTAACACTAGGTTTCCAAATTCTCTCTGCCTACCTTGCCATGTGCGGGATACAGCGTGAAGCCGGAAGTATTTTATTTGTAAATATTTCACTTCTTAAAGTGGGGATCTAACCCACAAGTAGTCGTTTATAGTCACACGCTTTTTCCCGTGCGCCATAAGAGGCCTCAAAGTCTCAGGCCTACTTGTACGATATAAAAAATAACGTTTTTGTATAGGATATGTCTTTCCACTAGGATTCTTCTGCCTAACCCGCTGTATGGGAATACGGCGTGAAGAGGAGTGATTTCTACATTTAGGTCATTAATGGTCATTAAATTAGTAAAAACTAAATAAAGTAGTTATATTACGTAGGAAACAATGTATAAAATATTTTAAGAGCATTTTTTTTGTAGCACAGGGCTTGATGAAATAAGCGAAGGTAAACGCGACAAGTTGTGGGTATGATCCCCGCTCGAGAAAATTATATTTTTTTTGTCTTTGTTCTGGTAACATAGGCAAAGAGCTATGTTACAGTTCCGTCAATACGCAATGCTTCAAATTCGACAAGATGAGGAAGGTAATCTTGTAGTAATAACATTAACACCAGGTTCCCAAGTGCACTACCCTGTCTGAAATATAGCGTGAAAAACTTAAAAATATAAAGATATAGCGAGCTCAATCGATTTAACTCAATGTTGCCACGACAATACGATACCAATATATTACCTTTTGTCATGCACGGGCTGAGTTAACATCTAATGGGGTATATAAGAATATACGAATATATTATTGACGGCTATGAACAATTTAACTAATGGGTATTTAAATCAAATTTATAATATGATGCTAAAACTTCTAATTAAAATTTTACTAAAATAAACTATTTAATTTTGGCAAAGTGAATGAATACGTTTTTTTTTCTCTCAGCACCTGAAGAGGGGAGAGAGAAAATCTTGCCAGAGCTGAATCCTCCGACTGTTGCAACTCTGCTCACGAATATAGGTGCCTCCTTGCGATCTGTCTGGACACTGAGAAGTTGTCTTTATATAGGACTAGGACTAGAGCTTAGGTTAGGTTAACCATCAACAAGCTGCAGCTCAGGTGTCAGACGGGTGGGAAGGATATCCTTCGGAAGTTTCTTTTAGTCGCAATGTCAAGGATATGTGAGAAATCCAAGAGACGTGAGAGTGGTGGAAGGCGCGGGGCAAGCTAGACAATATTTTCCTCAAGCCCCTCGACGCGTCGATGCGATCTGGAGCAGGCAGCGTTGATGCGCACTGGTGAGTACTTACCACGCGGGTGAGGCGTACCTCAGATGCGGCCTGACGTGCGCTTTATAGATAGAGACTTTTTTGCGTAGAGGCAGCCGAGCGCGAAGCAGGCATGCCGCAGAAAATTAAGGCGGTGTTTTTTACTTTCTCCACCTAGGCCGTTATACGGAGATGTTGGTTTATGATGACACCTAAATATGTAACTACCGGAGACCAGCGGAAGAGGGAGCTTCTTATGGCCTTCAAACACTATGGCTTAGGTCATGGCGACGTTTAGCGTCAACCTCCACCCCACCAGCAATTCCGGAAGTAAGTCCAAGACATGCTGCAGCTCGCTTGCAGCGTGTGTCGGTTTTTGAGTGATTTCACTAGAAACACAATGTCGTCTGTAGTAAGTGGGATGTCATCTGTGTAGAGTATGAGCGTGCTTCATTAGGGGATGCCCGCTTCGATGTTGTGACTGTCCGATGTTGCACCGTCCACTTTCATCCTAAAGGTCTTGCTGTGAACTAAGCCGGCAAGAACGCGGGCAACCTTCCACAGGAGTCCGACTCTTTCGAATGCGCTGGCTATGTCGATGAAGAGGGCTGCTGTTGCTTCCTTTCTATTAACTGCTGCGGCTGCATAGTAGATCAATCTTGCTATCTGCATCGTCGTAGAGTAGCCCTGGCGAAATCCCAATTGTTCTGGGCGTGGTTGACTATGATCTTGAATGAGGGGGAGAATCAGCTTCTCGAACAATTTTGAAGTTGCACTGGGAAGTGTGATAACCCGACGTCTCCCTTAAGTCCTTGCTTTGGTTCGGTATCGCTATGATAAATCGTTCCTTCCACCGTTTGGGAAAAAAGTCTCAGAATAGCCTTTTTAGGGCTGCTGAACTCCTTATTGGCACATGCCAAAGCTCTTCATTAGTGACGATATAGATTCCTAGCGGCTTTGGCTTCAGTGAGGAAATAGCCCTCTTGGTGCTCGATAGAAATACAAATGTCGCAGGTGGTAGTAGTGGAGGAGGATTGCGAAGTTGGTTAAGAACCTCGGTCTCTGTTGCTGCAAATTATTTTGATCAATTGTATTTAATATTTATTGTTATAAATTTTTTTTGTTGATGCTATTTTTTATAGTGACGTTTACTGAGTGACAAATGAGTAACTGTTTTTAATTGATGAAATCGTATAGTTGTTGAACCTACATCATTGTCATGATTATTTTGTAGAAGATACGTGTTATTATAGTAGCAAGGTAATTACTTAAACATAACAGGAGGTATAATTTAGTAATTATGTGAAATAATATTATTACGTACATATACAGTAAATGTTTGACGTTGAGGCCTGTCGTGGCACAGGGGACAAGCGTGCAACTCAATAAAGATATAAGTTATAGTTTCGATCTCTATTCAAGGAAATAAGATATTTAATATTTTGATTTTCCTCGCTCTGGTAATAAATTAAAGCGTGGCGTTGTGTTCTGCCACTGAACACACAATACTTCCAGAATTCAGTGGAAAGTGGGAAATGGAACTTTCTTATTTGGAATAGAGTATCACAACAGTAGGTAGGCCCAGGTAACCTGGTTTATATGGGATACAATGCCAAGTGGGAAGAGAATGGACGAATAAAAAGTCGATAGTTTGTGAGGATTAATTTCTATAAAATTTCTTATAAATAATTTACTTATGGTTTTAGTGAACTGAGCATGACGGTGAGTTTGTTTCTAACAGGTAATGTTTTAAGCAGCTAATGTTTAGACATAACATTGTGCATAAATTAACAATTTACAAGGTACCAAGTGGAAAGGTTTGTCTATGTATAGGTATTCCAGAATTGGGAAATAAAAATAGTAAAAATATTCTCGCATCTTTTCAAATTGGAGTGTCAAATTCAGGACCTTTGTGTTTAGTGTCACTTCTACAGAATAAAAAGTCCCAATACAAAACCTTACTACCTCGACTAAAAAAGTAGCACTTGAACTGCTAGTCTTTGTTTTTATAAAACATAGCCAAAAACCACCACGAAGATCTTCTCAATTTGGACAAAAAAAAATCACACTCAAATTCAGGAGCTACAGTACTACAGACGGACATACAGGTCAAACTTTTAGCGACGCCGCCCGCTTTTAGCGTGAGGGTTTAAGAAAATAACCATAAAACAGACAAAGCAGCCGACCACAACTAGTATAGGCACATAAAGCACAAAACTACTCGAAACTATAAATTGGCACGATCGCATTTGACTTGCAGATTCAAGCTATTGTGACTCTAATTTATCGAGCCATTGTTGATTCTACTAGAGTAGACGGTACCCGCCGCGTGCTCGGGCGGTACTTCGCGACGGCCATTCCAATGTAAATGGATGTTACGAATCTAATGAATTAAATGTATATCTATTTATTTGCTATGTATTTATATTTTACATATTTATTTTTAGGTTATCTTATTTTTTTAAGTTAACCGACGATTGGAGGTTCGATTTTTGATCAGAGAATGAACTATTTCATTGAATGAGGAAAATTAAATAAAAAGTTCATACTGCCTGCTAAATATGTTTTACTTCATTAAATACTTCACACTCTTTCCTATATATAACAGCCAGCTGCACTCTGCAGTTATAAGACATCTATAATATAAATCTCTAATACTCAGTAATAATAGACGATAAGACGGTATTAATAGTCGTTACTCGGAACTCGCGCTAGAATTTATGATAGCACTTCTAAGAACATTTAAACTATTAATTGCTACACTCAAGAAAAATGTCCGGGATATTATCTTCAAAGGAATTCTTCGTGTGGATTTTACAAATAGAACCAATGTGCAGTGTTACGTGAACGTTGCTGACAATAAAATTGCTGAAGAGTCATTTTCGTTCATTTTAAATGGGATTCAATGTATTTCTATATTATAATATGATTTTTTTAGTTTCATTCTGTATCACGAACTTAACAGAATAGGCAAAAATTACGTAGGAACCTTCATTCTTATTAAGATTTCCGTACCCCACCTTATCCCATACATGTACCAACGCGTTTAGTACACCAAACCCCTTGGTGAAAATGTGAGACAAACTTGTGGTGAGTACAAATCTAATCCGTAATCGGATAAATGGTTATGTTTTAAACTACATATTTATAAAGTTTTCACATTACAAAATTCTAAAACAAATTAAGAATAAAGAACGGAGTATTTTGGCAACATGTTTTACCTGCCCAAGAGACGCGTTAAGATAAAAAAGGTAATTTAACAACCTAACTTCAGCTCCATTAGGCTTTTATGGCAGCTACCTTGAAAGCTAGGCGTTAAGATGTACATTTAAGTACGTGTTTGTTAGACAGTTGACCTACATTTTAAAAAGTTTTGGCAGTTCTAATTAAATTGAATGAGAAAACAGTTATAATGTTGTGTAAGTTTTAATAGTGAGGAATGCTTCATATTTTTTTTTTCGCTTCAGGATGTACCCCGAACACAGGGGGACAGTCAAAGGGAACCTCATGTAGACACTTATACATTAAACATATAAGTGTATATTAAATAATATTAAATATTTTATTTCGTCGAGTAGGGATTGAACCCACAGCACTTACAGCTCACATCCTTGTAACGCAGGGGGCGTTACGACAGCCTTCATCAGCACTTTATGATTTGGTTTGTATACCAGAGGCGGTTTATAATTAAAATATTTTCATTATGTTTTTAATTTCATTAGATACATTGCAGCGTTAACGGGTTTTCTCTTGTTTTTTGTAAAGTTATGGGCTACGTTGTTTTTTTAATGAAATTTATCAAGCTTTACTTAATAAGATATAATGACATTTGATATTTTATAGTATATTTAATGTTTTATCCCGCACATAGCAGTATAGTCAGAGGCAAACGAGCCTTAAAATAAGAACCGACAATTTTTTAATATATGACGTGTTGAGTTTTGTAATTTAACACCACGTTACAATTTTACAATTGCTTTAGATTTTGTCTTTTTTTTTAATGACGGCAAAGGAGCGTACTGGTCACCTGGTGGTAAATGATCACCGTCGCCCACGACCCCGTCGCTCCAGAGGAGCTACAGGAGTGTTGCCGACCACCAAGGTGGACGAGCACCGGGGCCCGGCTAGAGTTGGTAATAATCCGGTCGAGTCTGCCCATGCGTGTTGCCAATGCTGACATCGTGACTCTTCCACATGTACTTTGGTCACCTCTTACGACACCATCCCATCAGTATCAGTGTGATCCTATTTTTAGAATCACACGACAAGAAAATGTTAGTGTTTTAGATTTCCAAGCTACTAAATAAAAGAAACATGTAGTTTATAAAAGAACCTAAAAATAGTACAAAAACTGCAATAAAAGTGGAGTATAAACATAATTAACACGAAGGTCCAGATAGAGACATATTACGTAGTTAAAGAGGCCATTAGTCCGTCATTTCTTTACAGTAGCCGCTGTAGATAAAAATGTTAAATTATTACTCTAGTATTGTTAAATTTATTTATTTCAGATTCACGCTGTATCTCGCATATGGCGGAGTGGATAGAGAGAACTTAAAAACCTAGTGTTAAGACACACCGTTCTCATTGAGACATTTCGGTTAGCGATTTTCTATGGAATTTGAGGTAATGTCCGTTGAATAGCCTTGTTATAAGAAAGAAGAAGTAAAAATGAATAATAAATATCCACCCGCTCACATTGGCACGAACAGACGAACCGACGAACGGACAAATGAACAAACGGACAAAGGTATCAACATCAACAACAAGTAATTTTAGATAGTGTATGAATATAAAAGCGTGAGTAACCTTATCATACGGATTAAGACATACTTTTTTTTATTAAAAAGAACGAAAACGAGTCTAAAGAGTATCTGTGTGGTTCTATTCGTCCATATATGTGCCCGCCCGTATATATACTTCACCCGTTATGGCATAGTTATACTCAATTTGCCGGTGACTGGGACGGTCGTGATTGTAAATTCGATTTCTGCTCGAGGGAATTCCGTTCTGATGATGTGCTAATTAGCTTCACGCTGTATCCCACACGAGGCAGGGTAGGCAGAGGAAACCCGGGAACCTAGTGTAAAGACACTCCGTTCCACTTCCGTTTCCCACTTTCCGCCGAATTTGAGGCATTTCCGCCGAATTTGTTGAGTGGCGGAACTCAACGCCGCGCTTTGCCTTATTACCGATTTATAGATGATGTGCTGCCGGCATAAAAGGTATCTATCTGTAAATACGATGCTTGAATTTTATATTATTTTTATATGACTTTTTTGTAACTTATCCATTTTTAAGTATTTGCAGAAAGCATGTAAATGTTTAATTTACGTTCTAAAGTAATTGTAAAGAGTTTAACGCTCTATTTCTCGGCGCACCCCACTCTATGTGCGAGTAGCGTCTATCATGTAAATGAAGGATCATAAACTGTTTGTGAAGGCTTATTTGAATAAAGAGGTAACTTAAATATTTCAAGTGGCTGAATTATGGCTCTCGTAAATCTTCTGGCAGAAATTTTCTGCGAGAAACTTGTATAAGCAGTATATAGGGTGTGTGGAAGTTCACAAAGAATTGAATTTAATAAACATTTTTCACGGTTGTATCACGTGGTTAAGTGAGCAAATTTTTATATATATTTATCTATTCGTTTATAGAGAAAAAGCTCGCGGTTGAGTTTAAAGAATAAATGACTCAGGAATTTGGATATAATAAATTTTTGTTACCTCCAAATTTCTGAGGCATTTTCTTGGGGGTGAAAGAAATGTCTTAATGGAAATGGACTGTCTCGACAATAGGTTCTCAAGTTCGCTCTGCTTACCTGGTAATGTCCGATGAGGCTAAAATCGGAGTTTGTTAGGTTGAACGTATTTAGAAACTTTCAGTTTCACGCTGTATCCCTCACGAGGCAGGGTAGGCAAAGGGAACTAGGTTCCCGTACCTAGTGTTAAGACACTCCGTTCCACTTCCGTTCCGCACTTTCCGCCGAATTTTAGGTATTGCGTGTTGAGTGGCGGAACTCAACGCCGCGCTTTACTTTATTACCAGAGCGAAGAAATGAAACATTAAATATTTAAATTGAAAATATAAAATATTTCATTTCCTCGACTGGGGATCGAACTCAGGACCTGTCGGTTACAGTCACACGCTTGTGCCGCTGCGTCACGACAGGCCACATTTAGAAACTAGTAGTTATTTTTGTGTCGATTTGTCCATACATCACGGCAGGCTATAGAACATATCATATCAGATCAGCTGTAGACATTGGCAAGTGTCATACAAACCTTTCAATTATTTCTATACAATTCGGGCGAATCCGCAGCTAAAAGAATGTATTTTATAATAATCTATAGGAATTTATATATTTGAAGTACACTTCTATTTTTCCACTTCAAAGCCAAGCAAAATGAGTTTGGCATAAATAATTACAAGAGGTCTAAAGTAAATGAATACTTTAAAAACTTTAAAACAAAAGAAAACTCCTTAGAGTAAAATAACTATGGAGCTGCTTATATTGCTGCATCAAACTAAAAGTACTTCATCGTCAAAACTAACAAGTAGTGACCAAGTGACCTGGTGACTTAGTGACCTAGTTTACTACTTCAACAAAAACTACAAATTCATATTGAAAATCCATGAAATATTTCAAGCACGTCTAAAACGTATCTCCATACGTCCAATTGAAGGAGCATTAGTTAACATTGAAAATATTTATTTGTATATGATTTGTCTTTTTATGAGTGATTTTTGTATGCTTGTGCCGTATTGTAGGTAAAGAGAACGTTATATTTTTATTTACCTTCACGCTGTATCCCGCACATGGCAGGGTAGGCAGAGGGAACTTGGAAACCGAGTGTTAAGACACTCCGTTCCACTTCCGTTCCGCACTTTCCGCCAAATTTGAGGCATTGCGTATTGGGTGGCGTAACTCAGCGCCGCGCTTTACCTTGTTACCAGAGCGAACAAATGAAAACATGAAATATTTACTTTAAAAATATTAAACACTTTTTTTCCTCGAGTGGGGATCGAACCTACAATATATCGTTTACAGTCACATACTTGTGGCACTGCGCCACGACAGGCCCGATATTTTTAATTATACAAAATATTAAATTAAATCAAAATTATTAATGTAATCCTCAGACTCATTATGCTGACATATTCATTCTTTTCTCCATAAAGATAACATCATTTTTTTAATGCTTTGACATCACAGTCATATCTTACAGGTAAAGTACCCAACTAATTTTTTATACAAGTCAACTAAGTATATTTTGGAACCTTATATGCAATTTTATATTCATGAAATTTCTGGTCTGTTAAGGTACAGGGAAGTTATAGATTCAACCACTACTTCAGAAACTAAAATATTTCATATTTTTATTTCAGATCGAATTCTGTCACTTAACACGCATTGCCTCAAGAATTCGGCGGAATGTACGTAACGGAAGTGTGCAAGAATAGGAACGGAGTGTCTTAACACTATGTCCACAAGTTACCTCGCTTAGTGCAGGATACAACCTGAAGGTAAATAAAAACAAAATTATCAAATTGGAATTGAACGTTAAGACATTCCGTTTCTCACTTTCCACTTTTAGACATTGCGTGTCGCGTAGCAGATTTTATCGCTGTGTTTTGTCTTGTAACCGGGAAAGCGCGGGAAAATGAAAACATAACATTTTTATTAGGTATTGAACTCACTACCGTTGTATTTACAAGCAGACGCTGTGCCACGACGACTTCAAATTAGCAATTTTAAAATGGAAAACGTATAATAATCATATAATTGCCAGGTGATGATAAAGTAGTAGGTGGCATGACTGCGGCTATTACTGGAGAGCCGAGACCGCGCCCTCGTATGCCGGTAAATTACTTCATTTTAATTTACATTTAAATATGCGGTTTCCAGTAATGTTGGAATAAATATATTAAAGTTAATGTTAATGTTTGTGTTGTTAAAATTACCTCTTCTAGGCGAAATTGGGATTTAGTTGACGTTATGTGCTGGTGTTAGTATCAACCCTTATCTCGTATAGCAGAATACAAGCTTCAGGACAGGCCTTGAGGAAATTTAGTTTTGTTATCAATACTAGGTAATTATTATTAAACATTTACTTTAAAATGTTGTATAAATTTATGTACAACTAAAAACAGCAAAAACAAAGTCCAGCACACAATTTAGAGTTCGTCAACAAAACTGATGATAAAATAAAACTACAATTGAGGTCAAATTGCTATGTTATTTTAAAATTTACAAGCGGCACAACTTCTAATTGAAAACACGAAGGTTGTGGGTTCAATCCCTGCTCAAAAGAATTCAATATTTCCATGTCTTCACTATAAAGCGAAGCTTAAAGTAATATGTATAGAGATAACAAGAAGTGATTACGTCACGATTGATCAAACGAAGTCGGCAAAGCTATTTATTAAACGGCCGGAGCTGGCATTAAGCGAAATAAGAAAGAATTTCCGTTATTAATAATAAGAAAGTTCGGAACAATTGCTAGGGATGTTGAGCTGTTTAGTCTATAGTTTTTATTTTCTAAAATTATTGTATTTGAATATTATTGCCAAAACGATGGCCGTTGCTATCAATAAGTTATCAGAACATGTAGTGCCAAAAAGAAAAGGTAGTCTCCGAATGCCACAATCATTATGTGTATATATATTATAAAATTTGATACAGGTTCATTTGTTTTTGAATATTTAATAATAAAAAATCAAATAGTACATGTAATATGTGTACGTCATCTGCGAAAATTAAAAATGAAAAAAAGCTTAAAAATTGTTATGGATTATCCATTAATCTGATTGATCCGTTGAGGAAGGAAGACGAATAAGAAGGAATTTTAAATTTTGATCAAAGCACAGATGTCGGGGATGAGAGTGCCTCAGAAATCGAAACACTCTTTTAATATATTGGTGTTAATAGATCAAATAGTAAACATATACGTATAGAAGATGAAGAACATGAACATGCCTGCAAAGACTAATTGGGAGGAATTAGGCTATTTAGTGAAATCATGGACAAGACATGGACTTTTTTAGTTCAAAATTGAACCAAATAAATAGATTTTGTAGTTGATCAAGTATTATGTATAGTTACTCCTCTTTCAATATAAAAAATCTGCATTGTCAAGAATAGGTAAAAGGAGAGATTGTGCTAATAAAATGTTCTTTGGATATATACGTAGCCTCAAAAAGCTCATATATCCTACTGATGCAAACATCTTCCTGCTTACCTCACTCACCTGTGGTCAAGTTGTGATCGATGATCATACCAAGATTTTTAACAGTATTACTATAAGGTATAATTTGGCCATTTAAAAGTATATTGAGTAAAAAAAGATATGCTTATTTTTAATATAAGCTTAGGGCTATCGACAACAATAGCCCTGGAAAAAATGATATGATAAAAAGTAAAAATAAACGATATATTATAATAAAAAATCGTTTGTACTACTTCTTATTTTGACTTAAAAAACAAGAAAATAACAAGTTCTTGTCTTTTAATAAACTTATTTTTTCAGTAGACTTATCTTTTTAGTAGACATATCGATATTTAAGATTATCCACTGTACGTTACTACTAAGTAAAGAAAGGAGTCGTAAAATAACGTTGAGTTTATGAGGGGTGTGCGGGGGCGGGGCGCGCGGGGAGCGGGGAGCCGGGAGCGGGGGGCACAACACGGGACGGGGGAGCGGGAGGTAAACGTTGTGAAACTTTCACGATGCTATCTACGCCTTTTGACTATCTTGTTCTTGCGGACTTTCTAACTAATGCTTGGTTGGTTGTGTGGTAAAATTGTTGAAATTTACTGAAAATCTTATGTGCCGGACCGCAAAGATATAATACTCGGTATGTTTGTATAAAATCAGTCCGACTATAAAAAGGGTCTGAATCTGAATGATCGTAAACGTGTTTATTACTCAGATTTTTTTAACTTCACGCTGTATCCTGTACATGGCAGGGTACCCCACATTCCTCACTTTCCCCCGAATTGCGTGGTATTGCGTGTTGAGGGGCGGAAAGCTACGCCGTACTTTACCTTGTTACCATTTCATTATTTCATTTCTTAGAAAAAGAATCGAACCCACAACCTGCATATACCGTTTTCAGTCTCACTTGTGCCCCTGCGCCACGGCAGAGTTTTTCTTAGATAATAATCTTAATTCTACTTATACTTAGACATGTTATTAACTACGCCACAAAGGTCTCTTGAAATATATATGAAAGTTCCATTCTATTCTTTACTTATATTAAAGTCCCGCCTGACAGCCGACAGGACGGAAGCCGTTAAAGAAAATAATAGTTACGTTCTTTTGTTGATCCTTATCGCGGTATAAACAGTTTTTAGCTGTATTCTATATAAAAATAAAAAGGTAACATTGTTGGTATATATTGTATACTAGCAGCCACCGTGCGGCTTCGCCCGCTAGAACTGTACAAATATTTAGTAAGTTCATTATTTTAGAACGGCTTTTTATACTTTTGGTTTTGCGATCAAAAATTGTGGTATTTAATAGATATTTTTTTTATTATTTCATTTCTATCTACATAAGCGACAGGAACTAGGTAAGAACGTGGTCTTTCACTCGTAAATCTGGCGGGAATGCCAGGACAAATGGCCTATAACATATATGTAGGTTTTGGCGTCGCCATATTCTTCAAAGAAATTCTAATAAAAATCAGTACAGGTACTCCAGAGTTTAACCCGTAAAAACGTTAATATTGCTTGTTTTTGTTAATATCGTGTAAACACAACAAACACAATATCGTGTACATGAAAAATTACGATTATATTTAAATTACAGACCAAGATTGTAATATTTATATGTATAAATCATAGTTGTTTTTGGTTGTAAGTTTGATTTGCTCACCTTCACTGTTTAAAGCTTTTTATAGCTTCACGCTGTATCACGCAGATATCAAAGTGGACAAAGCCACCCGTGACGCTCAGGGAAATTAATTGTTTCTATAGCAATATTATCAATATGGCGATCGTTAAATTTCACCAAGTAATGTGCAATTTCTCTAAACTCAAGCCAATGATGGAAAAAGTGTCGTAAGGGATACAGCTAGAATCAAAAAAATCTGTACGTTATAAATAAATGTCAAATATAGTTATTGCATTATTCCAGCAACTTCGACCTCCATCAATCTCGCTTTAGTACATTCTATATATCACTGGGATGACCGCGATTTGTTATTGCTATGCCTGTTATGAATGTCCATAGTAAATTATATATTGGTGGATACATGGATTTTAGTAAACATATGTTTTCTAATTTACACTAATCATAGATATTCTGTGAATAACTTATATGTTAAATATATATTTTTTGTTATTCTAAAATCTGCCGTCATTTAATTATAGTAAAAAAGAATCAAGTGCGAGTCGGAGCTGAATATCGAGGATTCTGTATCAATTTCAATATTTGTAGATTAACGGGATTTTTTTTTTATTAAGTCTGTGTGCAAATGCAGTCAGTTATTGCGGGTTTAATTATATTTTTTATCTGTAATACAAATATAACTTCTATTAATGGTATTTTTCCTTTATTTACCTACTGCAAGTTCTAACTTGTCTAATTTTATAATTAAATATATATATATATATATATATATATATATATATATATATATATATATATATATATATATATATATATATTAGTTTACTGTATTTAATTTCATAAAAAATACTACATACGATCGCAAGCCGACATACGCAGAGAATAGTTTTTTTTAATTGTCAGTTGTTACTACATGACTGACTCGTTGGTACGTGGACATGCTGATGTTTTTTAAAGTGGCCACCCCTAGCAGTAATGCCAACTTAAATATTAGTATACGTCAGTCCACTATTGAATAATACACATTTCTTTCTTAAATAAACAAACAGAAAAAAAAATACCTAATATTACTAATTCAGCTTAAGCTTTACTGAAAATGATTGGTTAAAATCATTACGATGCTTTTTAATAAAATATGAAAAAACATCGATACATCGAGTATTTCAAAGTATTTCAAAATATCAGATTGATTCGATACATCGCATTATAGACATCGATATTTTCAATGCATCGATGTATATCGAAAATACCTAGTTCCGCCACTCAACAGACAATGCCTCAAATCCGGCTGAAGTGGAAAACTCAAGTAGAACGAAGTGTTTAAACACTACGTTACCAAGTTCCCTCTGCCTGTGTGTGATGTCATCTTGTGAAAAATGATTCTGAGAGACTGACAAGATAATAACCTTTAAAGAGACGTAGCACTAAAAATTAAAGGTTTTTACCTACTTTAGTTGTTTTATTCTGTTGCTGGGTGACATATATTTACAAGGTACAAGGTCTAATACACTAGTGATTATATTAAACAGCATCTTTCATTTTAGTAGTAAAGTTATTATAACAAGTGTATAATATTTACCGGTACATATAAAGACCTGTACGTTTGGAGCCCTGTCGTGGACCAAACGTGCGACTGTAGACGTTGTCGATTCGATCCCCAGTCGAGGAAATTAAATATTTATTATTTTCATTTCTTCCCTCTGGTATCTCGCAGTAGTTCGCTCAGAGCAAAACGCGGTGTTGAGTTCCGCCATTTGGAAAACGTGGGGAATGGAATGTCTTAACACTAGGTTCTTAGTTCCCTCTGCCTACCACGCCATGTGCTGGATATTAAACTAAAAAAAAAGAAAAATACCATATGCAAACTCTTAAAAAGGCAAAACACGGGCAAAGGAGTCTTTACAGTAGGGTACGAACGTACGAGGGGTACGTGGAGTGATTCGTATTCGGGTACGTAGACAGATTTGTTATATAGTTACAAGTTGTAATAAATATATGTACTTAAAATGGCCACTAAAATTTAATAGAACAACCTGTATATTACATAAAAGCGTTATAATAATAAATAACATTGTTCGAGACGGTGAGAGCGGCGCAACTGCAGCGTGCCAAGGCCGAGCGCCGCGGTCAATACATGTATGTACGTACACTACGTAGAGACTAAAGGCTGCTAGGTCGAACTGGAGTACATACAATAGAGGAGACAGAGGGAACCTGGGAACCTATTGCCTGGGAACCGTTAAATTACTCCATTCCCGTAAAGACACTTTTCTTCCTCGCTTTATGCCGAGTTCTAGACGCATTGTGTGTCAAGCGGAATTCAATACCACTCATATTACCAGACCAATAAAAAAAAAATATTCAAAAAAAAATAAAGTAAGAATATTGCTTTCTATAATAGAAAAAGAACATTTTTTCCGAAAGACGATTGTCGCTTGCGACTAATCCACCTTAAAACATTCAAAATAATTAAACTCTATAAAGTGTGAATATAAATATCAAACCCAGATATACGAGTATATTCGCATCAAAGGGTAAACAGAGCTAGTGCCTCCACACCTGCAGCATCACCTCCCCCTCCCCAGACCACCCCCCCCCCTCTCCGCTCACCTGCCCTGCTCTCCCCCCCCTACCCCCCACCCCCCCATCACCCCCTACCTCATTGCGGGCGCCGTGAATGAAAGTTAAAGCCTTGTTCTACAAGTGTACTTATACTTTTTTTTGTCTACAATTTATGAATTTTGTGCATTTTCGTGCGCTATTTCACTGTAGAGGTCTTTTTGGTGGAGCTGTATACAGTGTTATTGTATATGTGAGGGTCGTGGGTTCCATTCTGAATTGAGGGAATTAATTATTCTCAATTGAAGTGCTCTGGTTACAAGATGCGCTGCGATGAGTTTCGCCAAGCATCCCAAAATGTGTCTAAAACTGAATGACACGAGAGGAACGAAGTGTCTTAGGGAACCTGGTGTAGGTTCCCTCTGCCTTTACTACTATAAGAAATTATGGTAGACCAAAAACAGAACGATAATTCTCCTTTTTGTCTTACAATATATGATTTTGTTTCTTGTTCTATTCAGTAGTTAGTTGCTACATACAGCCGCGTTGTAACACAATGGCCACTCGTACAAAACGTTTGTTTTTCCTCACTGTGCATGTTATTTTTCTTAAGAGACGGATTTGTTTTTCGTTTTAAAAGATTTGACCTCCATTATTCTTTGTTTTGAAATAAACAACTTGACAATATGTGCAATGTTTAATGAATTATTTCTCTAATAACCGTCACTCATTCAGCTTCACGCTGTATCCCGCACATGACAGAGAAGGCAGAGGGAACATGGGAACCTAGTGTTAAGGCATTCCGTTCCTTTCCTCAAATAAGATGGATAGAGATATAAGGCGCCAGATGGGTCTATTTGCTCGATTATAAACATGAGGTTGTCGAACCCTCACCGGGTTAAATTTCCATTCAGGGACATTATGGTTAAAGGGGAATGATGTTTTCATATTCATGCTCTGGTAGACAAAACGGGGCGTTGAGTTGTGCCACCGGATACGCGAGGTGTCGAAAATAGTGCGAAAAGTATAGAACGGAGTGTTTTAATACTGAGATGCGCGTGCCTCCTCCGCGTTGCGGGAAAATACGTAAAACTGATACATTCTAGTATAATATGAGTGTTTTAGGAATATTGTTTTTGAATGTTAAAGTGGGGTCAAAATTTTATTCACTCTCGTTTCATTTTCGTAGCTGCACAAGTTAGCGAACTTCTCCGAAACTGATATAAATTTTAAAAAGCTGTAAACCCGTGTACTGCAAGCGCTGATACTTTGTATTAAGAACATACTTACTCATTTCTTCTCTTAAAATAACTTGTTTTATACAAACTTTTGCCAACCGTACTTGACTAGAGTATATTCGTGTGATAGCGCTGCAGACCTATTACTTATTAGAGATCGCAAGTTTGTTACTACACGAGCGCGAAATTATTTAAATAGAACAAAAAAATTATATATCAAGTAAATAAATCAAGGAGAAATCGAGGATATGGCAGGGCCACAAGCGTGAATGTGAACACTGCAGATTGTGCTTTCGATTTCCACACAAGGAAAAGAAATATTTAATATTATTATTTTCCACGCTCTGGCAATGAGGCAAACGGTGACGTTGAGCCGCTTCTCAGCACTCAGGCGGAGCTCAACGCCACGCTTTGTCTTCTTACCAGAGAGTGGAAATAAAAATAATTATCTCCTACTCTACTCAAAACCTAGTGTAAAGACACTCCGTTCCACTTCCGTTCCCCACTTTCCGCCGAATTTGAGGCATTGCGTGTTGAGTGGCGGAACTCAACGCCGCGCTTTGCCTTATTACCAAAGCGTAGAATTGAAACATTAAATATTTAAATTGAAAATATTAAATATTTCACTTCCTCGACTGGGGATCCAGGAACCCAGAACCTGTCGGTTACAGTCACACTCTTGTGCCCCTGCGCCACGATAGGCCTCATAATTATCTCCTTCAATTGTGAATTAAACCTATAATAACCATCGCTTTTGAAGTTAGACGCCACTACTGCGGCACTATTATGCTAAATTGAATTAAATAGTAATGAATAATTCATCCTTTCATATTCTCAGTAATTACATAACTCTAGCAAAATTAAAGGTGAACTCATTTACTACGTACATATACTGTATTTATGTAATGTAAATATATTCGATATTTCAGTCAAATGCCACGTTCACCTTTTCAAGCTCAAAACTTGGCGCAGCTCCGGTTGAGAGGTGCTGCCTGCTCGACTGAATAAATTCACATATGAAACTATTCATGTCGTAATATAATAATACTTGGGAAGCTAGTGTTAAGCCACAAACCGCCTGTCGTGGTGCAGCGGGACAAACGTGTGACTGTAACCGACGGGTTGTGGGTTCGGTCTCCACGCGAGGAAATGAAATATTTAATATTTTCAATTTAAAATATTTAATGGTTTCATTTCTTGAGTTTCGTCACTCAACACGCAATGTCTCAAATTTGGCGGAAAGTGGAGAAGGAAGTCTTAACCCTAGGTTCCCAATTCCTTCTGCCTACCCTGCTATGTGCGAGATACAAAATGGAGCTCAGTGAGTATAGTTAAATGAAACACACATATATATATATATATATATATATATATATATATATATATATATATATATATATATATATATATATATATATATATATATATATATATATATATATATCCAATTATCTCCACAGGAGGCTTCAAAGTGCCGCCCTGCATAGCTGTTTTACAGTAAATAAGACACGGCGTCACAGAGTTCATTAAATGCAAATTTTAAATTCCCTCTAAGTATATTTCCGTGTAAGAAAATTGCCGGAACTCTGTAGTAAGGTAAGGTACCAAAGACCAGTGCGAAGTGCATTTGAAATTTAAATTATACAAACTCGATTTGATTTATTAGGAGCTAGTCATTTTATTTATAAAGATTTTTTTTTAAAGCTTGCTGTGACTTTGTACCCGTTGTTTAAAAGAAATACCTAAACTGACAAATAAAAATATTTATAAATATTAACATCAATTTGAAATATAGCGTAATTCATTTCATATTTTTATTTCTCTACTCTGGTAAAGAGGCAAAGCGTGGCGTTGAGTTCCACCACTCAATATGCAATTCTTCAAATTGGGTGGGAAGTAGGAAACGAAAATACCTTAATGAGATCGGAATGCTTCCTTCTGATCGGAAACACTACGTTCCCAAGTTCATTCTGCCTGCCCCTTCATATCACCCACTATTCTTGATATAATGGTTCAATCCCTACTCGAAAGAATGAAAATATATGACATTTTTTATATCTTTACTTTGGTTCACGTTAAATTTTGCCGCATAGCACGCGTTGTTCCAAAAATTCTACGGAAAGAGTAACGCTACGGCCCCACTGCCCTAATATGCAAAAAATAAATGTAATATTATCCTTGTATACTATCTTATGTTTCACAATGCGTATATACGAGTATATTTCCACGATACAGTGTCGCATAAGAATTTCAGCACTAGAAGTAGGTTAGTGCAGACGAGCCACGCGTATCCTGCGATCGATATTACACGCCACACTCTCCTCATTATACTCTACTAGATGATACGTTGTTTATGTTGCTATAGTTAAATTTTGAAGCCAGTCGTGGTACAGGGCCACAAGCGTGCGACTGTAAACGCTACGGGTTGTGGGTTCGATGTCCTCTAAAAAGAAAATAAAATATGTAATGTTTACATTTCCTCGTTTAAGTAATAAGATAAAGCGCAGCGTTGAGTTCCGCCAGCGAAAGTGAGGAACGGGTGTTTCTTAATATGAACAGAGAATCTTAACATGATGTTTCCAAGTCTCCTTGTATGTTGTTGTAGTATGTTTATAAACTTTAAAGGCTTTTTGGCTCCGACTAGTTGACTCGTGGCTGTAGACTGTATTATAGATTACAAAAAATATATATAGATTACAATATATATATATATATATATATATATATATATATATATATATATATATATATATATATATATATATATATATATATATATATATATATATATATATATATATATATATATATATGTATATATATATATATATATATATATATATATATATATATATATATATATATATATATAATTGTATTATTATAATATTTACTCTTTTAAGAAGACCTCAGTCGACTATTGGCTTCTGTTAAATGAATCCTAGTGCTGTGTTTTGTGGCTCAATATATATTTAACCGGAAAATACCTGTCTACTATATTCATTAATCGGAAAAAAGTCAAATTACGATCCTTTAAGCGAAATGTGCGTATTTAGAAATAATATATTAAGTAATCGCAGCGACACAACGTGCGACTGTAAGCGATGGATTGTAGGTTCGATCCCCAGTCGAGGAAATGAGATATTTAATATTTTCAATTTAAATATTTAATATTTTAATTTCTTCGCTCTGGTATAAGGCAAAATGCGGCGTTCAGTTCCGCCTCTCAATATGCTATGCCTCAAAATTGCGCGCAAAGTGGGGAACGGAAGTGGAACGGAGTGTCTTAACACTAGGTTCCCAATTTCCCTCTGCCTATACTGCCATCTGCGGTATAGAGCGTGAAGCTGAGTAGAGTAGTAGAGTATAAAACATAAGTAAATTACGTTACCAATAAATGCAAAAAAAAAAGACAATTTCTTTTAGTAAAATATGTTAATATTTAGATTGATTGAAACTGACTCCATCGCGTCACAATGTATGAATGATTGTACGCAACAGTTATCGATACAATTTTCACTCGGGTCGAAAATTGTGTTATTATTCCCGTTTAGTCAAAGCGTGGCGCTGAGTTCCGCCTGTCACATGAAGTCTCGAATTTCGAACTCTACATCTGTACTGCCCCACGTACGATACAGCTAAATCTAATTACTAAGAGAATGAAGTTTACTTTGCTCTATCTAACCACGACGCGACGTCCTCATAATTGTGTTCCCAAATGTAAACGTTGCATTCAACAAGCCAAGCTCACTAATAGCTAATTAGCGGAGCCATCGATCAATATTACATACATGTACGCCGTGTTCACCTAACGAGGCACCTCCATACTACAAAGTTGTAGTTAGGTACATGTTACTATGAAAGTTATAGCTATAAGTATAATATTGTTATTATGACTGTAACTTAACATTGTAAAAGGTAACTTAACATTGTTAACGTCGCAACTGAGAAGGGAACCTGGGAACCTAGTGCACCACAGTTCCCGATTATCCTCTGAATGAAGCACTGCACGTAACGTGACAGCTCTCAACGTCACGCAGCGTTTTTTATAAAAGAAAAAAAATGAAAATATTGCATATTTCATTTCCTCGAATGGGGGTTGAACCCACAACCTGACGCGTATCACTGCGCTGCGATAGGCCTATGTAATTACAATATATTGTTTATTTAATATGGAAAAAGTCATATATTACTTAGGATGTTTAGTTTTTAAATATATTTAAAATCTTTATATTTTTAAGTAAGTTAAGTTCTGCGACTGCTCGTCTTCTTGCAATTGCCATCCGAGTCACATAGTCTTAAATATGTCACATGGCTACGCTACGCATAAAGAAGTGTTTATAATAGTGTATTTGATTATATAAAATATATTGCATTTAAATTTCATGACGTTCTTCAGCCGTGAAATCCGCAAAAAACACTATGACCCATTTTAGAAAAACTTATAAAATCTTCAGTTACTCCGAATGTACATAATGGTAACATGCCTTACCAAAAATATTAAACATATTTTTTTCAGCTTCATGAGGTATATCACATGGCAGAGTACGCAGAGTGAACTTGAGAACCTAGTGTAAAGATCCATTCTTCTGTTCCATTGCTCACTTAGACAATAAGTAGTTAATATTTTTTTTATCTTTTAATATATATTAAAATACTATCCATTGACAAGCTTCTAATTATTAGTTAAAGAATAGAATTAAATTTCACTCACCATTGTTCACGAATTCGCAACAAAATAACTCGTTCACGTCAGATAATGGCAGGTAGCTGAGCGGCGGTGCAAGGAGCACCAAGGCCGCTCCTCACGATCGATACTTTACAACTGTAGAATACTTTGTTACACGGAGTATTTAAATATTATCACGATTTGTTAATAAATAATATTACTTTATCAAAGTTAAGTAAAATATTGTTATTTTGTAGAATCGTTTTAGTAAGTAATGTTATTAGGTACTACTGGTACTGGACATTGTAGATAAAGTTTAACGTGGTTCGCTACCTGAGAAGACAAGTAGCGCCATCTAGGTCGGCTCATTAATCTTTATATTTATATAATTTATTGCTCCATAGCAGGGTAACTAAAGGGAACTTATGAACTTTAGGTTAAGACGCTTTTGTGTCCCATTTTCCGAGGAATTGTTGAGGCATTGCGTGTTTAGCGGAAATCAATGCTGCGCTTTGTTGTTTCTTTCTCAGAGCGAAAGAGATGAAAATAATAAATATTTCATATCTTTTAGTGGGAATTGAATCTACTATTATCACATTTACTGTAAGTCGTACGCTTGTGTCTCCTGTCCCTGCACCAACACCCTCTATATATAGATATTACAAATGTTATACAGTATTTAAATAATTTTCATCTAAAACAAAAAAAAAAAAAAAAATACAAAATTCAAAAACATTATTTTTAAAATATACATAAAGTACATAAAAAATTAATAATTCCCATAATAAATTGAATATGATCATCAAAATTTAAATAAAAAAGACACGATTCAATATTCATATACCTACAAAGTAGATACTAATACTGTATTAAACTCAAACCGAATAATATTTAACCTTCGGATATAAATTTGCAGGTAACAAATTGAAACGCGGGCGGCAGTAAACCAATTTTGAGGGGTCGGGAGGGGGCGGGTGGGGGTCCGGGGTCCGGGGGTCGGGGGTCGGGGGTCGCTGTGACCCGACATTGACCGAGTGCGTCATTCATGTACGCATCGCATATGCGATTCATGCACCGTCGTTGACTTCGTTGATCGGTAATCGGCACTGTTTGTTCACTTGCTTTATGCTCGATGCACTTTAGTCTGTACTCTATAGATACTTATATGTCATACATAAATAACCTATTTATCTCTATCTCTCTCAGCTTCGCGCTGTTTTCTGCACGTGGCAGTGTAGGAAGAGGCGACTTGGGAAATTGAAAATATTAAATATTTCCTTTCTTCGAGTGGGGATCGAACCCATAATATGTCGATTACAGTCACACGCTTGTGCCGCTGCGCAACGACAGGCCTCAAGCCTGTTTATCTGTACTAATATTATTTATAATAGCTGTTTTAGTGACGTTATCAACCATATTACGATGATTTATGAAGATTAAGTAACATACGTGTATTTGCGGCTAAACTAATTTTATTAATATTGTATATCGCACTGTACCGTTGGTCAGAACTAGAACGTCTCATACAAAATTCTTAGTTATTATCGTTTGATCATGGAGTTCAAGCTGCAAGTAATTAATTAATTAACTTGTAATATGAATAAGATAAAATGTCTCCAATTGAAACCCATGAGTCTATGAAACGATTATTAAAACGGTTTCTGTATTATTTACCTCTATATGTCTTTTTGAGGCCTGTCGTAGCGTAAGTGCATTAGTAGGTTTTGTGACGTAAAAGGTTATGGCTTCAGTCCTTATTCAAAGAATTAAAATATGAAATATTTTCATGTTTTTGGTCTGTTAAAGAGGCCAAGCGCGGCGTTGAGTTCCGCACGTAGCACATAATCACGTAAATCAAACGCACGAATACGGAAGAAAATGCGGAACGGAATGAACTTAGCACTATGTTCCCGAACTACCTTTGCCTACCTTCCTATGTTCAGGAAATAATAACTATTTTCCTCTAACATTGTATAATAGGTACATTATATAATACATTCATTAAAAAAATCATAACTTGTTGGCCAGACCGTAAATAATAAGGCCAATATTGCTTTACACTCGTATATTTCAATAATTTAAGTTCAGTTAACATATAATGAGTTCCGGAGCTTACAGTAAATGCTTTCCCCATGAATAATGCATGGCGGGTCCCAACGTGGGGACCTTTGTCTCGCTTCTCACTTAATAGACCTTGTTTATTATTTATACGCTCTGATATTCTATACAATGTGTGCTTACTTGTGTATTATAATGTCAAACTGATGGAATACATTGAAAGCCATATTTGGTTTGTTATCACATCTTCGATTAAATTTATGTAATTTACATGTAGGTTGTATGTTAAAATGTAGAACAGACGTACTTCATACTTTTACCTTTTAAATACGAAAACCCTTTTAGACCACGATAAAAATTAATCAAGAAACCCATTTTTTTCACTAAGAAATTCTAATATATTGAGGCCATGAATATAAATATTAATAAATTATAATACAACCGAAAACGAGTCAAAACTGGAAGCTTTATTTTCCCGTAAAACTGGATACGCAGAAAGAACCTAGGGTCTGGATAACCATAGGAGTTTCGCATTTCGACCTAATTTCCGAGACATGAAGTGTTGAGAAGCAAAACTCAACGATTGCGCATTTTCTAGTTACCAAAGCGTAGCTATAAAATTTAAATAGTTTTATCTCTCTAAGCCGAAATCGAGCCCACGATCATCACGTTTACAGTCACAGGTCGTACCACTGTGCCATAACGACCTTAGGCAAAATTAAATGTTAGATTTGTTTATAACTTTACGCTGGTACATGGCTAGTTTCCTAGTGTTAAGGTACGGCGTTCTGTTTCCGCCGAACTTGAGGCATTGCGTGTTGAGAGGCGGAACTTAATGACGCGTTTTATCTCGATACCAATATCAATATTAAATATTTACAAAATTGTGCCCGTGCTCCACGATAGGCCTCATATGTAAGATATACCTACTTTAAAATATAAGTATATGTAGTTGACGCTATCCTACGTCAGAGAGCTCGTGAGTCGTCAGTCGCAACTGTATGCAATAATCTCATTACAGCGCAGTGGCGCAGTGGACGCCGCCCGTCGCATTGTTGTCGCATATGCAGATGTTTTATCCGGTTCTACCTACAGAGACTTGTAACATACAAGCCTTACAACTTTATACGTAATTTGATAGCTTGTGACGTGGAAGCCTTAGGTTTTGAAATATTTTATATTGATTAGGATGAATATACTCTAAAATGCGTCCATTTTGAATAGAAACACTCTTAAATAATCACAAAAATGACTGTTTAGTTAATAATTTTACTGTATAATCGTGATTTACTTTGTTATTCGTGTAGTTTTGTTGTTGTTGACGTTTTTCAATCGAGGATAGATATAGAATATTTCTCACTGGATGAGGTAGCAGGTTCAGTCTCACTCTAAGAAAGCTAAACAAAGTGTATTACTTTATTTTGTTTTCATTAAATTGTGAGTTGAAACGTCATATTTTTCGGATAATCTCATAAAGATATACTTGATAGGGTGGGAAAGGAAAAATGGAGTCTGCAAGTAAAACGGAAATTTTAAATCACTTCGAGGCTAATAACGACCAAGGAAGGACCAATGAAGTGCTTGTTGGATGTCGTGATGCAGGACGTGAGAGCCAATGGTCTCACCACTGAGGACGTATAATATCGTGCTAAGTGGAGTGGTTTAGTAGGAAGGCAGACCCTGGCACAGCACACCGGGATTAACGCCAGGAAAAAGAGGCTAATAACGACATTAAGTTAATAATAAAACAAATTATTAGCTTACTTTCGACCAGTGCCTGTCTACATATCACAACAATTTCTTATCACAGTTAATGATTTTTTTCAAATTCAGTGTTTTATTGTGTTACTTATAGTCCTTTTTCAGTATGACCGTAAAATCAATAATTCGTTGTTGATAATAAATATAGGTACATTTTTCTTCACAATAAGATAGGGAAAAAAAGATAGCGCTTACTAAAAATTTATTTTGCCTTAACGTATGTTTAATAAAAAAAAATAAGCGGAGATATCAAATCACAACCTAAAAAAGCATTAATACAAATAAAGCAGCGGCACAAACGTGTGACTGTAAATGACAGGCTGTGGGTTCGATCCTCACTCGAGGAAATTAAATACTTCAGATTTTCATTTCTTCGCTCTGGTTACATGGCCAAGCGGGACGTCGAATTCCACCACTTTCAACTTTATTCGTTTATCGCTAAATTATCGAGACTTTGTGCCGAATTATCGAGACACTGTGTGTTGAGTACCACATCTCAACACCACGCTTTTTTTCTTAGCTTATATTGAAAATGTTAGTTTTTATGATCAAGGGGATCATAATAAATCAGTAACAATCGAAAGAGAAAAAAGAAAAAGAATACAGACTTCGTCTAATGAAGGAGACTATTGTATGAAACGTTAAGAAATACGTAAAAATTGTTTATAAAAATGTTTCCTAGATGATGCAGGGGCGTAGTGATTATTTTATGGGTATTTTACCCTTTATTGTAATCCATTTTACCAGTAACTGGCCGGTAAAGAGGTCAAACAGGAAGATTTTGAAAAACATCCAATATCTTCTAATTTTATGATTCAATTAACGGCCTATTAAAAGGGATTTGTAGATTAATCCCTTGTAGGCACATTAGAAAATAATTTGTTAGTTTTTTCGTACGAATACAATTTTGCCTTCACTTTCTCTTTATCTACTAATTATTAATGTCACATTTCGCATTAAATACAGATAATCTACGCACGTAAATATGTCATTAATTAAACGAACCGAACCTTTTTTTTATTATAATTAGCGACCCGCATTTTATTTAATAATCGAAATTAATTTCTTAACAAAATTATCACTCTTAAGACATTAACTATACATTGAGGACAAAAGTTTCAGATAAATATATAATTAAAAAATAATGAAAGCTTAAAGCAATTTTGTCGAACGAAATATTTTAAATTGACGTAACTGTTCTATTTAGCAATACAGACATACATAAAAAAATAAAAATAAAAATATATTTATTTCAGTTTCACATATTGTTTAACTAGGTAGGAAGTAATGAGACCATCCTAGTAAGTTATTATTAGACATACATACAAAAAAAATATAATCACTATTTTGGATCTTATTACATTTATTTATTTATTTATTTATTTAATACATTTACATAAATAAACTTACTTATATCTTTTATGTACAGACAGTGATCAATTACAGATTTATTATACGAGTATCTAAGTATATACACTGTCCTTCTTATTCACATATCGCTGAGTTTCGGACCAGGTGGCGCTACCTGGTCCGAAACTCAGCGATATGCCGAGTCGGCACTGTGTGCTGTTATTGCATGGCTGTCTCACTATCTTCTAACCTTGAATTTATCGAAATCTAACTTTATTGCATTTACCCCAAATCATTCATCTCTCCCTACGAGTCTCGGACATGTACTTGTACTAAGATTGCCAATGTGTCAAAAATAAAATACCTTGGTGTATGGATTGACAATAATGGAAATGGAATGGACTGAACATATCAAACATACGACGTCCAGAGTCAGAAAACTTATGTTCCTCTTTAAAAATCTAAGATCGTTTCTTAATACGACAACATTAAAAATGGTTTATTACGCCTTGGTATTATCATATTATCAGTATTATCATATTGTATAACTGTCTGGGGAGGGACTGGAAAAACAAAACTACTCTCTCTGGAAAGGGCTCAACGAGGAGTACTTAAGGTTTTGTCTTTTCGACCGATTCGTTATCCTACCTTTGCCTTGTACAATGAATTGGAACTTTTAACAGTTAGGAAATTATATCTATTAAACGTAATTTTACGAAAGCACTCCGAATTACCATATAAAACTAATTCCAATAAACGTAGAAAAGACAGGGTATGTACTATAGAATATTGCAGAATTGAAACAGCCAGAAGACACTATTATTACTTCGCTGGTTCTTTATATAATAAAGTCAACATGATATTGAATATTTATCCTTCACTTCTAAGAAAATGCAAAGAAAATGTTACGCAGTGGTTACATAGCCTAAATTACGATGAAACAGAATATCTTATCTTACCAGTACTGTGAGCTGTAAGTTGTAGACACACACACACACACACACACACACTCACACACAACACAACACACACACACACACACACACATACTCACATACACACATACACACACGCATACCCTACCTGCATGCACATTCACCTTTATTGTTATATTTTTTACTATAATGTTATTTTTTGTTTATTGTTTCTTTTATCTCGCTTACTTCTATTAAATTAAGACACTAAATGTATATAGGAACTTTACTGTCATCTGTCCTATTATAGTGGGCGTTAATGGCTGCAACACAGTTCTCACTAATGCGGTCATTATCGAACACATCTAATTGTTATTCTCTGTTATATAAGTTCCTAATAAATATTTTTTATTTTTTATTTTTTTAGATATTAATTAAAAACATATACTTAAACATACTAAATTTAAAAACGTATAAAAATTTTAACGAAGCAGGATTTAAACCCGCGCATATTGGAAACCGTCCAAGCGCTCTGACCAACTAAGTCATTCGTTCAGTAACCAAGTTTTTCCTAAGTGTGGAATAACACTTGAAAAATAGTAAAAAATATACTTAATCAATCTGAAAAATGTAAATTCAAAAATCAACAACACATTTGCACGACAGCTCGCTCTTAAAATTATACCTTATAAAATGAATAATGTAGTCGATTTGATGTTTGATACATCTTACTATGAAAATTAAAGGTCGGCAACGTTAAAATACGGATAATAAAAATATACTTATAAATGTGAAGGTGGAAACAGTTTTGTACTAATTTTCGATTACAACAGGTGGTAAATGGAAACCGAGTGGCACACGAGTGGCTGTTAGCGCGACTGGTTGTGAGTTCAATTCCTATTTGAGGAAACAAAATATTTATTATTTTTGTTATTCTTCCTAGCGCTACCAAGGCAAAGCGCACATTCGGTTCCATCACTATGCACACAATGCATCAATTCAGCGGTTAGTGGGGAACGAAAGTATCTAAACATTAGGTTCCCAGATTCCCCTGAGGGATACAGCGTGAACCTAAAAAACTAACCGGTATAAAGCAAAAAAATTGAACAAATTGTAAAATGCTTTTACAGTTACAGCGGGTATAAAATTAAAAGCGTCGGAAACGTTATAAAAACGTCCCTCCTCTAACTCTAGTTGGTTTATTTCCGCCGCCAGTCCAGAATTATGTTACTCGCAATTTACTTCGATTGCTCTGAAAATCTATAGATTTACAGAAGTAATTGTCATATTTTAACTGCATTTTGGCTTTAAAATTGTAGTGATTTTATTTTAAATTGTTTTAAAATATAATATTTACATTTATTTTAACTCGTAGTGTGAATTTGATCAAAATATCTCGATTGTAGTTTCCGTTAGATTCCGTTAGAAGATAGGCAATCTTGCTACAACATAAAAGAGGCCGAAGGGAAACAAGCGAGCGACTGTAAACGCAAGATTTGTGGGTTTGATTTATCAAAGAGTCTTTTTTTAAATTTCTTTAGTAGTATACAGGAGCACCATGAAATGACTTACTGAAACAATACTAACTTACAAAATAGGATAAAATATTATTGTCTCTTTATACGGCGGTCCGTCGAGTTATAAGTTAAATTGTCAGTATACTGTGTAGCTGACTGGTGTTTGTTGGTATTTAGTTCACAGCTTGTAATAACATAGCTAATAAAGACGATATATGAATGCGTGATGTCTCCAGTTACAAGTAGAAATAACGTATAAAAATTTACTTATATTATTACCTTATATATGTTTTTCCAAAGCCGCACAAAGAACTCGGTAGCTCTATTTAATTCAGCGCACGCGAGCGCATAAATACTACAGTGTGCATGCGGTTTTATTGCTCCTCTGTATGAGTTACTTTCGGCGTGCATTTTTAGTATATATGTGTTCTTTTCCATCAAAATATGAAATTCAATTTATTTCAGTTCTAGAACTATTATAAAGTAAAGATTGTTTATTAAATATATAAAGTGTGAAGCAAAACCTTTATTTACCTATTGATGAAAATTGTGTGGATAGAGAAGTATGATATTTAGCAGTTATAGTTTAAATAGAGACAACACTGTAGTTCCAAGACTATATAAATTAAAACAAATTCAAGTTGTTTTCCGTACATAGAAGGGCAGACTAACCGGCTCATTATAACAGTTTCGTTACCCACTTTCGGCCGAATTCTGGAGGCATTTCATGTTGAGTGGCGAATCTCTACGTCGCGCTTTCCTTCTTACCAAGGCGAGGACATAAAATATTAAATATTTCATTTTCCTGGAGTGGTCACCGAAGCTGCAACCTGCCGCGTTAAGAGTCACACGCTTGTGCCCAAAATTAGAATCATATTATTTACGAGTAGTTGATGCATTTCAAAAATATTACACAACGCTATCATATTGAGGCCTGTCATGGCGCAGCGGTACAAGCGTGTAACTGTAACTGATAGGTTCTGGGTTCGATCCTTAGTCGAGGAAATGAAATATTTAATATTTTCAATTTAAATATTTAATGGTTCATTTCATCGCTCTGGTAATAAAGTAAAGCGCGGCGTTGAGTTCCGCCACTCAATACGCAATGCCTCAAATTCGGCGGAAAGTGGAGAACGGAAGTGGAACGGAACGTCTTAACACTAGGTCCCCGGGTTCCCTCTGCCTACCCTGCCTCGTGTGGGATACAGCGTGAAGCTATCATATACATATATATTATAATGTATATTCACTTAGACATACACGTCGTGTTGTACGCTTTAATTAGTTCTCCAAAAACTAAGGAAATGCTATAATCTATATAAAAATTAACAAAACATTATTTTAAAAAATGTATAGTACTAGAAGTGAGATATCAGACCTCGGTGTGGATACAGCGGATTATATTGAAACGATAATCGTGATATACGTAATAGTTAGAGCCAATAAAAACCCATCCCCAATAAGTCCCCATACAGCATATAGCATTCCTAAGATTAGAATGTAAAACCCAGCAGAGTTTGTTTTATTTCAGTTTAGCTTTATATTATTAGTAGTGGTCTAGTAAAATATTAATATACTTAGATCATGTTGCAAATTATTAATTACATATTATAGTTTTATACTAGCCAGAATGTACAAACTTTGTATGTATGCATATTTTTCATTTCCTTGAGTGGGGATCGAACCCACAACCAGTCGCAGTCGCGGCACAAGCGTGTGACTGCACACGCTTGTGCCGCTGCGCCACGACAGGCCTCACCTACATGAATAGTTATTATATTACATTCTAAGTCTACTTTCTTCGTTTTCTTTTAGCTTCACGCTTTATCCCGCACATAGGCAGAGGGAAATTGGTAAAAAGCCATTCCGTTCCCAGTAAGACACTTCGGTTTTCCACTTTATGCCGAAGTATTGCCTGTTGAGCGCTAGAACAATATTAAATATTTAAACTCCTCGCCTGGGGATCGAACTCACACCTGTCGCATTTACAGTGGGAAGTTTGTGCCTCAGCGCCACGAAACGCCTCAATGTAACAATATAAAAAGCCCTATTTTGTTTCAAACTTTACTAGCCTAAAATAAAGTTAGCCTCAAACGAGCTCAGTTCAATATTTTGTAATGTAAATTTAAAATATATTATTTCCAAGCTCCACTCACCAAATAAAAGTTTTACTCGCTACACATCTTTCATCGTTTTAAATGTTAGTGTAACGAGTAATGCTTTGATTCAATGGTTGCTCGTACAAATATAAATTAGGTTTTGGGGCATTCATATGATATATCATATTTATATATAAGTCATTAGACTTTATATGTTTTTTTTATATGTAGTTTCCCGCATAAGATTCATGAGAGGGAAAGCAGAAAGTACCTCTTGCTAAAACACTCCGTATCTATGTGTGTTGATTGGCGGAAGTTAAAGTTGCTCTTTGTACATTAAATGGATTTTGTATTATATTGCCAATAAAATGATAATTAGCTCAATCCATATAACATAAAACACTTTTGTAACGTGTGTTAATGAAAACAGAATGTCTTATGACTATATTCCCCTGGTTTCCCTGGTTACTCTGTTGTGTACAGAATACTGATACGGTCGGGTTTCCTGAGTGATTTGCTAACGATAAGGTTCACTACTGGGCGTTGAAACTTGAAATAAGGTATAAAGATCCCTTGCAGAGTGTAGGTAAGCAAAAAGAAAGCATTTTTCTAAATTAGTATAGGTATGAAGAAAAGAGAGATTTTGATTTTAACCCCATTAAGTTTAAAAAACCAGTAATATGTTTTTTAGGGATTCATATTTCCAAAAGAAAAAACGGAACCCTTATAGAATCACTTAGTTGTCCGTCTGTCTATTTATCTTAAGACTGGAAAGTGATATAATGCTAAAAATGATATCACATTTTCAGTACTTCAAGGCTAAAACAATCAAAAGATTTAGCCGTTTTAGCTGCATTTTGTATAAAACTCGCCGCGGAACCAAAACAAACCTATAGGACAGTTCAGTTCAGCAATTTGGCACAAAATGAAGATTTAAAACAAAAATAGAGAAAAAAGAAGATTTTTTTAAGTATTTATAAAAAAATATAAAGACTACAAACTTATATTTGTATACGTTAGAGTTATTCGCTCGCCATTTTAAGTTTTTGTCATATTTATTAGTCGTGTTTTTTAGAAAATCTATAGGGTATTTCCCTTAGATTCCCATTTTTGGTATTTGTCAAGAAGAAAAAAGTAACAAATCTAGAATGAACTATAACCATTATATATTTATAATATAATCTCTCCCACCGAAGGTTCGTAACAATTTTGGGATTGCATGTCCACGTGACACGGACTTCCCGTTATAAGTATTAAAATTTTTATGAAAAACTTATAAGCTGTCAGTTTTCAATTAGTGAAGCATTCAAATTTCATAACCGTAGGACACCAGATAGTACAGATGCAGTACAGGTTCTGATTGTGCACCGAATTTCTCATGAAACACAACAGAAATTATATATAAAAGTTCGTATCTTTTATTTGCGTTTATCTACAAGTTTTATTTTATTTTGTCTTCAAAATGATATTTATTATTGATATTTATACATTGATTACAAATATTTAGATATATTAATTTTACCATTCATCTTGAGGTTGTATACTCTACACGAACTCGAGATATAGTACAGGTTCCGTTTTTTCCTTTTCATGTATGGAACCCTAAACAATATACGACATCTTATCAACCAACGTACATACTCGTATGCATTTATCAAGAGGTAATAAATAATATATGTTATGAATTTTTGTACGTACTTTATAACTCTGATTTTAGAAATTACTTACACAAATGTATGTATGTATGTAATTTTTTAAGCACATTAAATAACTGGATATGTATAATATGGTATGGTTGTTTATTTAAGGCGTTCCGAGCGTGCCAGTTGGGCACATATCACTTCGCTAATGTCACGTATATGGAGAAGACACGAAGGAGGTCGTACGGTATAGAACAGATAATATTACACAATAGGAGAATGCATGTGGCATATGTTCTTAAACTCATTAAATTGATTCATAAATTTATTTGAAAACTATCAAATATAGCTATTTATGATTAAAAAAGCAAATAGAATAACTTATATTTTATTTATTGCTCTAGTTTAATTTGGCCTTTAATAGTCACTTCACATAAACAACTATAATCATTTTTCCTCTTCATCGCTGCCACATCAAGAATTCTTTTTAAATGAAGTAAGCTCTCAGTGTCACACTCTGTTTGTCTTTCGTACCATTTAAAAGCTGTTTCTAAAGCATGACATGCTTCTACGTGAGAAGGTATCTCATTATTTTCGGCTTTTATGATTTCTTCTGTTTCTTTTTCTTCTTTTATATTCGGCTGTCCGTTCATCAGCAGTTCGTTTTTTATTATTTCACCATCCGACAAAATTTGGGATTCTGGATCAGCAGTTTCACAATCAAGCCATGCTTTTATATCGTCAGCATCACATTCCTGGCATATCGGCAGGTCAGGCATTAGCTTATATATGTCTTCGAGAATTGAATTGTCTGTATTTGGTATATAATCTCTATCTTTTCGTTTCAAGAATAAATTCCAGGTTTTGTTTAAAATATATGTTTTAATCAAATCCCACGCATCTACCAAGAGATAGCAACACTCTTTCAAACTAATTTCTTTAAAAAATGGAACGCTGTGTTCTGCGTTATCGTCAATAACAGATAACAATTTATGTAAAAGATTCTTTCTGTAAAGACGTTTTAATGTTATAGCAACACTATCCATTGGTGGACACAATGATGACTCGCTAGAAGATAATAATTTAACTTTAAACATTCCATTGTCACGTTCTAAAAATATTGTTGATGAACGGATTAACGTATTGTTCAATAAAAGCAGGACATTACCTTGTTTACCAATCTGGTCTTGGTACTTTTTAACTTCAGGTATAAAAGTGTTATCATACCAGTTAATTAATATGTCGGTATCGATACGTGCGTTGTTTTGCTTATTGTAAATTAAAGGAATTCTGATATTTTTGAAGTGTTTTGCTTTTTCTTGTTTCCCGATGAGGAGCAAAGGTAATTTATGGGTCCCGGTAGCGTTAGCGCAAACTAATAATGTTACTCGTTCTTCATTACTTTTATATGCTGGAGCTAAATTCTCTCGACTAGAAGCGAAACCTTTTGACGGTAATAATTTCAAATCTAACCTCGTGTCAGCAGCGTTATAAACAAAATCAAAATCATATTCTTCCAATTCTTTTCTGAAACTATCTTCAAAAGTATTAGCTAAATTATCTGATTTTTTTTTACCTTGTATTTGCAAATTATTAATTCCATAACGAATTTTATATCTGTGTAGCCATCCGCTACTCGCTACAAACGATTTATAGCCTATTTTTTTATTTAACTGTAATGCCTTTTTACAAAGCAAAGGACCAGATATTGGTTGTCCGGTAGATCGTCTTTCTAAATACCAACGGTATAAAGCTTCTTCCAAGAGTTCATTATTAGGTTTTTTCATCGCTTTTCGATGTATACTATCGACTGTGTTCAATTTGCAAGTAAATTTCAAAATTGAATCTGTATTTCTCTTAATATCACTTATAGTTGAAGTTCCTACACCGTACTTGGCAGCTAACGTTCGACCGGTTTCACCTTTTTTTAATGACTCAATGATATTCATTTTATCATTGAGTGATAGCACGACTCTTTTACGCTTCGACATTTATGTAGTAATAATTTCGAAAAAAAATAATAATAATTGTAACAAAATTGTAAAGAAACGCGTGTACCACTGATCGCGCACAATTGCGATATGTCAGTATGAGAACAGATTAAATTACAAAGTTGTTCAACCATGGCGCCGCCGGATAATCGAGAATCCGTATAACTGAGGATCGGATGATCGATTATTTCTTTTTAGTAAATTGTTTACCGACGCTACTAGGTTGTGTTAGTAGAATAATTCACTTTGGGTATTCGTATTTTATCGTTTTTGTAGAAATTAATGAACCATATAAAAAATAAAATATTTTTATGTAATTTACTTTACAAAATAGCCATTTGTTTTGGATTAATAATATAAAACATCTAAAAATAGCGGCTACACAAGTTACAAGCATATTTATGGTAAATTGTGTAATAGTAGCTAAAACTTCTCCATGACCTTGCGCCCGGGGATGGCGCCGCATGGCCCAGCAGGAAATGCTTATTTATATAGCTTCGTGCGCTTAACAAATGATTATCGTGACACTAAACGATATGATTTTACACACATACTGTATTATTATTATTATGAAACTTACGTAAAATATGTCATAATTTGAAGATTATGAATATTAGATTATTAATGCTATCTAAATACAATCATTGTTCTTTCAGCTTATCACTTTTTACTTACCCTCTATATGCTACTATTACTGCCATCTTGTGGTACAATTTTGAAATTAATAAAATTTACAAAGATATACATGCATACATACTAATAAATAGTACCTACATTAAAATAAATTAGTTTAATTTATAAAAAGTTAAGTTATTCGTTATTTTGTTCATTAAATATTACACAATAAAATAATACACATATTTTAAATAAATTAATATGTTCGTCGCATCTTAAACCTGAAGACACATTACACGTGAAACGGAACGTATTAAATCAAATTCACACCCGATGTCATCATATGTCAAATTTGGCCTTCAATTACTGGGGATTCTCGCAATTTGTGAGGGTTTTGCAATGTTTAAGTGAAAAGATACAAACGAAATCGATGCTGTGACGACCGACACACTTGCTCGTGTTAAAATGACATCGAGGAGTAAAAATGCTGTACGGACTTACGAGGCCGAGATCGAAAAGAATCGGGAGGAGTCCAATTGGAAGAAGGTTGCGGACTTGGCCCAACAGCTCAAGGCCAGGTCGCCTTTGCACGGTGAATAATATTTCTTACCAGTCACTTAAACAGTTTGGAACTTTTATAGGTGTTATTTTAATATTTAAGATGCACTTTCATTCAAAACTTTATATAAAATGTATTCTTTGCTTCCTTATATATTGTTATGTTTTTGTAATTTTAAAAGCTATAAAATATTTTATACAACGGCTGTTTCAACAATGTTTTGATATATCATTTGCTCTTCAGTGTGATAATAAAAATACCGCTACTGATGTTTCTTATCTATTCTATACAAATATGTATTGTTTTGAGTTGGAACTTTTATATAAAAAACAATTCTTATATTGTAAAGCAAATATTGAATACATTTTGCAAATTTAAAAACTTTAAAAATATAATTAGTGTACAATTACTTTTTTATATATTATTCATTATTAATAAATTTAATTTAAACAATATTTTTACAAAGAAAGTCAATATTTGAAAAGTATTACAAATATGGCTAACTAAGTATTTTAATACAGGTAAATGTTATTATATAATCATTGATTTTATTATAAGTCTGATTACCTCAAATTTGTATAACTGTTTTTATATAAAGCAAGGATAATTACAATAGATGTACAACAATAATTTAATTTATTGAATATATTGAATATATATTCAATAAATTAAGTTATTGTATATATAAATTGATAATATAGAAGTTTATTACATAACTTTTTTTTTATAGATTTGCACTGTATCAGCATAGAAGGGTAGGCAAAGAGAATCTAGTACATTTTGCATAAAAATACTAGATATTACTCCATTATTGTGTGTTGAGTGTATTGAAAAGAATTTCTCCCTCGACTGGGAATCATACCTCTAAGTAAAACCCTTTAAAATAGCAATAACAAAATGTCACATAGTCCTAATATGTCACGAAGGCCTCATATTTTTAATTCTTAATAAAAAAAATAGCTTTACACTGTATCTGGGAACCTAGTAATAAAACACTCATTTCTCCACTTTCCACTGAATTTGTAGGATTGAATGGTGACTGATGGAACTCAACGCTGTGCTTTGCTGTTACCAGAGAAGTAAATAAAAATATTTATTGTTGTTTAAGGATCAAAGCCATAATCTGTTGCATTTACAGTCACATGCCCTCCTTGTCCCCATCCTCCACAACAGGCTTGTATATTATATGTTAATTTCCAGAAAGTCTCGCACACTTTCTCATAGGAGAAGGTAAATTGGAAGCATATTTGAACGAATGGCCGCCCATCAAGGAGAACATAGAAAGGGCTCAACGGGAACTGTCAGATGCCCGCGGTTATTTAACCTTAGCTACAGACGAAATAGGAAAAAAAGCTGGGGTCGCTTTAGACGCTTTCCTGTTATTGGGAAAGTTGAATTACGCATGCGGAGCTTATGATGATGCGTTAAAAAATTATAAATGTGCAGAATTAAATAATTTGACGGAGAAGGAGTTGCCTGTGTAAGTTGAATTATTTATTTAATTATTAATTTATATGGATCATTCATATTTATTAACACTCACCCATTCTTATATTATACTAACGTTATTATGTACAACTAATAACACTTCATTCAAACTATAGCAGATCAAATTATGTAAAAATGTTATGGTTGTATCATCATGCCAAAATAGTTCAAACATAATGGTAAGTAAGTGAGTGGTAATCATACACATCAGAGGGAATTGAACACACAACCTTCCTCTTTTTAATCAGTTACTGTCCCACAATAATCTGTTAATCATGAATAAATATATAAGTTTTGTTGTGTAAAGAATATATGTTGTAATGAAAGTGTAATGTGATTATATGTTTTGTTGACTTTATTTATAATTTGATTAGTTAAATAGAATAAATTGGGTTAATATGAGACCAGTTCATGTTGTGGGTATGACTCCCACTTAAAGAGATGAAATATTTAATGTTTTTATTTTTATCACGTTGATAAGAAGGTAAAACATATTGTTGCGCCACGGTTGATACCATCCTGCCAAATTGAGACATTTCATGTTCATGAAATGTCTCAATTTGGCAGGAAACGGAAGAGTCTTAATCAGAATGGAGCGTCTTAACACTAGGTTCCCAAGTTCCTTGTGCCTTCTCTGCTATGTGCGGGATACAGCGTGAAGCTTAGAAGAATAATATTGAAATATTGTTTTTACTACCAAAATAGTCTTCAATATAAATGAGTAATTGAGAATTTTGATATATCACTTGGGTTAGTTAGGTTTAAAGTCCAGTCATATGAGGCTGACTCATACTCAGATTGCTTGTAAATTTAATTGAACCAACAATGTTAAACACTTTTAGTTGATGTTTTCAAGTAGTAATTTAAAGAAACATATGTATTTCTTTGAATTACAACTTGAAAGCGCATTTTATCTATTTATTTTAATTATTTCTTTTGCCATTTTTTGTTGTATGGGTAGAAACTTATACCTTAAATATTACTTTTAATTTTTTTTAAATATTGCATATATTATATTGCATAAATATTGTATATTCTAACCATCACGGCTTATAAGATGCAGTCTGGTGACAGACTGACAGTCAATATGGTACCCTAACAATTGTGGCATTGAGCTCATGTAGTAATTGCTTATTACCTTGAAAATTCATATAGTATAATGGATGAATAAGGCATAATAACGGAACTATTTATATATTTAGACATAAAATACAAAAATATTTTGTAATTCATTACAATTTATTGATAGATATGGGTTAGGCGCGGGAATCTGAAAACCTAGTGTTAAGACACTCTTTTCCTGTTGAGTCACTTCCGTTTCACACTTTCCGTCGAATTGTGGAAGCACTATCAACGACTTTGTTTCATTACCAGAGCGAAGAAGTGAAAATATCAAATATTACATTTTCTTGAGTAGGAATCGAACTTACAACCTGTCGTATTTAACGTCGTGCGCTTGTGCCCCTGCCACACGACAGGCCTCATTTACTGTGTTTCATTGGTATAATTTTATAAAATGGCTGCTATTTAACTGAAAACGCAAATTATATAAGAAAAATATTTTTTTTTATATTAACGTTTATTAGATATTGCATTAGGTGATAGTAAGCTCAAATTTCACTAGACTGAAATTATATTTTATATCCCAAATATGTTGTGATTAAATACACACAATACATTTTTTACATTGTATAAATATTATATTTACTGTTATATAAATGCTTTAATTTGTATGAAAAATTAGTATAAACTGATAAGCGCCGGCTGCGCGCTTGACAAAGTATGACTCATTGTCACGTTCCGCGTTGTGGAACAAGCGATAGAGAAGCACAATCGGCCTGAGCGTGTGCAGTATTTTAACCTAAATTTAAATTTTTGAGGCCTGTCGTGGCGCAGCGGCACAAGCGTGTGACTGTAAACGACAGGTTGAGGATACGATCCCCACTCGAGCCTCATAGTAATGCCTCAAATTCGACAAAGTGGGGAACGGAAGTGGAACGGCGTGTCTTAACGCTAGGTTCCAAAGTTCTTTCTGCCTACTCTGCCGTGTGCGGGATGAGAGTGAGTGAAGTAATAAAATATTTTAATTAGCCAGTGCAAATAACTGTTGCATTATGGAAAAAAAATAACTTTCTATATATAATATATCCTTTTTGTTGTATAATGATAATTCACTGATCATAATTCTATTTAATTGATAAAGTATCCATGTTTCACTAATGTTTTCATATATGTAATCATGTAGAATTATGATCTCTAATCCGACTTTACAGACGAGCAGTGTTTTTAATAAATGTGATTGTGTCATTCCAGTCGTAGTTTAAAGATAGTAGCGGAGTCGTACGCAATTAAAGGTCTATGTCTGGAACAAACGTCTGTGCCGAGCTCCACGAGTCGATATAAGCAAGCTGAAAAGGAAACTGACATGGTAACTTAATTCATTTGTTTTTCACGTTTTATCGATATTGGGGTGGACAGAGGGGTCTGGGAACCCAGTGTTAAGTCACTTCTTTTCCAATAAATCAAGTGTCTTAATGTACATGTAACGTATTGATCCCACTTTTCGCTAAGTCCCGGAGGTATTTGCGTGTCGAGTGGCGGAACTCAACGCTGCGCTTCTAATACCGCGGCTAAGTTGTTGAAAATATAATTTCTACTCAGCTTCATGCTGTATCCCGCACATGGCAGAGGGAACTTGGGAATCTAGCGTTAAGACACTCCATTCCACTTCCATTTCCTACTTTCCGCCGAATTTAAGACATTGCGTGTTGAAAGGCGGAATTCAACATCGCGTTTTGCCTTGTGTTAGAGCGAAGCTATTAAAATATTTAAATATTTAAATAGAAAATATCAAATATTTTATTTCCTCGAGTGGGGATCGAACCCACAACCTGTCGGTTACAGTCACATGTTTGTGGCGCTGCGCCACGACAGGGAAATTTACTTACTTTATTTTAGCAATCTGACTTCGTCTTCGTGTTGCAACACAGAGTGTCTATAAACACTAGGGCCGTGAATTTGATATATTTTCGAAAGGCTGATTTATTTTTTTGCTTTGGTAACAAGTTCTACTGTTCACCATACAAAGTCACGACAATTGGGCACGATTTAGAGAACGGAATTTATTACCACTAATTACAGGTATAGTGGAGGCAACTCCATTCCTGAAAACTATACTTATGGTTAGAAATCTTACGATTACCTACGTAATGGTTAAGTAATTTATATATCATTAACTTTATGGTTAAATATTTTATGTTTATTTCACGTGTAGTTAAGTAACTTATAGGTAATTAACTTATGGTTAAGTAAGTTATACTAAACTTAAAATTTAAAAAGCGTGTAAACATTTTGAACGAAGCAGGATTATAACTTGAGCTTCTTGAAAATCGTTCAAGAATGATTTAGTTGGTCAGAGCGCTTAAACGGTTTTCAAGAGGCGCAGGTTGAAATCCTGCTTCGTTCAAAATGTTTATACGCTTTTTAAGTTTAGTGTTTTCTGTCCTAAGTGTGGAATAACACTTTAAAAAGTAAGTAAGTTATGGTTAGACTACTTGTAATTAAGTAAAATAAGTAAAAAATAAGTAAGGTATGGTATCAGATCCGCAGTTTCGAGGTGTCGTCGGAGCTGAGCCTGCTGTACCTGCAGCGGTGCGGGGCGGGCGCGGGCGGCGCGGGCGTGCTGCTGGAGACGGCGCTGCAGCGCGCGCCGCTGCTGCTCGTGCGCGCCGGGAGGCTCCACGATGCCATCGACAGGTGCTATATGTTACTGTCTCGCTCTCTCTCTCTCTCTCTCAGCTTCACACTGTATCCTGTACACGGCAGGGTAGGCAGAGGGAACTTGGGAACCTAGTGTAAAGACACTCCGTTCCACTTCCGTTCCCCGCTTTCCGCCGAATTTGAGGCATTGCATGTTGAGTGGCGGAACTCAACGTTGCGTTTTGCCTTGTACCAGAGCGAAGAAATGAAAACATTAAATATTTAAATTAAAAATATTAAATATTTCATTTCTTCGAGTGGGGATCCACAACCTGTCGGTTACAGTCACACGCTTGTGCCGCTGCGCCAAGACAGGACAGACATATGTATTACTTATATTGCAAATGGGAAAATTACTGTTAACTTACATCAACGTACATGAGAATACCACATCGGATATAATTTTTGTAGTATTTTTATAACTTTTCTATAATATAACTAAGCTATGGAAACTTTATTGGTTTCTGTTTTAATTTAAGTGTGTTATTAGTTAATTTTTTGTAATATACTGTTTGTTTCCCTTAAAAAATAAATAAATAAAAATAAAAATATAACAATATGCTGTAGATTTTTTATAATTAGGCTATAAAAAAACTTTTAAAAAATATTGTCAATTTTTTTTATTAACGTTTATTTTTGTATAGTTTCACGCTGTATCCCGCGTACAGTAGACTATCAAAACGCTGAGAACTTAATCCGTAATGAAAATCTTTAATATTTCATTCCCTGTGTGGGAATTGAACCTACAACTGTCGAATCATACAAACTTAATTGATGAAATACAATATTTAATATGTACCATTTTAAAAATTCAATGTATTTATTTTTTGCTCTGATAACAAAACAAAGAGCGACATTGAGTTCCGTCACTCAACACTCATTTTCTTGAATTCAGACAGAAATTGGGGAACGGAACCGAAATGGAGTTTCCTAACGTTAGGTTATGTATGGGATTTGTATCCTGCACATGGAAGGGTATGCAGAGGGAATTTAGAAACCTCACGTTTGGAGACTCCATTCCGTTCCCCTCTTTCTGTTGAATTCACGACATTGAGTATTGAGTGTTTTGTGTGAACGTGTACAGTAGTTATCGTTAATACAGTACAATACAGATGACAATCCAGGTTTTAATATGCTCAGCTAGAGCTTGATTACCGAACATAATGTCGCCAACTGAAAGATGTGAGTTTGGCAGTTTGTTCGGAATGTATGTTTGATGCGGCGCGTGCGGCAGGTACCGCGAGATGCTGGCGGCGGCGGAGGCGGCGGCCACGCAGGCGCTGCGCCTCACGCTGGCGCGCCAGCTCGCCGAGGTGCTCGTGCGCGGCGTGGCGGGGCAGGTGGGATACCCGCATAATACTTTTTGTGACGAAACAATACTAACTGTAATAATATGCCAGTTACCCGCCCGCGGCTTTGCCCGCTTGAATTTCATTTTCATTATTTCGTCTAAAATTATTTTTTTGGACTGGTAAAGTTGTCGCTTTTAAAATAATATCTAATAAAAAAACGAATGTTGCAGGTAAATTAATAAAAAAAATATTTTTTTTTTTTACATTTTTAATTAGTAAATATTTGAATTGACCCAACTTTTTTTATTTATTAACCGATTTATATATATATATATATATATATATATATATATATATATATATATATATATATATATATATATATATATATATATATATATATATATATATATATATATATATATATATATATATATATATTTATATATATATATATATATATATATATATATATATATATATATATATATATATATATATATATATATATATATATATATAAAAAAAAAAACACTATATATTGACAAAAAATTGCCAAAAAGTAATGGTGAAAACTACATTAAAATATGGTTAACTGTTTCTGAAATTAGCGTGTGCAAACTCTCAGACAAACAGATAAACAGACAAGGACCCTATTACCATGTACAGATATACTTTAGTATTATACTTTGGTATTATCGACATCTAGAAGGAAATTAAATTGTATGATATTTTTTTTCTTAAATAAAAAAAAACGTACTTTTGTATGTCAGGTATACAGGCCTCCCCAAAATGTACCAGCGCCTCCTCCACTGCAGGGCACGTTAACGAGGAGAAGAGAGGAATACGTGTCAGAAGGTCCGTGGAAACCCAAGAAGTATGCTGGCCTTAATCAGGTATGTACAAGTACTTTGTATTATAATATATCATACATTTTTTTTTCTTTCACGCTGTATCACGCACATACGCAGGGTAGGTAAAGTTAAATTGTGGGACTCAACGCCGCGTTCTGTCTTACACTTCCACAGTGAAATATGTACTCGTACACTAAAGAAGCAAGTTTACGGTTTTTCCTTAAAAAATGAAATAAGGTCGAAATCTAAGTCAATGTTTTATTAATTAATTTATTTTTGTCGATCTTAATATTTCATATTGATATAAGCTTTTTTGGTTGTAAAAATATAATAGTAATAGTGAAAACTACTTTAGTTATTTCTGAGATTAGCGAGTACAAACGCACAGACAAACAGTCTGTTCGTCTGTTCGTGCACAGTCAGCTTTCCGACATGATAAGCAAAAATAGAAGACCATATACAGAACAAAGATTAACTCAAAGCCATCCTCACAAAAACATATATACAGCGTAAAGCTATTTCTTTATCTAGTGTTATCTGAGCAGCATCGTGAAGGCCCTTCGTTATTGGCTGTATTTCATCGTTGTTGTGGTCAAAGTTTTCTACCTTGTACCGCTTTCTGTTTGCGTGAGGATGGCTTTGAGTTAATCTTTGTTCTGTATATGGTCTTCTAATTTACAGTCTATCATATTTTATCATAATTTGTTGCACTATTGCAACAAATTATGATAGACTGTAAATTTGATAACATAAGTGCAATATATTTACAGTCTATCATAATTACTGTAAGTATAATTTCACTTGTGTTCTTGATAAACCCAAGTTCTGGCCTTTCCCTCGTTTGGACAGTTATCGAACATGGAAGAAAGATCAAAGCAGAAAGGACGAAAATAAGATAAAAAAAAAAAGAACACAAAAAATGAAAGGAAAAGGAGGGACTCCTTTTTCCAGAAGGCGCCTCAGAGGAAGTGGACCTGGATAGCCCACAATGCTACGGTCAAAAATGAGATAGACTTATCTTGACCAACAAGAGACACGTGTTCTATGATGTCTCCGTGACTCTCAGGGTGAAAACCGGAAGCGATGAATCGATTAATGTCTAAGCTCCGACCATCTAATGCCCAAATCCAAAAACCCGAGAGCTTGCAACTAGAATTGCAGAATTGATTTTGTGCTCTAGAGGATTGCGTTATGGTAGACGATGTCTCCAACAGTTCTTTACACAACGTAAAAATAGACCTCAAAATCTTTCGGTCCGTACTTTCTAACTTATGGCAAGTCGACGCTCTATGATGCTGCAGTCGCCCGACGACGCGAAGTCATATAGGCAGCTCAATAGCGAGATTAAAACATCCTTACGAGGAGACTTTCGTGCCTTCAATACTAAATGTATTAAAGACACGATCGAGCGGAACCAAAAGCGGCTTAAAAGTGTTCGATCTCAAGAATGAGGTTGTATCAAAGTCAGCTGTTTGTGAGCATACATCGAAAAAATCCAACCATTACATCAGGTTTGATAAACTCCATATACTCGCTAGGGAGAATAGTTATATCCCTAGAATGATCCGCAAGGCTATTGAAATACAAAAACATCCCAATTTCAATAGAGAAGTTGGTTGGAAACTTTCCGACACCTGGGACCCACTCTTAAAAAATTTAAAGTCTCAAGCACACCGCACCAGAGGGAGGACCAGATACAGTAAGCTTATTCTGCTAGAATCCAGGGCAGTACGCGAGGCAATTAAGGCAGAATCGTTAGCGGTAGTTTCATATAATAATTATATCAAATGACAGACAAGTGCCATCTCAGTCTACCCGGGACCACGGACTACTGTAAAGTGTTAGAAACGTCGGGTTTCCCAAAAATGTGTAACATTCAATATACGCGATTAATCCGGTTTGTTTCATTTAAAATGTGTAACAATCGCGAAAATCAAAGACATTATTATAATTATAATATATTTAGAATTGATACCTATAATCTACCAGTACTGTTATAAGATATTCCTTTAGTTAAATGGATATTGGATCGTGTTCCCCAGTTCGTCCCCCGCAACCAGTACGAGGAGGCCATCCTGCTGCTGCTGGTGGGCGAGGCCATGGCGGTGCGCGACGCCGTGCTGTCGCAGAGCGCGGAGTTCGAGGCGGCGCGCGCGCACGCGCTGCGCAACGCCGTGGCCGTCGTGGACCTGCTGGCGCTGGTGGCCGCGCGCTGGGGGCAGCACCGCCTCTTGCTGGAGGTAAACAGCATGCTAGTGGGGGGATGACGACTCGGGAGTTCGCAGTGTCCGTTCACTCTAGTAACGTCGTCGCTGTTGTTAATATGTTGAGGTTGTTTAGTTAGGAGATGATTGTTGTTGGAGGTATTTGTCTCTTGCATACATCAGTAGAGATACTTGTGCCTTAGGTATTACTCTCCCTACTTTGTATTTTATTAGATGTGTAATTTTATGACGTAACGTTTCATATACCAATGGAAAATCCAATCTAATTGTAATTCTTGCAATGTGCAGTGCAATGAAGTTCTAGTTCAGTTACTCGTACATATTCTACTTTACTCTTTTAGGTTGTGCCTACATCTTAGCTTGCCATACAGTGACAGCTATCTGTCCGCGTGGCCTGTCTTCCTCTGTGGTCATTATCTACCCTTTTTACGTCTGGGACAGCCAGGTCAATTATCACATGTCCGTACCATGATAGAAAGTTCTCCGCCATCTTATCGGATATGAATGCGACCTTAAGACACCCTCTTATATACTCGTTCCGTACTTTGTACACTACTTTTCAGTTGTATTGGTATCTTAAGGGTCGCAGATTACACCGGAGAGCGTTGTTTCGTCGTCCTTTTTGTTTGCCTTCGATAATGGTTTCCCGGCGATGTTTATGGAACTAGTAGGCATTTCATCAGAGGTTATTTACCTTTAGTGCTTGTTTTTTTTTTTATGGAAGAGACGGCAAACGAGCGTACGGGTCACCTGATGGTAAGTGATCACCGTCGTCCACAGCCCCGAATAACTCCAGAGGAGCTACAGGAGAGTTGCCGTCTTTTAAGGTGGATGGGCACCGGGGCCCGGTATTACCTAATGCGAAACGCAGTGGCCAAAGCTACTACTTAACGCCGGTCTTAAATGCCGGGGGTGATAACAATCCGGTCTGCCCATGCGTGTTGCCATTGCTGGCAACGTGACTCTACCACACGCACTTTAGACGCCTCTTACGACACCATCAGTACCAGGGTGATTCTATTCTAATCCGGGATCACACGGCATGAAGCTTTGCTTTCAGTTATGTAGGATGTTTTGAATCACTTCTGCACATTTCTCGACCATAGAATATACACCAGGGAGGAACAGCCTGGACGTGTTTGGTGAGATAGTCCATGGATATATTAAACAAGAGCGGGCCTAGTGCCGACTCCTGATATTCCCCAAACTTGACGTCAAATGGTTCACTGGTTTCAGCTAAACTTTTTAATTGGGTACTGACCTACTAATGTACACCGTCGCTTGTGGGGAACGCGCCAACATGATTTACTGTCTTTCTTTATATTTTCAAGGAAGAGATTTTCACTGTGTAAAATACACATGGATCTTCCTCCACCAACCTTTCTAAGCGGTTTAGTCTGAACGTACTCCACTGCATAGATGCCATGTACTGGGGTTAAAAAAACAGTGTTCTTCGGACATTTGGTATGTGGGATGTATTCTATTTCCCTGCTACCCGACATATTTGCCAAGCGTTCGAAAATTTTAATACACTTGTTTATATTTGTTATGTGTCATCTTCTTCTTCCTGGTATTAATCCCGGCTTATGCCAGGGTCTGCCTGCTTAACCAATTCCACTTTGCACGATCTTTCACGTCGTCTGTGGTAAGACCATTGACTCTCACGTCCTGCATCACGACATCAAACCAGCGCTTCTTTGGGCATCCGGAAGGTCTCACTCCAGGGACAAACATAAAAAAGCACTTGCCGATCATCCGATATAGTTCCCGCGGCGGCGCGCAACGTGGCCATACTATCTCAGGCTATGCTCCTGGAACTTATCAGCTGTCACGGACTCCAAGACTACCTCGAATGAATGTGTTACGTATGCAGAAAGACCGTGTTACGCCACACATCAACTTCAGCATCTTCATTTCCGTGACGTGAAACTCCTGGAATGCTGAGATAGTACTGGCCAGCACTCTCTGCCGTATAAAAGATCCGGTCGAAAGATGCTCTTGTATATCAACCCCTTAAGTTTGGTCGGTATTCTGCGCTCGGAGACCACACCAGTGACCTTTCGCTATTTGGTCAAGCCATTGACATCGTGATTAATGCCTCCAGACTCGTGCATAACAGATCGAAACAGCTGCTTCAAGACCAATATGCATACTCGAGTCAGGTTTCCCGCATGCTATGTAATCAATCTTCGATATATTTAGTTTAGAACCTCCGTTTTCAAGCGCAGGTTACACAGATTCACTCACACAGTCAAAGGCCTTCTGCAGATCTAAAAAAGTCACATGCATAGTTTTACTTTTTCTGTATGCCTACATCAAAGTTCTGAGGGCACAAAATGGCGTCTATACTACCAGATCCTGGCTGAAATTCATATTAAAACTTAGAAAGTATACTTTCGGCGAAGCTTGATGTCGATCATGCGCTCATAGAGCTTCAGGGTGTGACTCATAAGCTTAATGCCCCTTAACTACCACAATCCTGGCTTGTCCATGACACGTCTTCCCTTAGAAATGCCAAGAACTCGTCTGCCCGCAGCAATGATTACCGATTGAGCTCGATCCCAAGTATCCTGAAGAAAAGTTTCCGACTTTTCAACTCTGCCACAAAGTCGATCTGCAGGCCTACGCTTCTCGGCTACTTTCTTCTTTGAAATAACGTTAAATGTCCATGGCAATCAGGCGATGCTAGGCCGTTAAGCTTTCGCCTGGAATGACCTTACAGTTAGTGACCCTGCCAATATAATACCGCCTAGTCAGCAAGTAATCAATTTAAGTTAAGTGGACCCACTCTACTACTCAATTCGTTATGTGTCATATAAATAAATAATATCTTATATTTTTCATTCGTTATATTCAATAAAGTGTTAAGTGTATGTCATATATGACTTCTTTTATACGGAATATTATTTTTTATAATTAAATTCGCAATTGAAAGTAGAAAAGATACTTACATATTTTTTTAAGGAAAAGAGTACTTTTTTTATAATGTAGTTATAAGAATAATAAAATTTAAATGAAACAAATTTAACCGTATATATTGAACGTTAAATTTTTTTTAGAAGGTCGAACACTGCAGTACGTAGTCAGTGGTTACGGGTGACCACTTATATTTGTTTCATTTAAAATGTGTAATGATCGCTAAAATCAAAGATCTTATTAAAAATAAATATTTAATATATTTTCTAAGATATAAATAACAAATTATTAGAAAACGTGTTAAGATTTAGAACGTATGGTTTTATAAATGATAACACGCCTTGGGAATAAAATGCTCGCTCCAGGCTATTTCAAATGTATCATTGTCACAATTATTATAATATGATGTAAAATTTTGATTGAAAAACAGACATGTCCCGCTGAGTTTCTTTCGCCGGTTCTTCTCAGGTCTGTGAAGTAACTTTAGTGAACTGGTGGTAAATTGTTTGACGTTCAAAAACTGAAGCTTGTAACTTTTTATTTTGTATAAAAATATTTGAATTTGAATTTGTATGAGGGTTTAAAGCCGCTACCTTTCCCGAGAGGCGCGGCTTTAAACTTCGAGTGTCATTAACGCACAACGTCGTCGTGCGCGCAGTCGCTGGAGCGCGCCATGAAGTTCTCGTTCGGGTGCGCGCACGTGTGGCGCCAGCGCGCGCTGGCCACGGCGGCGGCGGCGCGCGCGCCCTCGCTGCCGCTCGCGCTGGCCGGCCTGTCCGCGCTGCCCGCCGCCGCGCCGCCGCCCGGTGAGATCACGCCTATTGCTTATACATTTATCTTATTAAAATATATTATATAAATATTTTATTTTATTAAAATATGTTATTTGCAGCTTCGCGCTGTATCGTGTACATGGCGGGGTAGGTAGAGGAAACTTGGGTATTCAGCATTAAAACAACTCTATTCCTCACCTTTCGTCGAATTCAGGCATTCCGTATGGATCGGAGGAATTTAACGTCACATTCAACATTGCATACTAGTTACTTAGTTACCAGAGCAAGGAAATGAAAATATTTTATATATCATTTCCTTCAGTAATAATCGAAAACATAATCGTATATTGATACATTTTTTTAAATTGTTTTTGCCTCCTGATAATTTACTTAAATTTACATTCGAATCCATCAATATACTCGTATAGCAACAAATGTAGTCATACTCAAACAGCCACTTCTACATAAATAAACAACATACATACAAATACAAACAAACACACAAAATTAATTCAAGAATAGATGCAATGATAATCTCTGTATTGAATAAAACATGTTAAGATCTTTCCGATTACGAATTGCCTATCAAGTATCCATTCTATGCTTCATTACCAAAACGAGGAAATGGAAATATGTTTTTCTTAAACGGGATTCGTGCCCTCACCCCTCGTGGTTTTATAATTAGAATTGCATACAGGTAGTGCGTCGTGGGGCGCCAGCGTGCGCGCGGTGGGCGTGGCGCGCCGCGGCGCCGCGCTGCTGCCGCGCGACGCCGCGCTGCGCCTCGTCGCCGCCGCCACCTGCTACAGGTCGGCTTGGGTGAGACTTGGACACGTTTATATTATTGTTCATGTACTTGCCTCCCTTTCCCGAATCCAACAGGTTACACTGAGGGTGTTAAGTGGTTGAACTCAACGCCATACTTTATTTTGTTATAGTAGGATAATGTTTGTATGTTCGATGGATAGTTAGTAGTTATAATACCGCTATCTTCATGCTACCATTATGGTAAATAGTGTAAAATAGTGTAAAAAATGCATATACTATGTTGATTAGTGACAGAAAATAAATAATTTTCATATAGATTTATTAACTTTCTTCTTATTATTTAATTAAAAGACATTCAAAGGATCTCTTGTGGCGCAGAGGTACAAGCGAGCGACTGTAAATGCGACAGTCTGTGGGTTCCATTCCCACTCGAGCAAAATTTTATTTTTCTTGCTCTGGTAATGTAGCAAAGTGTGACATTGAGTTCTGCCACTCAACCACGAGAATTTGGTACAAAATGTCTTAAAATTCGGTAAAAAATATGTATTTATTATATCAAGACCCTTCTAATACAGATAATAAAATGCAATAAATTCGCACAGATAGAAGAAGGTCTGGAGTTCGCGCAGCAGGCGCTCGCCATCGCCGAGAAGGAGGCGGAGGAGGCGGCGGAGGCGGAGGAGGACGCGGCGGCCGCGGCGCTGCTGCCGCGCTGCTACCTCTACTGCGGCATCGGACACCAGATGACCGCGCAGGTAGGGACTCTCTCTGTCTCTCTCTCTCTCTCTCTCTCTGGCTGTAGGCGTTAGAGGAAGATGGACGGTGCGGGGACTGAGAAATACAGTGGGAAGGCTTCAGTTTTTTAATGACCACGTAGGTTATTTGGTCTCGTTGCCTCATAATGTGTTAGAAACAGATTCGGGCGAAGATGACGAGTGTTTTATGTTATTTGTACTGTGGATATACACAATCCATCTTAGTCTTACCGGACGTCCTTGCAATGGTGACACGAAATCAACAACAATGTCAGAAATAATTAAATGAAGTAGATTAGTTTTGTATATGGCCTGACGGAATGAAAGCAAAACCAAGTAAATGCCAATGTCTTCGTGTAAGTCGACGATATAACAAATATACCTCTTACAATCCGGGACTCTTAACAAGTGACAAAGTCTAACCACTGTTGCCGAAGCAGAATATTTCAAATTTCTCTGTAGAAAGATGAAAGGGACGTGCGCCACCCTTATATCGTTGTCGATAATTTCCTAAACGACCGTCATAATGTAGACCAACAGCCTATAGGTAACATTAAAAAGGTTTGGATATACAACAACTATTTGACATCGTGCCGAACTTGGCCTTTTCTTGTATGTATGTATATGATATTGGGATAAACCCTCTTGGCAAAATTTGATCCTAGTGTTGTGAAGCTATTGAAGTTATGAGTAGGACTGGCATACTCGGCTGATACCTCAATTCTTTTCAGGGATTACAATCACTTTGGTATTAAACTGAACTAAAATCACTAAAATCTCTGTACATATTGGCGTTTCGTCGCCTAGTTTTATGTTTTATATTTATTTTCTAGATCAATTAAACATGTCATATAAAGAACAATACATGCAGAATAAAGTGTTAAGGTAAAGGGAGGAAACGCAATTTTCTAGTAATCGTTTAGCACATGCTTAATTTTAATGGACATCCTATAATATAGAAAGTGCTCCAATAATCTTTAATATATATAATAAAAAGTGTATTTCTCATCTTCCAGAAATCGAATTCCCGACTTGATAAAGAAGCGCACAGCTCTCAAAGTTTTCGGTTTTTAACTCGAGCTGCGAGCTTAGACAGTAACGACCATCTGGTGTTCTACCATCTTGCATTGTATTACCAACAACGAGGAGATTTTGCAGAAGCTATGGTAAGTTCTTTTTTTTGTCGCTTCACGCTGTTTTCATTATATAGCAAAGTAAGCTAAAGGAATGTGTTAAGACACTACTTTGCGTATTGATATATTAAATATTGAATTTTCCGAGTCAGAAATGAACTCATCGCTCTTGCAGACGACACATTTTTACTAAACAAAAAAATGAAGTGTCTGAATAATGATACGAATGACCGTGAGCAGGACGCGACGCGCTCGTGCCTGTCCGCGCACTCGGAGTGCGGCGGCGCGCTGCGGCTGGCGGGCGCGCTGTGCGCGGCGCCGGCGGCCGTGGGCGTGGCGCGCGTGGCCCGCGCGCACTACCCGGCCGCGGAGTGGCCGCTGGCGGCGCTGGCCAGGCTGCAGCTGCAGTGCGCGCAGGGCGGCGACGCGGCGCTGGCCACGGGCAAGGAGCTGCTGCGGCTGCTGCAGGCGGCGGACGCGGGCGCCGACGCGGCCTACGCCGACCTGGACGCGCTGTCCGACTCGCAGCACGACGACGCGCACAGCAACCGGGACGCTGGTACGCTTCTTGGTGCTATTTACTTTTCATAGGAGCGGGCAGTGTAGGATCTATAGGAATTGTTTAATTTTTTTTTTTGTAAAATTTATATTTCAAAAAAATTATAAATGTATAAAGTCGCGTTTATGGCAGAATATATTTATAATGTTTTACAAATTCGTTTTGAGAAATTTAACTTAGTTACTGATTTTAAACAGAATGTTTTCACTGATTAGTTTTATCCTTCCTTATAACTTTTTAACCAACAATTCTAATATTCGCCTGTCGTGTCGCAGGAGCGCTAGTGTGCGACTGTAAACGCAACAGCTTGTGGATTCGATCCCAACTTAAGAAAATAAAAAAAATATATATTGCTTTTCCCTGATAGCAAAGCAAACAATTCAAAACGCAGCGTTAAGTTCGTCGTTCGTCATTCACCAAGCGAAGGCTTTGAATTCGGCGGAAATAAAGGAACATAACGGAGTGTCTTAACACTAACTCCCCATACCTTTACCTGCCCTGCCGCGGAATACAGAGTGAATGCTGAAAAAAATGGAAATTAAAATGTAATATTATAAAATGTCTTCTCTAACACAAAAATATATGAATAAAAATATCTAAACACTATTGTCGTTGTCGCAGCGTCCGTCCGGGCGGAGTCTGCGGGCGCGTTCCGCGTGGAGCGCGCGCTGTCCGCCGCCTCCTCGCAGTCTGCGCGCGCTCGCTCCCCATTGGCCGAGCCGCGGGCACATGCCTGGCTGCTATTGGCGGAGTTGTGTCTGAGGTACTGTAAGCTCTGTGTTGCTGTTGCTGTGCTTTGATCGGTCTGTGGTATTAACACCATTGTTACGTACCGGAAATATGTGAACTGTGAAGAAAAAACGTGTGTAGTTATTAAAAAATCTGTTTTGCAGTTAATTCTACCTAGCAAGTTGGACAGCATTTTCCGCAATTTTTTGAAACATTCACGTGTGAATGGTAAAAATAATGTTTTTATGTATTTTCAGGTTAGATAGAGTGAGTGCGGCGGCGGGCTGCGTGTCGGAGGCGGCCGCGCTGACGCCGTACAGCCATCTTGTTTTTTACATGGTAAGTAATTTCTAAATGTGATTGGTAGTGGTTTTATATTAACACAATGATACATTGTGTTTATTTAAGGTGAAGTAATAAAATTATTTGAAATACAAGCATTATATCCAGCAAAAAACTGACTGACAGACACGTTTTATAACTGTTCAAATAGTAATTGTATTAAGTTTGTCTAACTTATCAATAGATGGCGTTCAATAATTTTAACTCTCTTATGTATTTTTAAAAAGGTTTTTGTTTCTCCTGAGAATTTTCCTCCATTTCTGAGAAATTCATTAAAGGACTAACACTATTTTTACTATTTAAAGTGTTATTCCACACATTAGGAAAGAAAAAAATACTTAATTTAAAAACGTATAAAAATTTTAACCAAGCAAGATTTGAACCCGCGCCTCTTGGGAACCGTTTAAGCGCTGACCAACTAAGTCATTCGTTCTCATCAACCTACGTTGAATTTCTTATACCCTTGTAACAGCTTATTTATGTTGTTAGCATCTCTGTAGGGAGATTTTCACGGATTTCCGCTACTCAAACACAATTTATTTATAATATATTGATTGGAAAGAGAGAATGCAATTAATTAAATATTTTTAACATTTTGAGAGGGACCCCAACTCAAATTGATTGCTTGTATACCAGATGATGTTACACGGGCAGAGTTACTAACGGTAAGGTCATTCCAGGCGAAAGCATGATGGCCCAATATCGTCTTCTTGTCATGGACTTTAACGTCACTCCAAAGAAGAAAGTAGCCGAAAAACGTGGGAGTCGAATCACGAGGTGGTTGATGAATGTACTTAATGTGCAGATGCAGACCGACCTCCTGGCAGAAGGGAAAAAAAATAATCATTGACATGGTGGTGAAATGACATGATGCGGAGGTAACTCTTGAGAAGGAGGCTGCCTTTATGAAGTGGCATTAATCCAACTATCCTGAAGACAGATTGAAGTATAAAGTAGCGAAACGTGCCACCAAAAGGGCCCGTAGTGCGAGTTTATAATCATTATTAGATAAGCTTGAAACTGTGGAGGGGCAGAAGCTCGTATACAAACTGGAACGTGCCCGGGATAAAGCGACGCAATATATGGCAAAATTTCTTTGCGTTTAGGATTCCCAGGATACACTGCTCTGTAATCATGCTTCTGTGAAGGAGAGATGGAGAAGCTGCTACCAGAAGCACTCAGCATCCGTGCAGTATTCGTCACGACCCATCTCCTAACCTTGGACTTGTTGCTTCAATAATCGCGAAACTTGGAATTGCCTTCGACGCATGAAGAACGGAAAAGCGGTGGGACCTGACGATATTGCGATCGAAACGCTCGGTGTGCTCTTGCTTACTGACCTTTATAACCGTATCTTGAATACTGGAAAGATGCCACACCAGTGGCGGCTTAGTTTCATTACCCCTATTTACAAGCTAAAAAGCAATGTTCAAGGATGTGGTATTATTAAGCTTATAAGTACATGAAGCTTATTAAGCTTATAAGTCCATGAAGCTCTTCGAGCGCAGTATCGATTTCAGATTCCGAGAGTGTACTGTTTTGAGACTCAATATGGATTTCAGCCAGGAACGGCTACTATGGACGCTATTTTAGCCCGAGGATTTTTGCCAATGGGATCCCTGAGGCCTATATTGAGATTATCAGAAATATGTATCACAATTTCGCTTCTGTGGTTGGAACCGCTGTTGGTGACAGTAGTAGGTAGACCTTTACAGATAACAGCAGGTATTCACCAGGGCTCGGCTCTTAGTCCAGTCTTATTCAATATAGTGTACTGTCTTCATCTTCTTCTTCTTCAGCTTCACACTGTATCCCGCACAAGGCAGGGTAGGCAGAGGGGACGGAAGTGAAACCTAGTATTATAACACTCCGTTCCCCACTTTCCGCAGAATTTGAGGCATTGCGTGTTGAGTGGCGGAACTCAACGCCGCGCTTTGCCTTATTACCAGAGCGAAGAAATGAAACATTAAATATTTAAATTGAAAATATTAAATATTTCATTTCCTCGACTGGGGATCGAACCCAGAACCTGTCGGTTACAGTCACACTCTTTATGCCGCTGCGCCACGACAGGCCTCGAATATATAGTGTACTGTCTGGGCTCAAATCAAAGGCCTCCGTGACTGATGTATGCCGATGACATAGCACTCATTGACGAGAACCGGCTGATACTAAAGCGTAAGGTGATCCTCTGGAATGGTACAGTTATAAATAAATAAAAAAATAAAAAATATTTATTAGGAACTTATATAACAGAGAATAACAATTAGATATGTTCGATAATGACCGCATTAGTGAGAACTGTGTTGCAGCCATTAACGCCCACTATAATAGGACAGATGACAGTAAAGTTCCTATATACATTTAGTGTCTTAATATAATAGAAGTATGCGAGACAAAAGAAACAATAAACAAAAAATAACATTATAGTAATAAATATAACAATAAAGGTGAATGTGCATGCAGGTAGTGTATGCGTTTGTGTATGTGAGTATGTGTGTGTGTGTGTGTGTTGTGTTGTGTGTGAGTGTGTGTGTGTGTGTGTCTGCAACTTACAGCTCACAGTACTGGTAAGATAAGATATTCTGTTTCATCGTAACTTAGGCTATGTAACCACTGCGTAACATTTTCTTTGCATTTTCTTAGAAGTGAAGGATAAATATTCAATATCATGTTGACTTTATTATATAAAGAACCAGCGAAGTAATAATAGTGTCTTCTGGCTGTTTCAATTCTGCAATATTCTATAGTACATACCCTGTCTTTTCTACGTTTATTGGAATTAGTTTTATATGGTAATTCGGAGTGCTTTCGTAAAATTACATTTAATAGATATAATTTCCTAACTGTTAAAAGTTCCAATTCATTGTACAAGGCAAAGGTAGGATAACGAATCGGTCGAAAAGACAAAACCTTAAGTACTCCTCGTTGAGCCCTTTCCAGAGAGAGTAGTTTTGTTTTTCCAGTCCCTCCCCAGACAGTTATACAATATGATAATACTGATTGTACCAAGGCGTAATAAACCATTTTTAATGTTGTCATATTAAGAAACGATCTTAGATTTTTAAAGAGGAACATAAGTTTTCTGACTCTGGACGTCGTATGTTTGATATGTTCAGTCCATTCCAAATTATTGTCAATCCATACACCAAAGTATTTTATTTTTGACACATTGGCAATCTTAGTACAAGTACATGTCCTAAGGTTGCAAAAGATAGAGTGTGCTGTCAAGGAGAGACTCGTAGGGAGAGATGAATGAATGATTTGGGGTAAATGCAATAAAGTTAGATTTCGATAAATTCAAGGTTAGAAGATTGTGAGACAGCCATGTCATAACAGCACACAGTGCCGACTCGGCATATCGCTGAGATTCGGACCAGGTAGCGCCGTGAATAAGAAGGACAGTGTCATCAGCATAAGTTATTATATTGCAATTCGTGAGTGTCATTTTGCAAAGGTCATTCAGGTAAATTAGGAAGAGAGTAGGCCCGAGTAAACTACCTTGTGGTACGCCAAATTCGAGCGGATCCATGTCACTGATGACACTACCAATCCTGACACATTGGTAACGACTTGTCAAATAACTTTTAAACATGTCATGCACAACTCCTCGGATTCCTATACGTTCCAACTTCTGTAAAAGGATCGGGACAGAGACCGTGTTGAAAACGGTGAAACGCTTTGGAGAGATCTAAAAAGATGGCAAGAGATTTAGACTTAGAGAAAAAGTGCTGAACTATAAAATTAGTTAGCTCCATTACTGCATCTTCAGTAGACCTACCACTCCGGAAACCAAATTGATTTTCAGAAAAAAACTTATTTTGATTAAGGTAACGTACCAGCCGTGTGTTAAGCAACTTTTCTAGGATTTTCGACAGAGTAGTAAGAACTGAAATCGGCCTATAATTGCTTACACAGTCTCTATCACCACCCTTATACACAGGATGCACGAGACCTATTTTAAATACATCTGGAAAGACGCCAGACGCTAGGCAAAGATTGAAAACGTGCACAATTATTGGAGTAAGAAAGTTTCTAGCTTCTTTGATGATTACAGTAGGAATACCATCCCAACCGATAGCGGACGTAGTTTTCAGGCCAAGAATTATTGTTGAGAACGGTGGTTTTAAACAAGATGTATCGAAGACTCGAACACTATCCATATAAGTACTGAACCAGCCGTAACGTCGGGTCGGATCGGATCAGGTACCTCGTATCTGTTATGCACGAGTCTGGGAACATCGATCAAGACGTCCATGGCAGGATTAGTGCTGCTTGAAACAAATGATGGTGTGGTCTGTGATCGCTGAATACCGACCAAAGGACTGATATACAAGAGCATCGTTTGACCGATTCTTTTATATGGCAGCGAATGCTGGTCAGTACTACCTCGGAACATTCAGGAGCTTCCCGTCACGCAAATGACGATGCTGAGGTGGATGTATGGTGTAATGCAGTCTAACTGCATACACATTCATACATATATAACATTCATTCGAGGTAGTCTTGGAGTCCGCTGATAGTCCCCAAAAGCGTCGCCAGAGATCGTATGGCCATATTGCACGTCGGCCTAGGAGCTATTTATTTTGTTTTTGGCAATGACAAGCCAAACGAGCTTACGGCGCCGTACCGTCGCCAACGACCCCGTGTAACACCAGGGGAGCTACAGGTGCATTGCCAGCCGCCAGAAGGAAGTAGACGCGCTTTTTGTAGGTCCCATGTCGTATTGACCTGGAAATACTGCCGCTGGTAAGCCATTCCATAGAAGTGTGGCGCGTAAGTTCCTACGAAACTGCACAGTAGTGGAGTGCCACGTGTCCAGATGATGAGGATGGTACTTTATCTTGTGATGTAGTGGTAAGTCAAACAGTTCTCCAGAACACTCCCCGTGATAAATGCGGTAGAGAGATACGTATCTACGCAAAGCCAAAGTATCAAGCCCTACACAGATCATTAGGTCCCCAACGATTCGAACGGCTCTACATTGTAAGCGATCAAATGGTTCAATCTGGTACCGGGGTGCACCAGGCCAGAGGTGAGAACAGTATTCCATATGAAGCCGAACCTGGGCCCTATACAGGGTAAAACGGTGTATTGGCATGAAGTACTTTCTCGCTCTGCTGATGACCCCCAATTTCTACGAGGCCAACTTGGCCTTGCTTTGCAGATGTTCGCGATACTGGCAGTCTCTCGAAAAACTGAGGCCCAATATACTGATGCTGGGCGCGGCTTTAAGTGTTCTCGAAAACTGGTGATACCACAAATGGTTATGGTAGCGTATGGTACAACACGCAGCCTTGGCGATGCCGGCATTAACGGCCTTGTATTTGGAGCAAAAACCATCGACAGCGACCTTTATGCTGCGCCCAGTGAGAAAGCTAGCGATTCGCTTGCATAAATTCTTAAGAATCCTGTAAGATGGAAGCTCAGCAAGTAAAGCCCCGTGCCACACACGATTGAAGGCCTTCACCATTTCCAGATTAATTTTGAGAAGGCCCAAAACTGACGAGTTCCGGACGGATAGCTCTCAAGCTTCTCGCCGATATCAGTGTTGTGCTCTGACCTTGCCCTGGCAATTTGCCACTTAAAGTACGCAGAGGCACGATTGTACATTATTTGTAAGGTTTTTACCTTCAAATCCTTAGTAACAAGTGCTTCAGTACATTTCTGATATGCCTCGTGCTTGCCAGAAGTAGCACGTTTCCAAGACGTATCAAACCACGGCTGTGACTTGCCTCTAATTGGCACTAAAGAGCTAGGAATGTAAAGTGTTATATCCTGCAGGACCATGTCAGCAGATGAACAGACAGAACCACAGAAGCCTGCTGGCCCCCAGGGATAAGATGAGTGAAATGTACGCATCTCATCCCAAACTGCTGACTTGTAGTGCCGGACACGACAAGTCGCTGATGTTCTGTGACTGCCACGGTTAATGGGCGCAGCATTCCGTACTAGACAGTGGCCTGAAGAGCCAAGAGGGATATCGACGACAACCTGGTACTGTCCCTCCCGGATGTGAAATCAGCAGTATACCTACACTATGTTGGGCGCAAGTGCCTTGATATGTCTGTCTCTGGAGTAAGACCTCCCGAACGCCCAAGGAAGCGCTAATTGGATATCGTGATGTCACGGGACATAAGAGGCAAAAAAGTAAAAGGCACGTCAGGATTAATGACAGGAACACGAAGAAATATGTTAAAAAAATTGTATCAAAGCTTCTCGCATATCTTTCTACACAGGCAAACCATGTGTCCCTAAAGACTTTCTTCTACTTTCCAATAATCCAGCTATGTGGCTTTTTATTTGGTCAACATGTTCACACCAGTCTCTTATAGGAGACGTTACCGTCCGGATTAAATAAAAGCAATATAATTGTCACTCAATTTTTCTCTTTATTTTGTTGTAGTTGAAATGCTAAGTAAGCGTGCAAGGAATTCATAATTAGTGTTGCTTAGACAGTTTTTTAAGGTACAAGAAACTAAGTTTGTCCCAACGGCGATGTGCCATGCTTATAAAGTGGAACTGCCCTGTCTTCACATCTCATCTAAAGAGTGATTCTATTCTTTTTTTAGTTCAAATTTATATTCATATTTTTTTTATGATCTATTTATAATCTTAAAGCTCGAGATTCTCTGCGAGATGTTTTTAAGGATACAGTTATTCTTACGGTTGCTTCTCAATATATTTTTTACAATATTTTGTTTGTCCGGCAACATATTCAGTGCTATAGCAAACACAGTGACAGACACACGATTGGGACGAGAAACAAGGACAAACTTGTGACGCCTAGTTATCGCCTCCAAAAAGTAAATAAGTCATTTATGGGTCTGAGTATACGTATCTACAATAGTATTCCGCAGTGTATTTTGAATTTGCCACTAGAGAAGTTTAAAGTAAATGTTAAAGTAATGTTAATTAAGAAAGCGTACTTCACTGTCGAAGAATATTTGAATGATAAAAATGTATTTAATTAAGGTCATTTGAATTTCATGCAGGATAATCACTATTGTATTAAACAATGAAATTGTGACTTTATTCGATATTGAAAAGAGCAACTGTTGAGTTTCTTGCCGGCTCTTCTCAGCAGAACTGCATTCCGAGCCGGTGGTAATTTTATGTTGTGACGATTCAAAAGTGCTTGCTAAAGCCTATTTGAATAAAGAATATTTTGAATTTGAATTTGAATTTTGAATTTATTCAGTTTAGTTTAAAGTTCATTTTGAACGTTATACGCAAAAATACCTTAAAAATATATTCTGAATTTATTCTCCATATTTTTCATACACTTATCAACGGTGACGTATATTACGAGTTAAGTGGGGAAATTAAACGCAATCTTACCGGAAAACGTTTAATCCTTGTGGGGATCGAGCCTAAATAAAAATAATTGAGTCCTAGTTGGGATTGGGCCTCAATGGAAATAATTTATTCTTAACTGATTTTGGATCGATTTCTTATTAAGGTATCTCACATAATTTAGTCCTATTGAGGATCGGGCTCAAAATCATTTATTTATGTATATTTACAGTTATTTTCATTTCCTAGCTCTCGGCACAAAAACGCAGGCTGTGCATTATTTTTTTCATATACAGAGAGTATAACGTAACAAAACAATCAACGAAAATGACACACTAAACTTAAATTTAAAAAGCATATAAAAATTTTGAACGAAGCAGGATTTAAACCCGCGCCTCTGGAATACCGTTCCAGCGCTCTGACCAACTAAGCCATTCGTTCTCACCAAGCTACGTCGAAATTCTTATACGCTTGTTACAACTTATTTATGTTGTTAGCAATCTCCCTACAGAGATGCTAACAACAAATTTTTATATGCTTTTTAAATTTAAGTTTAGTATTTTCTGTCCTAAGTGTGGAATAACACTTTAAAAACATAGTAAAAATATGAAAATGACACAATTGCGCTCTTAGCGATTTCCTTAAGTTCAATAACACTGCAAGAATTCTAATGTTTGTATATTAAGTAACATTATTTGTCGTGCAATCTCCTATAAGAAGTCACTATTTAGTGTTCATAATTGAGTGGATAGTGGAGGTTACGTCCTCCACCATCCCCTCAGTTGGCTGTAAAGCGTAAGTGACCAGAGCGTGTGCGCAGCGCGGGCAGGTGCACGCGGCGTCGCGCGAGTGGGAGGAGGCGCGCCAGTGCTACCAGAACGCGCTCGCCATACACCCCACGCACCTCGACAGCATCGTGCAGCTCGGTAACTATACTTACATCCTTAGCTTTGTTGTCTTTTATATTTAATTTAAATGGCTATCCGGATAATTAAAAATGTTAGGAATTGGTTTGTAAAATTCAAAGTTTTAATGGTAAAATAAAATATGTATATAAATATTTTTAATATACATTATTTCATTTCATATTAAACTAAATATAAAGACAAAGCCTAAGCAATATAAATTCAATATAGTACATCAAAACTGGAGTTCTTTCTTAAAAAAATAATATACATATTATCTGTCTCATAGAGCATTGGTTGACAAACGTATTACATATTATTACCATAGAAAATTATAAAGTGTCAAGTGCGTTCGTTAGAGAGAATTCCATCCACGGTGACTTCTTAATATTGATCAGGAAGGATAATGTGTATAAGTCGCGCCCCGACATTGTGGCTCTTTCCGTCCAACTTACTATTGAATTGTCCTTTATGGAGTTTCAACAATATGTTATAAGTAGGCGTGCACCGACTGCCGTTAAGTAATTATGAAATATTTGAAAACAAAATGGAGTATGTATTAAGAAGACTTTGTAAATTAAGTTTACGGTGATTTTAATATTGATATTTTACAAAATACAACACAAAGTACCCGTTTTCTATATATAATTTATATAAATCATTTCATGTAACTAATATGTTTCGCGAACCTACTCGTATTACAAAAAAAATCATCCACCTATAAATGGATAAAACCAAGTATAGCATGAAAAAATCTCAGATTTAAAAAAGTTGATAGAACATGAACCTGTTAAAAAAATACTATTATTTTAAAACAAACGGCAACTTTAGGAATACTGTACCAGGTGAAAATACTTGATTCCACTGATATTAAACAACGCACACTTAAAAACTTTTCATGGAAACCTTTTCATAGTGCTGATAGAATTTGATATACGTCTCAACTTAAGACTATTGATCAGTTCTAACAGGTGTAGATTTACATTTAAATGATACTGTAAAAGAAAACATCCGTATAGAAATGGCTTGCCATTTCTCAGAAGGGACGTTTGCAAGAGTGTCGTGATCATATTAAGAAGATATTATTTTCAGAAAATAATTTCCATTTTCAAGTTTTATTTGTAAAATATAATTAAAATATAATTTATAATGCAATTCGTTTTGATTTAGTTATTTTTTTGATATGTAAGGACTTATGGGCCACCCATGATTGTATATAGTTAGTGTAGATTTGTGTAATCCCATTCCGTGGCCGGCAGGCGCGACGTACTACGCGCTGGGCTGGCTGCGGCTGGCGGAGCGCGCGCTGCGCGAGGCGGGCGCGCTGGCGCCGGCGCGCGCGGACACGTGGCGGCGCCTGGCGCGCGTGCTGGCCGCGCTGGGCGAGCCCGCCGCCGCCGCCGACGCCGCCGCCGCCGCGCTGGCGCTGCCGCACCACGTGAGACACCCCCCCCTCATTGCATACTGTATTATATGTCAATTACATATTGCCATCAATAATATATTGTTTGTCAATTTTCAGGAACATATGTTCGGTACATGATCACGGCGGGGAATGAAGCGACCACACAGTTATCTATGTTTAAACTTAAACTGACAGACATATTAATTATTACATATGTATAATGTTGAATATAACACAATTCAAATTTGACACTAAATCACCTTAACATCTCTCATGTACAGACAGACATTTTATAAAGTTTTATTCTTAACTAAAATAATTTTGACAATTAAAAGACTATTAGATGTCAAATGTATATAATATCTGTGTAAAAAGTTTTTTTTTTGATAATCTGTGGTTATAAATAAGTGATGAATTTGAATTGCGTTGAAGTTAATCAGATTTTTAAATATGAATGTTGTGAGTGTTGAATATCTTTAATATGTCTTCCCAATGGCAATATGGCCGTAAATACTTAAAAGTAAAAAAAGTGACTTTAAATCAATAATATATTCCTAAAAGCTTGTTTTTTTTTTTTAAATATATAAATTCTTTAAATATTCTGTTCAGAAGAAAAGTTTGCAAATGTTAAAAATCTAAAGCAATATTATGTAAGCGAAAGTATAATTATAAACAAACTTAAAAAAAAGATATCAAAAATATAAATTACATACATAAGTAAAATCGATATTTAATTATTCCAAGAATCGATTTTTTCTCGATTAACTTCTATCGATAAATCGTCCTGTATTTCCGTGTCGTTACTATTTTGAGCTTGAAATAAAGTCGAATGGTAAGATATTAAAAAAAAACGAATAATGTGTTCTTTGTTAAAAATATAATACATAATAATTGATATTAAAAAATCATATTATAGAAATGAGATGATGTTTAAGTGATGCCTCGGAATTGATTGGTTCTGGAAGTTTCTATTGCTTTCACGACGGTTGCAGGTTCGATACCCGCTTGGGGGAAATTAATTAATTTCATTTCTTCGCAGCGGTAAGGGGACAGTCCGTGGCGTTGAGTTCCGCTACTCTACACGCAATGGCTTTGATACTAGGTTCCTTATGCCCCCCCTGCTATAAGCATAAGCCAGTGGGAAGCTTAAGAATATGTATTACCCTTCTATTGATTGTCATGTACCGAGATCTATTTCTTTTCAAATTTCTCTTTGATAAAAACATATTATATGTGTTTGGAGATAGTGCGTGCTGAGTGGCGGAACTTAACTCCGCGTCTATATTACTAGGGTAGAGCGGAATATATCAAATCGTATACAACATATTATTTTTTAAAAGAAATAATATTATATCTAGATACATTATATATTCTTTGTTCAATGTTCAAAACAAAATTTATGGTTTTTTCTATAATTTTGTTAAATAAACAGTTTCCATTTTTTTCTAATTTTCTCAATCCTTTTTATATTTCACAAGAAGTTATTAATATTAGACAAGAGATAAAAAGTTACTAAAAAAATAGTTGGATCAACACAGACATGTTTAATGCCGAATGTAACGTTTGCCTTGGATTGATTTTGAATCTGTGACCGTTACCGTAGTAATGAAAGATATTTAGTAATTATATTATTAAACTATTGATTTTTCATAAAATTTAAAATTTATGTTGTTTTAATTGCTTGTAATTATACAAAAAAAATATGAAACAGGTTTTGAAAAGATCTAATTTCAAAATGGCGGACTTTATTTTTTTACTTCCAAACTAGCATTCGTATGAAACTTTAAAAATTAACATATGTTTTTTTTTTAATATTTCTCATAGAAGTAAATTTTAGAATTAAATAAAAGACGAAATGTCTGGATCTCTGCTATTAATATTTCTGAAAATGTTTTCGCGGCCCGCGACACTCGTGTTTCCTAGGAATTTTTAAAGATTTTAGACACATTTTATCGTTTGTAGTCGTTTTGTAGTTTCACTGGGGCCAACACACGGACAGACCTCTTCGAGCTTTTAATGTCGAGATTTTTATATATATCAAAATGTCAGTCTTTTCCAAATTTTTTTTTCACAACATAAAATTAAAGAGATATCAAAATATTAACTACAAAAAATATTAATTAATCCTATGGCACACTTTTCAAATAACCTAATATTAACTTATAACACGATGTTGCCATCTTCTTATAATAAATACTACATGTATTATAAGATGGCAACGAAATCATCACCTACATAATAGTTATAAAACAATCTTTTAACCTAACTTTGGTGAATTTGGTATTAGTTTTAAAACAAACGGGTGCATTGTAAGGGGGAAATGATATTATTATTATTAATATATAAAACGTGGTAAAGGTTGTAACGTACAACGATTTATTTAGTATTCTCATGTGGTAATACCATAATCAGTGAAATGGTGCTTTCTGTTCTCTATATAGCCATAGATCAGTTCTGTAATTTAGTTCTATCTGTGTGGATACTATTCACAAAAAGAAATACTGTCCAATAGTAATCGAAATAAATAGAATCATCTTTTTAATCTGTATTTTTTATGAATATCCAAAAAAAAATATAGAAAAAGGTTGACTAACCTATAATATTATATAAATTTGTTATCACTTAACTAAATTAACGACAACTTTGCAGATCTCAAAAATATATATAAATAAAATTAAATAAACAACAAATATATTTAATTTTCAAAGAATGCTACTTAATAAAAAAAAACATAATTTTTTCAATGTCAATAATAATAAATATTTTATATTGCGTTTATGTCTCCAGATATTTAATTATGGAATATTTTCTTGATAATAATTTGATTGTTCATGTAAATATATAAGCCACGGTGTTCACAACGGTAGGTGTAACGGAACGCAAAGAAAATGCCAATTATAATGCAATACATAGATATATCATCGAATACTGTACATTCCTAGTCGTATTTATTGCGTAAGTCTAGTTTGATTGTAATCTAATTGTTATATTTAGCCGTCTTCTTGATTTTCGGACTTTTTCAATTTGCGTTCGAAATTCTGCAAAACTAGTGCGAAGTTCTATATTGAGTGTTCGAAGTTCTGCAAAACTATTTCGAACATCTATTTATAAAGATCGTTTTTCTGCAAAACCAGTTCGAAGTTTTACAATACCAGTTCGAAATTCTGCAAAAACAGTTCGAAGTTCTATATTTAGCTTTCTGCAATAATCGTTACGTTTTTTATAGTCAATGTTCAATGTCAACAATAATTGTTCGGAGTTTCGTAATTTGTGTTTGATATTTTGCACTAATATTTGAACAACTTATCTTTTAAATATAAACATATAAACATGGAAGACGGCCAAATGAAACAATTTATATATGTATTTGTATGTAATCAATTAGTTGCAAGGTGACTCATGCTTTGTATCAATATTTAGTATTATGTTATAAGATTAATATATTTTTTCTATTTATAAGCACGCTGGTTTATGGTTTGGGTGAGGTCTTTTTGATGACATAATAAATAAAGGTGTTAAAAGTTGTTCAAGTCTATTTAATTTATTAATTGTCAAAGTTATATATTTTTATAATATGTAGAACTCGTTATAAAACATCCCATGTATAAATACAGCCATCAATGTAAAAAAATTATAAAAAATTTCTATTTCTTCAGCTATTCCAAAGTTTTTGAAATCATGTTTTATGTATCAATGGACTTTCAGTACTTTTTTTAATATTTTAGCTTTTCTTATGTGGCTTTAACAATCTTTTATGTTCTAATTTAATTAACTGATTTCTACTCTTAATGTATTCAAAAGTGATTTAGAATCAAATTGTATAAAATATATCAAATTATATGAAAAAAAAAAGAAATGTAAAATTTTCAAAAGTAGATCAACATTTATATAGAAATCTATCACTTGTTGGCCGCCTGTGTCCAGTGTATGAAGCAGGCGCACTATTGTAATTGTATATACTATAAAATAAACTTTAAAAATGTATACAGGCTGGTTGAGATATGATATGACTGTAAGATTCATTCTTACACTAGAGAAATGATTTTTGACAAATTGAACACTCTGTATAGTATTCTATAGAACACAGCTGTCTCTTTCCTTGGTCGTCGTCTGTTTTAGGACGATGTTCATTAAATGGCGGCTTTGTGGAGAAACCTACGCTTTGTTAAGATAAAGTACAGTGTATAGTAATAGTGATGATATTATTAACAGATAAAATATTATAATGATTATTAGACACAAACGTCACTAGCAACTTTCTTTTGTTCTTATTTTTATTTCATGTTATAGTGACTGTCGTGAATCGTATCTCAACTAGCCTCGAAAGTTAACCGTTGTTCCCTTTGTACACTACTGTAGATGTTTTGGCATTCGATGTTGACTGTACATATAAAGTTTGAATATAAAATGTAATTATTACGTTACTTATATAATGTGTTTTATTGTTGCTTCTCTACCGACTATTGTTGTTTCTAACTACCGACCAAGACCCTCTTTCAAGGAAAGAAATGTGAATTAATACAATAATATCATGCGTCTGATAGACAGGTGGACATATAACCCACAATCATCTAATTCCAGGTATGGCGTCCCACTTCGCCACGATGGCATAATATATAAAAAATGAGCCGTGTGATTCCGGCTTAGAATAGGATCACCCTGGTACTGATGGTGTCGTAAGAGGCGATTAAAGTGCGTGTGGTAGAGTCACGTTGCCAGTAATTGCAATACGCATGGGCAGACTCGACCGGATTATTACCACCCCCGGCATTTAAGACCGGCGTTAAGTAGTGGCTTTGGCCGCTGCGTTTCGCATTAGGTAATGTCGGGCCCCGGTGCCCTTCCACCTTAAAGGACGGCAACGCTCCTGTAGCTCCTCTGGAGTTACTCGGGGCTGTGGGCGACATGTCGATTTAAAAGAAACCGAAAAGCATATTTTTTTTTTACTTTTGATAGGCACAAAAATTCACTTCGTTCAGAATTTTCTGAAAATACATAATTCCAAAGAAACTGCCTCAAATATTAATATTTAATAGATCCCGTTTGTATTGAATATTTATTAACTTAACTTAGCTTCACGCTATATCCCTAGCGGAGTAGGCAGACAGAACGGAGCGCCAAACGCTACGGTCTCGGCATAGGTACCTCTTTCGCCTCGTCCACTATATATTTATACTTGATAATTTAGATAGAACAGTTTAGGGAAAAAGTGGAGAATGATGTGGTTTTGTATAAGATGTGATGATGACTTCTTAAAAAATAATATTTTAGTCGTTACAATGCAATTATAAGTTGATTACAAACGGTTCTTTAAACGTATTTAGCATCACTCTTTTAATAGTAATATTCAAGTTTATCACGATAATTAAAGCTCTCTAACGTTTTTTATTACAATTTTCTTTGATGATTTAGATGTTTACAGGTTACTGCACACTATGACATTTATAGTAGTGTGTCTTTCAAGTGTCTGTGTGTTTTTAAATAACGGTTTTGTTTTGATATATCGGCAAATGGGGAATAAATGCCCTACTTCGTAAATAAGTTCCCCACGTCTAAAAGCATTCAGTATAAGTAACAGATAAAAAATACAATAGATAGATACAATAGATTACAGAAGAAAGGGTATCAATTATAAAAGTGTTCATAATGATATATCATTCAAACCTACTCCTTTAGATGACATCGCAGTAGTTGTCTTCCTAATGACATCATTGTCAATAATGAATAGGTAAAAATTAAGTTTTTGCAAACTGTGATAGCAGAATCAGATGTAGAGGAATGATGTGTTAAGTGAACATTTTTAACGCATTTAATAGAAATAGATACAAAATTAAAATAAAAAACTATTATTTATTACAACCATTTTTGGTAGCAAAATAAAATAAGATTTCAAAAGATAAAAGTTACGATTTATTTTATTGATAATATTATAGAAAATCATACTAAAATTAGTATCCGATACTTAAATATTATTAGGTATTGGATACTGCGTCTCGCCAAGCGTAGCGTAGGACGACCTCCATCCCGCTGGTCTGACGACATCCGTAAGACCGCCGGTAGACACTGGATGAAGGAGGCATAGGACCGAGCAACGTGGCCCACTCTAGGGGAGGCCTATTTTCAGCAGTGGACCGTCATAGGCTGATGTTGATGATGACGATATTTAAAATATACTTATATAAATAAAAAGCGTAAAGCCGCGCGTGGATTGCTGTTTATAATAAAATCTTAATAATAATATCACAATAAACTATCTATTTATAAATTGTTACATCATTTATAAATATGATCATCTGATAGTCTTTGACTCTGATTTTCCAAGCATTTCCGCCTCAGATACGGTTTCCGGTAATTTGCTACCCAATGTTTCTGGCTGTGTGAACACTAGCAATCCGGATATCATACTTAAAGTACCAAACATTATAGAAGGAATGCCTTGCCAGTATTGCATCTGAAACAAAAATAGTAATAAAATATGAAATAGCGCAAAAGCACAAGCGTGTGACTGTAAATTCGACAGGTTGTGGATTCGTCAATCAAGGAAAAGCAACATTTATTATTTTCGTTTTTCTCGCTTTGGCACCGAGGCACAAGGTGGCGTTGAGTTCCGCTACATAAGACGCAATGCCTCCTGAATTCAACCGAAAGTGTGTTAATGGGATAAAGTGACTTAGCACTAGGTTACAAGTTCCTTCTGTCTATCTTGCTACGTGTGGGGTACGGCATGAAACTAAACAAATACAAAAATGTATGTAAATTTACTTGTTTCATTTTCATACAATTTCATTGATTATATTAATGTTAAATTTATAATATGTTTACGTACAAGTGCAGGTGTAAGAGGAGCGAACGTAGAGCCTATTCGACCCAGCACCGTCGAGACCGCCAGCAATCTGTGCCGGTACTCGGTGGGATACAGTTCAGTCGAATACAAATATAAACTCATCATCACTATTGCGATACAAAATTTTGCGCTCATGTAAAGTAATACTCGTATTGTTACATAATCTGGAAGCGTAACGTAAATATAATTGGGTAAGTTAAGAAAGTAATGAGACCTGTCAAGACGCAGAGAGAAGCATGTGACTGTAAACAATACATGCCGTGGATTAGACCCTGCTCGGAAATTAAATTTCATATTTTCTTTGTTCGTTCTGGCAACAAAGCAATGTGCGGCGTTGAGTTCCGCTACTTAACAGAATATGAACAGTGTTAAAAACACTAGGTTCCCAAGTTCCCTTTGCCTACCTTTCTATGTGAACAATACAACGTGACGTAATAAAATCATTAACGAGTATTGTGTAATTAAGATCACACTTACTGGTAGGTACAAATACGAAAACGAAATTGCAAAAAGAACAAAATAAGAAACTCAGCAATAAAGTCTTTTTTCTTCCAATTATATCCAAAGCGAGGGCCCCGGTAATATTGCCTGGAATTTGAATTGCAGCAATCAGCATGTAATTTAAATATATCGATTCAGATAGGCCTGTTGAGTTAATAGAAAGCCCGTTAAGAACGAGCGAGCCCGTCGCCCACCACACCGGAGTGACACATAATCTTCTTAATAATATTGGAGATTTCATAACAGTCATCAAAAAACCACGATCTTCTTTCTAATTAACAGCAAAACAAATTATAATTAATATTTGATTTTCAAATCTTTACAGTAAAATAAGTAAAGTTGGTGATGTTACCTTCGCATTAGTAGACGTCGTGGGTGATATCGTCAACGCATCTAAAGACGTTTGACTCAAGTGTTTCTTGTTTACTTTGGCAACTTTTTCTAGGATTTGCTTTGCCTTAATATATTTCTTTTTCGAAAGCAACCATCTCACACTTTCCGACAGAGTCCAGAAATAAGTAATGAGTAACAAGCAAGGCAGGTATAGATATAAAGTCAGTAATCGCCACTGAGGTACGAGCCAAGCTACACCGCCAAGTGTAATCTGCCCCGTAGTGTATAAACACGCCAGTATCGCACTTATTGTTACTCGGTATTTAGGCCCCACTAATTCTGCAGCTGAAATTTAAATGAATTGCGTTTGAAATTTACTTTTAGTTTATATATAGTCATATATAAGTGTTGAAAACATTAAATACAAGGGAGTATAGAACAAAAATATGTGGAAAAATATATCTTTACGCTGTACAGCTTAGTCTATTATTAACTTTCCTCTCAGTTTTGACGTCGTTGCGTGTTGCGTGGTATAGCTTGACCCTCAACGTGTTGTTGCCTCGGGTGGAAAGTAACCCTAAACCATTGAACGAAATACACAGTCAGATGCTGTTACACTCCGCCTCGACGACAAACCAATTATAATAAAGTTGATTGAAGAAACGAAAGTAGATTGTTAATCACATAAATAATATTACCTCAGTAGAATACGAGGCAACAATTATTACGCACAGTTACTTTCTAATTGCTTCTAACATTTTTAATAACATTGATGTAAATTTTGTGTAACCTTTTTGGTTAATAATATATTTAATGTACCTTATATAGCATATTGTGTAATGCTTTAATTAAATATTTAAATTGAATTAATGTTCTTACCTAAAATATATGCAGCACTATAAATTCCTGAACCAAAGCTTGTTTGTAACAAATGCAATATCACATACATAACGTAATTAATAGATAAACTTCTAATTAGACCGATAACACCTAAATTAACGGCGCTAAAAATCAATGCAAATCGCCGCCCATACTTGTCCGAAATAAAACCTGCAACGGATAACCCTATAAATATTCCCAAGCTGTTCATTGTTCCTGGCAAGACTCGCAGCCACTCCTGGCAGCCGAGGTCAAACTAAAAAAATAAATAATTTGTTAATAATGTAAATTATATAAATAATAAAATAATTAACAAAGTACTCTACTCTTATTTAAGGTTAAGGAAAAACTTACATCGTATACTATAGTATTATTTTTTGCATACACATATCCATCACATGGAATAGTCATGGATCGGTTGAATAGATAAGATGGACAAAAGTCCAAGGTTTCGTTAGCTCTGGAATCTATCGGTGCATATCTCTGACAACTGGCAAACCCACTGCTAGACTCAGGTACAGCGTTTAAAATCCATTCAGGATTATATTCGTGTAATTTTCCATCTTCGCCGCACTCTGAAATTTGACACCTAAAAAATATTTATAAAGGTCAAAGGCTTTCTCGTAGTCCACAAATGTCATGGCCACAGAGGAATTTCAGTCTTTAGTACAATCTGCCGAACATATGGTCTACGGTGCTGTAGTCTTTAGGAAACCCTTCTTGGTCCGGTGGTTGGAACTCGTCAAGCTTAATGGCAAGGCGATTCGTGATAACCCTCGAAAACAGCTAATAGACGTGCGAGCGAGCTTACTAATGTGTAAAACGTATTTTTTAATCTTAATACCTATCATTTTAATAATTAACACTACAAAAGACATATAATATTTAATTCTCACCTGTGTGATATTGAACCCGCTGTAAATATATAATCAGATTTGAACGCCGACATCATCATGGGTACAGCCACTAGGAAAACATTGCGCAGCTGATACAGGCCGAACTGGCCCAACTCATTTTGCAGCACATCATCGAAATTTATTGCTTTTTGTTGTTGCGGAGTAGTTTCCGTGTCACCGGACATTATAGATGATAGACATTAAATCTACTAAGCCAGTAATGAAAACAGCAAAGGCACGTTTAACTTTCATTTAATTTTCATCTTTATACTGCAGTTTATCTCACAATTTATCTAGATATTGACATGAAGATAAATTTTAAAACTTGACACAAGATAGTTACATTGTTGATAATATAATAACATTAGGAATTTTCAATGTTAACAAATGTTATCATGTATTTTATCAGTTTCTAATGTATTTATATACCATACAAGATACTCTAAACAAAGGCAGAGGCAACCAAATGTTGCAATCTTTTACCCACTCCCTTACTAATTTTTAAATATCGTGTGTTATCTCTAACGGGGTAGCCAGAGAGAACGGAGCGCCAAACGCTACAGTGAAGGACGAAGCTACAAATAAATTAACATTAATCTATTAAATACTTCAATATATACTAGCGACCTCAGTCCGCTTCGCTGGGCTAACCCTCACTTTATTAAATAAGAAATTACATAATTAAACAATAAGGAAAAAATATCGCAATATATTAATTAAAATCAATTGGTCTTCAAGTTCATTCTCTTCCACTCTTTTCTATAGTAGGAGAAACAGGTTGCCCACACTGATATATATACCTGTCGAGCCATTTACGGCATGGGAGCTCGGAAATCCCTGAGATTTTTTTTCAAAGAAACGGGTATTCTTACGGTGGCATCACAGTACACATATGATAATATAATACTTGTTCGGAAAAATAGCCACAATTTATTAAAGTACTCTGACAGACAATACAAGAAGTAAAAACAAGCTGAACCTAGTTCTCGTCTTCAAAACGTTAGTAAGTCTTGGTACACGTATGTATAATAAAATTCCACAAGTAATTTTAGATTTGCCACTCAAAAAAGTTAAAGTTAAAAATATATTGTTGGGCAAAGCATATTATTTAATTCAAGAACATAGTAGGGGAGGCCACGATGCTAAATCGGGATTTACTCGAGCGTCATAGAAACCTATTGGGTTGTGAAGCTTAGGTGATGAAAAGAAAAAAATGTCATATAAACCATACCATTTTACCAGTGGGGGGAGCGGCTATAGATTTTTAAAACTGTAAAAAAAAACAGTTCCATGGACTATACTCGAGCGAATCAGATAATTATATTTTACACGTCGTACGTATTTTTAAAAATGTTCGTACGTTAATCTGACTATTTCAGTGATGGGAGTGGTCGTACGTTGGGGTGAAAAATGAAAAAAAAAAAGTTTAGCGCGTCAGATTTTCGAAGGGGATGTTAAGTGAACCTAAAAAAATGCTCTTATAAAATAATCTGACGATTTGGATGTGACGCAAAGTCATATCCGTTATTAGAATGTGCAAAAAAATGGGCATTTTGAAATACTCAAGCGCGTCAGATTAAGATATATATATGGTTCATCTTGATGCCTTAGACGTGCTGTTCCATAATCTGACAATTAATTAATTAAACGAGGAATAGAAGCGTGGAGAGGGAAATTTAGGCATCACGTAACTGCACGCATTAAACTTTATCGACAAATCTTTGTTGCTTCGGCTTGTGGAAATTGTCAGATTATATATTTTTCGTAATCCTTGAATTATTCCGTTCAAAATAAAAAAGAAATTAGCTACGCTCGAGAATGTCCAAGTGACGTTTTTTTTACAATGTTGTAGCCCTCCCCTCTTCTTTACGTTTCACTCAAATTGTCAGATTAGTGAAATCTACACGTTTTAGCACGTAACTACCTTATCCTATCTTAATCTGACGCGCATGAAAATATTTGACGATGTATTTTTTTCCTTTATCCTTGACGGGAGAACATATATAGAAGTCTCATATTTGGTGTAAGTACTTAATAGAGTACAAGGTATCCCCCTGTATATTATTCTGCCGCGCTCGAGTAAATCCCGAAATCCCCTCTTCAGCTGCTCTACTAATATTACCATGATAAGAATGCGTGGAATTAAATGCTGTTGGTACTCACTCAGGAAGCTATGTTATATATATATATTTTTAATTGATATTTTGAAAACAGCAACTGTTGAGTTTTTTGCCGGCTCTTCTCAGCAGACCCGCTCTCCGAGCCGGTGGTAGCTTCCTGTAGGACTGACACTATAGACAATTGTATATAACTTGACTATTCAAAAGTGCTTGTACATGTCGATTTATATACATCTACTTTTTTATTGATATAGAAGTTTTATGATTTATTAATTACATTGAATTCCTTTAAAATAATTAATTTACAAAATATACACACAACATATTATGTTAATAATAAATATAATTTTGCATATGTATATACAGTTTATAGTCCAATTTTGTTACGTCGTAAAATTTACATAAAGGACCAAACACAAACATTAACAGACATTGAACACTAAGAGGACGAGGGACTTTATGAAAGAGAACATCATATAGGAAACATCATATAGGGGGAGTTAAGTTGAGGCAAGAAAAAAGGGTGTGGGAAGGGAAGCCATCGTCCAGGTCACATTCACACAGCGAATGGTCCCTGACCCTAATCTTGGCCAGATGCATAAGAGTACAAGCATGTCCAAGGCGTAAGCGACAAATTATAGTAATAATCCTCCGTTCAATATATCTTTGAGAGTAAAACCATGGTCATCTAGGGATATTAGGTTGGATAAGGGCATACTCACCTTTTTGTGACTGATAAATTACAGGGCTTACGAAGGTAAGCATCTGCAAGGGACTGCAGATCCTAAGCGGAATTAGAAAAATGTTCAAGTGTGCCACACTGGATGGCTAACTTGGCGCAAGAGTCGGCAGATTCATTCCCACTGATTCTAGAATGCCCAGCAATCCAAACCGGAGTAACTTCCAAGCCCTTTAGATGACATGAATACCGTTTGCTTAAAATCATAGGAGCGTGTAAACAGGATTGCTTCCAAACACAAAGCAACAGCCTCGTGAACTCGATGTCTTAGGGGGACATTTAAATTGCAAAATAATTTTAAATTTTGGTATCCAGCAAGCTCCACCAACATATATAATATTCTTTATTGTACTACAAAATTTAAAAACAGGAATAAATAAAAAAAAAAAAAACAGTTAGTGTACAAAGGCGGACTTATCTCTTTAAGAGATCTCTGCCAGTCAACCAGTGTATGTGGATACGTTACAATAAGCGGGTAAAGCAAGCACAATTTCAGAAAATTTTATTTAGATATTATTAAATAGTCATATATTTTATATAATCCATATAAAACAAATATAAACAACGAATAAATAAATATATAAGCATAGCTATTACATACATATACATACACAATTTATACAATATACATAGTATAAATATAAACTTAAATTGTACACAAAAGTTATATAATATATATCCATACATACACATACACATTTATATATATACACATACATACACATATATATATATATATATATATATATATATATATATATATATATATATATATATATATATATATATATATATATATATATATATATACATAAGTATAAATACCAGGAAAAAGAGCTAGAAAAATTTTAACCACCGTCTAAAGTCTACGTGCGTAAAGTTGAGAGAAAATATTTTTTTAATTTGGATCTAAAGGAAATAATGGATGGGCTTTTCTGGATGGATTTAGGTAGTTGGTTCCATAATGATGCGGCATAAACTGTAAATGATTTTAGCATGCACTTATTTAGTATTACATTTCGGTACGTCAAGCGTCGGTATGACACAAGACCGCCTAGAACGTAAGGGGAGGGGGAGTACGGTAAAACGGGTACGCAAATAGGAAGGGAAATATTGATAATTAAGAATTTTATATAAAAGTAAAAGGATGTGCATATCTCGGCAAGGTCGTCATACTTACGTAGACCAAAATAAAACGTATGGCAAGGTTTTGAAGTCGCTCTAGCTTATTGAGTAGCTCCTCAGTCACATCTATATAGCAGACGTCGGCGTAGTCAAGAATTGGGAGGAGAAGAGATTGCGCAAGCATAATTTTAGTTTTGTGAGGGAGGAAATATTGGAGACGCTTAAGAGAATGGAAAGAGAAATGCATGCGTTTGCTGATATCATTAATATGTGCTGCCCAGGACATATTACTGTCAAAAGTTAGACCAAAGTTCTTAATTTTCATACAATATGTAATTTCAGTTACTGCATATACAATTTTTGGTAGTGAGTTTTAATTTATTTAAGATACTATTCTGTTTCTGCCAATAATAATTGCCTGTGATTTTTTAGGATTCACTAGCAAGCCAAGGATTCGGCCCAAGAATGAATAGCAGAAAGGTCTTTATTTATAGCTGCAATAACTTCTGACAATTCGTTCAAGTTACAAGAACGATATAATTGTAAATCATCTGCATACAGATGGTAGGGAGACGAAATGATTTTTGAGATATAATTGATAAAAATAAAAAAACCAAAGTGGAGAAAGAATACCGCCTTGAGGAACGACAGCAGTGGGTTCTAACCACGTTGAGGTTTCGTCATTAGTTTTAACACATTGGTGGCGACCGAAGAGATAAGAGTTAAACCATTCAATCACTGAGGTAGAAAGGTTAACTGCACGAAGAATGCCCAGAAGTATATCAAAGTCCACCGAGTTAAAAGCGCTGCTGAAATCCAGGAGTACCATTACGGTGAGCTTGGTATTATCCATAGCAAATCGTATGTCCTCCGTGATATTCAACAGCGCAGTAACTGTGCTGTGAAAAGGACGAAAGCCAGATTGGTAAGGACAGAGCAGGTTATTGGAAGAAAGAAAAGAGTAAAGTTGGTTATGCACGATAGATTCAAGGACTTTGGAAAGAATAGGAAGGATAGATATAGGTCGATATTCAGAAGCGTTGGTTGGGTTGGAATTTTTAGGTAAAGGAATGACATAAGCCTTTTTCCACTGAACCGGAAAAACATTACGTGACAGTGAGAAATTAATTATGTGGGTGATCACTGGAGTAATGTCTTCCAACACGGGAAGGATCATGTCAAGGCTTAAAAAGTCACTACCAATGGCTTTAGTGGAGATGGATTTAATACACGTCTTGACATCATCCTCAGTAACTGTATAAAATGTGAAGGGGGGTGAGTCAGGTAGGTTAATCAAAGAAAGAAGCCTAACAGCCGGTTTCTGAATTGAGAATTTGACGTTAAGCAAATGTCAAACCGTGCTCAACGGCTAATTAAGCAAATTTTTGTTTCTGATTTGAGTTTTCTCAAACCATAAACAATATTTGAGAATGTCACTGATCACCGTGCTCAACTCATACTTTAGAACGGATTTTGCGTTTCACAACTGAGTAAAACTCGTTTGACAGTTCTCAAACCATACTTAAATCAGTCAAAAGTTAAGCGAGCGTAATTGGCTACTTAACCTGTGCTCAAATACTTTTCTTGCGATTTTTGTGAAGAAAATGTTTTTGTTTTGCGTCGATATTATTTATCTATCAGTAGACTGATATTCTTGAGATAATTAGCGATGACGATACATCGTTGTCGTCTTTGGAGATACCTCAACTGCGTCCGCGCAACTACGACGCTTTCGCAGAATACAAAGAAATGGACCAGATTTCTTCACGAATTTCAATGAAGAAGAATTTACGAGTCGCTTCCGCTTCACCAAAGCGATCCGTCAAATTTGTTCAGGGCCAAATCAAGCCAAAATTAGTGCTAAACATACAACGCCGGGATCACATTCCTCATATTGTTAATAAGTTGATATATAATATAATTATTGATAGTTTTAAAATGTAATGCAATAGGATGCTTTCAGACAGTTTGCTGTGAAGTAGTGAAAGTGACATGTGAGATAGCATTGCTAAGTAGTAAATATTTTTGAAGCCCACTGTTAGAGAAAGACCAAAGGTAGTGTAGGGTAACAGTGGATTGTGCACACACATTAATATAGCTTTTTTATCAAGAAGAAACAGCTGAAATAAAGAAAGGGACATTTTTCTGTTAAAATGTTCAGGTTGTATTTGGTGCTAACTTAAAGATTCAAACCGTTGTAGCTAGTTTGCAGCTCAGTGGCTATAAAGTGCTTAAGATTTTTGATGCCACCTTTTTTGAAACCAACTACACCTCAAGAAGCATCCAAATGAGCCCATATAATAACAACGAACACAATAGAGAAATTTTGGTGTCTTAAAAAGGGGGTTGTTATGCCTTCTCGTGTTAAAAGTTGTATTGTGACTTGTTCTGTTGCATAATATGCATACTCATCTTGATGGATACATTGAAATGAACTTCATGAAGCATTAAGTACCAAAGCCTATACACAACATTTTGCTGTGAGAAGAAGAGATTTTACATCATAGAATTATATATACCTCACATTATATGAGTGCCTCTTCACATGTGTTTTATAACTGTAGTGTTTTGAATTGCTTACCTGACTGTTGTGTTGTTATTAAAAATAAATTATAAAACATTTAAAATTTTCAACATATGAGACTTGTCCGTCTGAATTTGGACTTTATCAGTTAAAATGAAATCAGTAAAATGTTAAGTGTTAAATTATGTTATTGTAAAAAGGTATTTTGTGGATTTTGTCGAGATAAAAGGAATAAATAAAACACTTCTTGAATGAAAATTGTTTTTTATTAAACTAATTAAAATAAAATATATGGATAATATTATAAAATATCAACATAAGTATAAATACTTAAGATCAAGTTATTTGTAAATATTTCTTATAATTCTATTATATCATATCTGTCTATTTAAGTATCTACAGTTGAAAGTATTTAGCAATAACTCTGTGTAAGCAGGAGTATAGGAACGACCACCTGTTTGGGAAGAGAAATAATTTCAACAGAATTGATAACCCTTTGCATTACATTTATTTGAAAAAAATATAAAATGTAAAAGAACTATTACTGTTTTGTTAAAGTAAGGTAACTTTTTAATTTACATGCTTCTTTTAATATTTTAATAGACCATTTACAAAAAAAGGTCAATAATATTAATTTCAACAGTCTACAAGTTAAAAAATATATTGTTTTGAGAATATTACATTTTTTAGTCACTAAATAAGTTGCTTTTTGTAGTAACCAGTATTTATAATTGAAAATACAGTGGATAGTTTTAAAAAATATATATTTCTCAGTTTGCTCGCTTGGCTACCAGTCAATGGTTGTGTTAAGAAGTCTTCGTTTAATTTTTGAAGACAACTAACTGCTCAACGAATCTTTTTTTTAACATAAATATAATTTTGGTGTGACATTTTTGGGATTTCAATAAAATGATTTTAAGCACTAGTTTATTATTATTATTTATACGTTTTCCATTAAAAAATCTTTTCTTGTGCAGTGCTAAATATTGTTATTTGTGCTGTTTGTGGTGTATTTATTATGCTATTGTATTTCATAACCACATATTCCCTATTTTTGTTGTTGCATAAAATATGCTCCTGTCTTCTTACAATCAAAATTTCGGCATCTGAAGCATAATAATTAAAGCTAAAAGTAAAATATTACAACAATAATGCCATATATTGAGAAGTGTTTTTTTTTGCGGATATGTACTTGCCTTTCTATAATTAAACGCAGATTCTTTTTTTTTCATAGTATCGTTAGGTTACTTCTTACTTTTATTGTTGTGCCCATTTATTATTATTTAAGCTAGGAATAGAAATAAATAACTTCGTTGCTTATATTTTCCTCAGTTTGATATTAATAGTCCGTTTCACGTAAGAAATGTACTACATGATTTATTATTTTTATTGTAAATATTTTTATTTTTATATTTATTTTAAGTTTTTTATAGCACAACTACAAGAAATAATGATATTACATACACGTTACACATTTTGGAATGTTAATTTTGTTTTACAATTAAAATAATACATAATTTTAAAGATTACCGGTAAGTATCGGTTTTTTAAACGTATATCGGAACGTAAAAGCCGTGCTCAAAGGGATTTGAGCAAATGATCAGTTGATTACAGTTTAACGAATATACGTTTTGAAGTGTGAAACGCAAAAAAGTCAACTTCGTGCTTAGAGATTTGACAATACTCAGATGAGTATTCGCGGTTTTCTCAATTCAGAAACCGGCCATAAGGATTTTTGATTTTCATTGAGGTTTGATATTTAAAGGTGGGGTTGCAAAAAAAGAGTTTAGGTGATGCAGATTCACTGATACACAATTCGTATCAGTGATATTACCTACCCCAAATGACTCCAAGAATCTCCAAACTTGCGCTTGAGAGAGACTTTGAATGGTGCTATGAATATAACGGCGTTTAGCATCCCTACACATTCTGTTGCAAATGTTTCGCAGTTTTTTATATGCAGCTAGGTGATCTAGAGAAGGAAACTTTTTGTTTTTAACTTTTGCTCTGTCACGCTTACTCATAAAACGTTTAATAACCGGAGTTAGCCAAGGGGCGGGTGCATGCTTCCTACGAACAGGTCTGACTGGAGCGTATTTGTCATATATGTAAATCAGTTCAGTTGTTAAGGAGTCTACCATACTGTCAATATCAGTTGATGACAATATGGGTAACCAGTTGACGTTCCTCACATCCTCTCTCAAGCGTTCCAGGTCCATATGCTTAAAATCGCGCTGAAGAAATATTTTGTCTCTAAGCTTGGGAGTGCGTAACTTATAAGAAAGAAAAATTAGATCATGGAAGGAGAATGGAGCAGTCATTTGTCCATGGGAAGCAACTAGATTAGGGTTAGAGACAAAGATTAAATCTATAAGAGAAGGCCTGCAATTAGGAAAGTGATGAGTGGGTTGCGACATTGGAAGTACATGCAAATTATACGCTTCATTTAGCGCTTTCAACAAGTCGGATCTAGTGTCATTTTTTAAAATACAAGTATTTAGATCACCCATACAGATTACATGCTCATACATTGGTAAAAGAGATTCAAATACTCCATCCAAATCATTAAAATAATTTATTTTATCATTCGGAGAGTACAGTACTCCCAGAAGCATTTTTTTATGGTGTAAAACTATTTCTAAAAAAAGATATTCCAGGTTTCCGATGGAATCATTAGGAGTTTCCGATGGAATCATAGTTCTCCTTGGAAAGCTTTGAGGCATCAGTGAAGATGAAAAGATGATTTGGCCAATGTAGATGACCTAATTTATTGAATTTTACATACAATATATACAGTTTTTCTTATTTTTTAGGATTTCAGAAACATTTTCGTAATTTTGTCCGCTATATAAAGTTCGGCCTCACGGCGAGCTTTGGACCGTATTGGGCGTTCCAGTATGAGATGAAGTACTGATTAATTTTGTGTAGAATCATCTACAACTAGGATGATCTTTGACTTTGTATTTTGCCAAATACTCTCCAAAGCCCCCATGCCCCGTAAGTGCTTGTGTCAGTTTTGGCGTCAGTGTGTTATGGATTTAAAGGCAGAGTGTACGTCCGGTAGAACAGTCTTTGTTGTGTTGCCAGTGTTTGACTCTTTATATCTTTTGTCCCATTCGCGGATTGTAGCCTCCCTGATATTTCTTCTGATGAATGAAATAGGGCAGTCTTCGTAGTCAGACAACTTTTTAGTGTTTAGAGCCGCACTCTTCGCCTGCTCATCCGCTCTCTCGTTCCCTGGGATACCAACATGCACTCTCACCGAGAAGAGTCTTATGGTCCTCTTGAGTGTCGCGGCTCTCTTTAAGTTCTCTTTAATAAAGAAGATGATTGGGTGAGAGGCATTCTGGTCTCCCAGCAATTCGAGAGCCGATCTGGAGTCGCTCAGGATGCAGGTCGATGGCTTCGGGTATCCTAGCGCAATCTTGGTGGCTTGGTAGAGCGCATAGAGTTCGGCCTGAAACACTGTACAGAAGGACGCTAAGACGTACTTTCTGGCCAGCATTTCTGCCTCCCCCCTCCAGCATTAAAGTGCCGCTCCTACCCCGCCAACAATTTTGTTTCCATCCGTGTAGATGATAATCCCCTTAGGTTGTGAGCATCCACAGTTTCCGGTTCCAGATCCTCGAGGCACTCGAACCGCTACTCAAGTTTATCCGACGGGAGGGATGTCTGGTCGAAGGCTATTTTCTTCTCCACCTTTCTAGCACGGAGAAAACTAGGGCATACAGTTCGGCTGCTTCCCGTACTCTTAGGTCCAGCAGGATCAGACCGCTTAGGGCCAGGGCAGCGCTCAGAGACACCGTGCTATAAGATTTAATAATCTTTTGGGCGAACCCTCTCTGAACGGTGGCTCCAGGCTCCTGCACGTCATGATCTTACTGGCTTCCCGTGCCCAGACGCTAGCAGCATAAAGTATGTGGCTCTATCACGGTGACATATATCATTCTGATGATCTCAGGGTTCAGTCCCCAATTTAATTTTGCAGATCTAGAAATAATTTTGTACATATTGATCGCTTTTTTGCAAGTTTTGTTAATATGTTTGTTGTACCAGGTCATACAGGGCGTCCTCAGTGCTGCACTGAGGGACGAATCCGTACTGCCTCCTATTCGTCTTCGGAGGCGTTCTCTGTACTGTGAGAATTTATGGACTCCGCACTTTCCCATGTTTTCATGTCTATCTGAGTCGTCGCCTACCTCGTCCTCAGGGAAGAAGCTTTCAGCTAAGAATTCAACCGACTCCTGTGGGGTAAGGACTATATTGTCTTCTCGATTTTGAACTTGGCAGTACCAGTGCCAACTGCTGGTTTGAGCTGCCACAGCCTCGGTCTCGTATTTCTCTTTGGCTAAGAGGTATTCTTGGATGACGTAGGGTCTCCTAGAAGTTGCTGCGTTGGTTACCCCCATTTTCTTTGTTTTCAGGGCCTTCTTAAGTTTCTCCAGTTCTTCACTCCACCATGGTATGGTATGTTCACTGTAGTTCTGAAAGTTTTGTTATGTCCACCACACTTTTCTTCATTCCTCTCTCACTAGCTACGTAACAGGTTGGTTTGTTGCCCACGTTCAGGATTTCCAGTCCCATTTCTTCCAGGGCTCCCGCTAAAGTCTCCCCTCTGTGGTCTTCGCGCTTCCTACCCCACCATCTGCTCCCATTATGATATTCGGGCATTTGATATCATTTTTTATTTTTTTTAGATAGTTCTTGTGAGCTTTCAAAATAGACTGAGATCATTATTTATCTCCTATGCTTCGGTACTGAGAGTTCCCACCACTATGTTCTCGGTGGTGAGTATTCGACTTTCAATAATTTTAATATTGTCACCGCGCTCTTGACTGGTTTCGTACCTGGTGTTAACTTTTGGACTATTCTGTATCCGGCCCTTGGTTTTACGCAATCCTCAGCTCCGAAGTACGGTTCCTGTATGATACCTATGCTAACCTTCCTTTTAAAGGACTCAAGCATGAACTCTTGCAGAGCCAGCTTGCTCCTCTGAAGATTGGCTTGCAGAACTCTATATGTTTTGTCCTTTTAGGGAGAGCTGTCATGCCATTTCTTGCCTGGGTGCCCGGGTCAACTTTAGCAGTACGCTATGGACGATCTGGTCAGCCTTTTTTTTTTTTTTTTTTTATCGTGAGGAAACCCTTTTACGGGTACGCCACCCGAGTGGGGACTCGAGTGGGTTATGTGGGACTAATGGACCGGCAGATATAGGCCGTCCACACTACCCACTAAAACCTCACGGTGCTCCTCCTCGACCGTCACAGGCCGGGGCTATGGGTGCCATGGATTCGTCCATAGCCTCGGCGACGGGAGCCTGCTAGGCACGTCTCGGAGTCGGGGGTGGTGGGCCACCTTCGACGGCCTGCTCTTAGTAGCGCGCGGGAGCAACCTGCGCGCGCCTACTCGCGCCAGGTTTGTAGGCGATCAGCTTCCCCAAGCTGACCGCCCTCTGGCCGATTAGGGCGGAAGGCGGCGATCGGCGACCCGGTCTTTTGCGGCGGACGGCGAGTTCGGAAGAAGCCTCCCTCGCCCGCTCCGCCGCCTCCTTCTCGAGCACCACTGCCTCGCAGAAGGAAGAGACCGCGTCCCACGACGTCTGGCTACCGGCCATGGCCTTGACTACGGCCGGCAGGGAAAGGTCGTCCCCTATGACGCCGCGCAATGCGCGACGTTGAGACGCCCAGGCTGGGCACACCTCCAGCGTGTGCTGGGCCGTCTCTTCGAGGCAGTCGCAGTGGTGGCAGCGGGTGTCGGGCTCCCTCCCAGCGACCCGACACAGATATCTCCCAAAGCAACCGTGCCCTGAGAGTACCTGTGTGGTGCGGAAGGTTAGGACGCCATGACGCCTCGCTAACCACTGGCGGAAAACTGGACGAACTGCCTCGATCGTCCTCCGGCCGGCGGTTGGTGTTGCCAGCCGGGACTCCCACTCTTTCATTGCGGCATCCCGCGCCTCCTCCTGAGGTGCTGACCTTGCCGAAGCCCCGGACGCAAGACCTCGACGTCGGCAATAGACCGACGCCAGAGCAATCGCGTCCAGGTCCCACGGCAGGACTCCTGCCAGCACACACGCCACCTCACCGGAGATGGTCCTGTACTCCCGTATCGCCCTGATGGCCATCACCCTCTGCGCCCGCCGCAGCAGGGCGACGTTTTGCCGGTTCAGGGCGTCCGCCCATACGGGAGCACCGTACAGCGCCATAGAGCGGACCACTCCGGTGTACAGCCGACGGCTCGAGGCGCTCGGCCCACTTACGTTGGGCAAAAGGCGCGCCAAGTCCCCCGCTGTCTTCAACAGCCTCGGGACCAGTCGTATAAAATGGTCCCGAAAGCTCCACACGATCTGGTCAGCCTAACCCATCTCTTTCTGATTGGACAACATTCATCGAAACTATTGTGATCTGTCTTTTCTAGTTTGTCACTTGTGCAGTTTTGGCATGTCGGCTCTTCACCCGACAGCCTTGCTGGAAAACTTGCTCTCATGTGTGGTCCCGTGCAGTGGCTACACTTGTCCAAGGTATTGGTGCATAGCTTTCTGCCATGACGTACCCCAGGCATCTAGAGCACTGGATGAGGAGAGTCTGATCCTTAACAAGAGCCCTTTGAAGGTCTATATGGATCCTCCCCGCTTCCGTTAGTGCCCTCCATATGAGGGGAGACACCTGGAGTACTACGTGGCTCTCCTACTGGTTTTGAGCTCGCCTCCGATACCTTACACTCGCCCTTTAGTCATTTTCAACTATATGTCCCACGATGTGCGAGTTTTGAACTTTAATGCATTTTAAAATGTCTTCGTCGGTGTTGTAGTTTAACACATCTTTTATAATTACCAGTGGGTCTTTGTTTTTATTTTGCTTCAAGATTAAACCCGGTTGCCCTTCTTTTATTTTATCCCTGACCTTCTCTAGCTCCTCTCTATTTGCCTATAACCACCTTTTGGCCCTTGGGTTCCCTTACCCGGTCCACTCTGATGCCAGTCGACTTGGCCTCGACGGCAGTGCGGATCTTGTCGATCACATCCTCGCTTGTGTCCTTGGCACCACTATGGAGTGAATCGGGAGGTTGGCCACAGTCCCGGTTGGCGTAGGCTTGCCGCTCAGCGCGGCCAATTCAGCATACGTAGGGTTCTCCGTTACCTGACATTTTTTCATTACCTCCACGATTGTTCCCATCTCTTTCCTCATGTTATTTACCTCTTCCAATGTCTCCTTTATCACCTCTTTTTGGTCCCCTATTTCCTCAACAAGTAGTTTAGATAACTCACCCTCAAGCTTTGTTTTGTGTTGGCTATTTCATACATTCTACCGACGTTTTCGATGACCGTCTCCTTTATGGTGGTTTTTATATTGCACAACTGTTCAAGAAGCAGTTTTGCCTCCTGAAACAGTCGGTTTGCTACCGCTTTGACGGTGTCCGGTTCCTCCTGATTTTCCTTAAAGGTTGCCACTTGCCACTTTTGGGACAATTCTCCTTTTTCCTTCCATCTCTAATGCTAGTAGTTCTCCTTTTTTGCAGGTCCTGATATGCCGGTTGTCTTGGAGCTGTTTTTGGCCGAAATATGTTTATGGTAAGTGTAATTATTTAAATTTTTTAGTAATTGATTATTTTTAGTCAAATTAAAAAGGTGATTGTGTGATTTTTGTCAAATTATTTTTAAATAGTTGTTACTATTTTTTATATATATGTATTTATATACTCGTCTGTAACTTTCAAAAATTTTGTAGATATGTGTATTTATAATCTTATATGTGTATTCCCTATATTTAATATCTAGTATATATAACTCTATATATAAGTCTGATGTGTATATCTTAAACTAACTTAAAGTAATTGGTAGTACCACCATGTCTTAGGTTATAATAGCTTAGTGAGTGGTGTAGAAGGTCACTGACAGTCTATCTATATAAATATTGCCAATCCCAATAGGATACAAGTCTAATATCAGGAAACGACCCCAAAAAGAGAAGGTTCCCCAAGGTTCACAAGAGGAGGCCACGAGCGGTCCCCAAGCGTTCAGGAGCGTCCTCCGTGGCCTTGAATTCAAGTCGTTATTTATTTGTGGGATATAACACCCCGACCACATCTTTTGTGTACTGCTATATGGTCTTAAAAACTTTTCTTAAAGTATATTTACAAAATTTACGCGATTTGTTAAAATTTCCAATTTGAGAAAGAAAGAAAAAAAAAAAGTCCCCAGGTGGCGAATAGGGAAAATCACTCTCTCGGGCTAATAACGCTCTCGCGGGCGAGTGGCTCAAGCTATAATTCCACTGTGGTGGAAGACAGGCACACAAGTCCTCATCACCTCGCCCGGCGACCTTAGCCTCGTCTTACAGGCCGATAGTGCTGTTGAGCGAGATCGCCAAGTTGTTCGAGAGGGTGGTAACGAGGAGGCTACAGCAGCACCTCGAGAGGACAGGTCCAAACCTCTCGGACAGCTAGTATGGCTTCCGAAGTGAGACCTATCGTGGCCTGTCGTGGCGCAGCGGCACAAGCGTGTGACTGTTACCGATAGGTTCTGGGTTCGATCCGCAGTCGAGGAAATGAAAAAAAATAATTTTTAATATTTTCAGTTTAAATATTTAATTTTTCATATCTTCGCTCTGGTAATAAGGCAAAGCGCAGCGTTGAGTTCCGCCACTCAACATGCAATGCCTCAAATTCGGCGGAAAGTGGGAACGGAAGTGGAACTGAGTGTCTTAACACTAGGTTCCCGGGTTCCCTCTGCCTACCCTGCCTCGTGCGGGATACAGCGAGAAGCTGAAAAAAAAAAGTGGACGCTCCGTGGTGGTGCCATGCTGCAGGTGAAGTCCCACGCGCAGGACGTAGTGGCTCGGGGCGGAGGAGTTTCCAACGCTTTCAACTGTATACCCTGGCCCTGCATCAATGAGGCACTCATCTACCATCTGGGGTGTTTGGGCGGTGTCGTGTGGTGTTCCACAGGGATGGGTGCTGAGTCCGATCCTCTGGAACATTGGTTACGACTGGGTGCTTCGGGGTAGCACCCTGCCGGGGGTAAAGGTCCTCTGCTACGCTGATGACACGCTGGTCTTAGCGCAGCAGAGGACCTATCGCGAGGCAGCAGTGCTCGCGACAGCTGGCGTGGCTCACGTCGTCGGGCGGACTCGGCGGCTGGGTCTGGAGGTTGCATTAGACAAGTCTGAGGCAATCTACTTCAATGCTCCGAGGAGGACCGCTTCACTAGAGGCCCACATCGTCGTTGGCGGTGTTAGGATAGAGGTGAAGAGGAGCATAAAGTACCTCGGATTTGTCTTGGACAACAGGGGAGCTTTCGGGACCATTTTATACGACTGGTCCCGAGGCTGTTGTAGACAGCGGGGGCCTTTGCGCGCCTTTTGCCTATTGTAAGTGGGCCGAGCGCCTCGAGCCGTCGGCTGTACATCGGAGTAGTCCGATCGATGGCGCTGTACGGTGCCCCCGTATGGGCGGACGCCCTGAACCGGCAAAACGTCGCCCTGCTGCGGCGGGCGCAGAGGGTGATGGCCATCAGGGTGATATGGGGGTACATGACCATCTCCGGTGAGGTAGCGTGTGTGCTGGCAGGAGTTCTGCCGTGGGACCTGGACGTGATTGCTCTGGCGTCGGTCTATTGCCGGCGTCGAGGTCTTGCGTCCGGGGCTTCGGCAAGGTCAGCACAACAAGAGGAGGCGCGGAATGCCGCAATGGAAGAGTGGGAGTCCCGGCTGGCAACACCAACCGCCTGCCGAACGACGATCGAGGCGTCCAGTTTTACGCCGGTGGTTAGCGAGGCGTCATGGCGCTGCCACCCGCTGCCACCACTGCGACTGCCTTGAAGAGACGGCCCAGCACACGCTGGTAGTGTGCCCAGTCTCGGTGACTCAACGTCGCGTTTTGCGCGACGTCATAGGGGACGACCTTTCCCTGCCGGCCGTAGTGAAGGCCATGGCCGGTAGCGAGACGTCGTGGGATGCGGTCTCATCCTTCTGCGAGGCAGTGGTGCTCGAGAAGGAGGCGGCGGAACGGGCGAGGGAGGCTTCTTCTGAACTCTCCCTCCGACGCAAAAGACCGGGTCGCCGGAGGGCGGTACACGATCGCCGCCTTCCGCCCTAATCGGCCAGAGGGTGGTCAGCTTAGGGTAGCTGATCGCCTACTAAACTGGCCCGCGGGAGGAAATTGCACGCGCCTAGCGCTTAATTTGTTCCCGTGCGCTACTCAGTGCAGGCTGTCGAGGGTGGCCCACCACCCCCGACTGCGAGACGTGCCTAGCAGGCTCCTGTTGCCGAGGCTATGGACGAATTCTTGGCACCCATAGCCCCGGCCTGTGATGGTCGAGGAGGAGCACCGTAAGGTTTTAGTGGGTAGTGTGGACGGCCTATAACTGCCGGTCCATTAGTCCCACATGACCCACTCGAGTCCCCACTCGGGTGGTGTACCCGTAAAAGGGTTTCCTCACGAAAAAAAAAGGGGTTCCCAAGGGAGTTGCTGGTCCTTCTGCTAGGCGCGTCCCCGACGTCTAAATTACGCCAAAATTGTATTATAGTAATGCATTGCTCGTATAAAAAAAGTGTTTTAGCAAAGTTAGTTTTTGAAAAAAATACTGATAAAGTGGCCTTTGAACGTAATGAGGCAAACGGTACATTAAATAAAACCTTAGATAATAATAAACTCGAGTCGATTTGATTATTGATTATTTTATACAAACACAGTGAGTCAAGATATTTTCTACGGATTTCCAAAGCAGGCAGGAAGGTATTGCCGTGCACTAGTTTTGTTGTCTATAAAGCCATTCCCAGTGCAAAACTTCAATGCCTTTAGAAATTTGATTTGAATTTTTTCTATGCCATTTATATTTTCAGCATACTGTGGGTTCCAAGTAACGTTATCAAATTCTAGATGATTGCGAACAAAGGAATTATACAGTATTTTTAAGGTTTGGCGTGCTTAAAAGGTTTAGATAACCTGAGAATAAATCCTAACTGCTTAAACGTCTTTTTGAAAACGTGATTAATATGGGGATTAAATGTTAATTTACAATCTAATATTGCTTTTAAATCTCTCACCTCTTCCACTCTTTGAATTATATTACCAGGTAGACGGTAATTATATTTTATCGACTATGGTTATTTTAAGAAAGAAATGACGTTGCATTTGTCAGAATTTAGCGAGAGACAGTTCTTAATACAGTAATTGTACAAACTGTCCAAATCTTTCTTTTGTGCTATACAATCTGTTTTGTTAATAATACTATAAATTTTTGCATCATCTGCATATAACAGATGTGATGCAAAATACAGTTTATATCATTAATGTAAAGGGTAGAGAGAAAAGGACCGAGATGAGATCGCTGGGGAACCCCAGATGGAATTGGTAAAAATTTAGACATAAATCCTTTCAACGATACCGACTGACTACTATTATTTATATAAGATTCTAGCCACCTAAGCAAATTGCCATGTATACCTACATTTTTTAGCTTTTGTATAAGTTCATTATGATTTATCCTGTCAAATGCTTTAGAGAAATCGGTACAAACTGAGTCGACCTGAAAACCACCTTCGAGTGCATAATAAGTAGTCAGTAAATGTCAGTGTTGCGTATGTGCGTTACGGGAGACAAGTAAAACTATTAGCGGTTAACAGCACACTGATTTATTCCACGTTGTTACAAGCGCGTCTCAATACAAGGGGCGCAGGGGGGGAACATACCTGCTTATATACATATACAACATTCCTCCCTCTTGGTTCAACAATCATTTATCAACACAAGTATACACTGATGATCTAAACAATTATCTCAAATAACAATATGTTGACAAGTAATATCATTTAGTAATATAATTGATACATCATTACAAAAGTATTTACTTAGTTCGATACAATATTTAATAATACTTTTTATAATCGACCTTGGGAATATTACGCAATACCATGCGAGACGACGGGTGACAGTTACGTCCTTCTATGTTGGACTCATTATCATCGCTGCTCGACGTTGAGCTCCGACTCACCTCTGCAACAGCTACTGTCTGCATGGGAGGCGATGTTGATGGCAACTCCTCATTGGTTGGCGGCGTCGTCAGCTGTGAAGTGTCACTGGGTTTCATCTTCCTGGGTGATGATGTCTCTGGTACCGTCTGACCATTCTTTCCTCCCCTTACGCTCGAGCCGGGTCTCGATTGTGCCGATGAAAGATTGTCCCCGTTGCTCTGGGTTGAAAATCCCTCTAAGTCACAATCGCCATCCCAAGGTCGGTGCCCCCAATCGGTCAATGAACCCTTATACAAAACTAATTGATTTTTGTGCTTCCTAACATTTATACATAATAATATATCTTTAACTAAATACAAAACTTTACCAATACGTTTTACTATTACGCCCTGCTTCCACAAACTTTTATTGTTATTTATTACATTTTTGTATAAAACCTTATCGCCTAGTGTAAATGTTTGTTTATTTCTCCCACCATATGCCTTAGCCTGTAAACACTGTTTGTTTTCGATCGCATGAGCTATGTTGTCTGACGAAGGTGACTGTACGATTGTCTTTGGTTTAAAAAAATCTAACCGCGACCTTAAATTTCTACCGTATACCATTTGTGCGGGTGACAATCCTGTGGTACTGTGTACTGAGTTCCTATATTCAAAAAGATACTTTAATAGGTTCAATTTGCTTAGACGTACATTGGTGTCAGCAAGAATCGAAGTTCTGATGCCCTTTTTAATAATTTTCACATAACTTTCTGCCTGCCCATTGCTAGCCGGATGGTAAGGCGGTGACGTCAAGTGTGAAATGCCGTTAGAAATACAAAATTGTTTGAACTCCCGAGATATGAACGCTGTACCATTGTCACTAACCAATGTCTCTGGCACTCCAAACCTTGACATAAATTCATACAATTTCTCAATTACCGCTAACGAGGTTGACGTGGTCCTCATGTCATAGACTTCGACCCATTTTGAGTACGCATCCACTACCACTAAAAATACATTACTATTTATAGGTCCCAAAAAATCGATGTGTACTCTGCTAAAAGGATATGCTGGGTATTTCCAAGGGCAAAGAGGGGCGCGCGGCGGGGAAGGACGAAGCTGTGTACATATATTACACGAGTTTATTAATTTTTCTATAGCTTCATCGATACCTGGGTACCAAAACCGCGACCGCGCTGCTGCTTTTGTCTTTATTATTCCTAAATGGAACATATGTAATTCAGCGATAATCTTTTCACGCACATTCTCAGGCAATACTATTTTGTGTCCTCTCATTACGACACCATTTTCATAAGAGAGTTGTAACCGACAGCAAAAATATGGTTTTAACCTCGCATCTGTTATATTTTTAGGCCATCCGTTATTTATATAATTAATAACCTTTCTTAATGCAATATCTTGTATAGTTCCCTGACGTAATTCGCTTAGTGTTATCGGCGAACTATTATCTACAACAAAATTTATGTACGCTGCGCGATCGTTAAATATATGCCGCTCACTTAAATCATCGAAATTTGCCGGCGTTTTCGATGTCCGAGCACCGGCGTCGACGTCTCGCGATTCGGTCGGCCCCGCCCCATTCACGCCGCCGTATGAATGTGACTCCGGCAGGCTAGCGCGTGACAAATAATCCGCACAGTTATTATTACTACGTACGTATTCAATGGTGTAATTATATGCACTTAGAAATAATGCGTACCGCTGAAGTCTATTCGCCGATACCTCTGGAATACCTTTATACGGTCCGAATATAGAGATAAGGGGTTTGTGATCTGTGCGTAATACAAATGGTTCAGATCTTGCGTACAAATACTGGTGGAAACGCCTCACCCCAAATATAATGGCAGTAGCTTCCTTTTGTATTTGTGCGTAATTTTTCTCCGCCGCATTTAGCGTACGTGATGCAAACGAAATGGGACGTTCAGACCCGTCTGTTTCCACCTGTGACAGAACGGCGCCCAGTCCATTTGGAGATGCGTCTACTGTAAGAATTATTCTAGCATCAGGATTAAAATGTGCTAGCACTCGATCTGAAGCCAACATTTTTTTAATTTGAATAAAAGACTTATCATGTATTGGGGTCCAGATCCATTTTTTCCCTTTTTTCAACAAATCGTACAACGGACTTAAAATACTAGAAGCATCTTGAACAAAATTTCTATAATAATTTACCAACCCCAAAAATGACTGTAGCTTATTTACATTTGTGGGTACGGGCGATTCCACTATGGCTTTTACTTTATCCGGAGATTTTTTGAGGCCATGTTTGTCGATTTTGTACCCCAAGTAACTAATTTCACTTTTAAAAAACTCACATTTATCTCTTTGAACCACTAACCCCGCCTGCTGTAATTTTTCGAGTACTGCCGTGAGCCTTTGAAGATGCACTTCCTTGCTAGGCCCTGTTATAAGCACATCGTCGAGCAAACACAACACACCCTCCACATTAGACAAAATACTCTCCATGGCCTTTTGAAAAACCGATGGAGCGCTAGCGAGACCAAAAACCATGCGAGTATATTTGAAAAGGCCGCGATGTGTGTTAATGCATGTATAAGCTTGCGATTCCTTGTCTAATAAAAATTGATTATAAGCCATTGATAAATCAATTTTAGAAAATTGATGGCCCCCATGAAACTTTGTAAACAGTTCGTGTATCGTTGGTAAAGGATATTTTTCAACAACCAACTGTTTATTTATACTAACCGAGTAGTCGACGCACAGTCTTACCGTACCATCGCGCTTCAATACGGGAACTATAGGTGAGGCGTATTCGGCGTGTTCAACGGGTACTAATATACCTAACTGAATTAATCTGTCTATTTCTTTATCAATTTTTTCTCTTAACGCGAACGCTATAGGCCGCGCCTTGAAAAATATTGGTTTAGAGTCAGGTTTCAATTGCAGTTTTACTTTGAATTTATTAAATGCTCCTAATTTATTTGAAAAAAACCTGTGGAAATTGTGACTGAAATTGTTCTAACAAATTATCTGTATCAGACAAAAATTTACAGGGCACTATCTCTAATTTAAATTTAGAAATGAAATCTCGTCCTAGTAATGGCGGTCCACCATTTTCAATTACGTACACCTCAAGGTCATGCGTTTGGTTTGAATAAGTAACCGGTAACCGTGCAACTCCCAGGCATTTAATTTTATTACCAATGTACGTTAATAAGTTTTTATTTGTTTGTAACAATGGTGCGTTATTGAAATAATTATTATAAGCAGAACTTGAAATAACAGTTGCCGCGGATCCACTATCAATTGCAAATTTAATGTTTACCCCCAAGATTGTCACCGTTTCCGACATAGGTTCACCATTCTTACAAGAAATTTTAAAAATCATACCGTCATCATCTTCGCCGACTATATCCGTCACAACGTAGTTCACTTTTTTACACATTTTTTGTAAATGACCTTGCAATTTGCACTTTTTACACCTATACTTTGCAAATCGGCACTTAGACGACGCGTGGTTTGAACCGCCACACACTGAACACATTCCCATATGCCCCGAACGTTTTGCTGATTCTTGGTTGATTTTAAAGACTTGGTCTGGCTGCACTGCGTTCAACGTGGTAGCCGCCCCGATGCGAGCGCTCCGGACAGATTCAGCCAGCTCCACTGCCTTCGCCAAAGTCAAAGACTCCACATCCCTTGCGAACAGTTTTTCTCGTTCAGGACCAGCCACCATGCCCATCACGAACTTATCCCGTAATGCTTCCTCCACATTACTAAATTCACAATGCATTGTGAGTCCTCGTAGCCTGGCAGCCCACTGAGTGTACGATTCACCCGCCAACTGTGTTGCCGCGTAAAAGCTGTGACGCTCACTAAACCCACACCGTTTTGGGGTGAAATGGTTATCCAATAGGGTTACCAAATCTTCATATGGCACCTCCTGCACATTTTTGGGCATTGCCAAATCCGCTGCAAGATTGTAGGTGCCATCATTGAGTGCGCTGAGTAGAATTGCTCGCCTTCTTGTTCCAGCTGGGTCATTCTTGTCGCCAATATCATTCGCAATGAACCACTGCGTTATTCGTCCTTTGTACATCCTCCAGTCGCTAACATTATGATCGAAAGACGTTAAGATTCCACAGAACGACATTTTATTTTGAAAAAAAAAAACCGTTTTTTCTTAGTAGGTATCCTCGTCGCCACTGTTGCGTATGTGCGTTACGGGAGACAAGTAAAACTATTAGCGGTTAACAGCACACTGATTTATTCCACGTTGTTACAAGCGCGTCTCAATACAAGGGGCGCAGGGGGGGAACATACCTGCTTATATACATATACAACAGTCAGTAAACTAGTGTCAACACTACGGCCTCTAAAAAAAACATGCAATGATGAATGATGAATAAAGATCTGTCTTGAGAGAAGACTAGTTAAATCGAGAGTCACGATTTTTTTTTAAATTTTGCCAAATACACAAATTTTTCAAATAGGTCTGTATTGCGTCACCTCACTTAAATTGCCTCCTTTATGTATTGGCGCTATAGGAGCCATGTTCCAGATGGATGGAAAATAGCCTTCACACAAAGACAAATTGTATAAAATAGTTAAAGGAACAGAGAGCTCCAACGCGCATGATTTAATAAAAAAAGGAATTTATTGCGTCATAGCCTGAACCTTTGTTTATATTGATACTTTGAAGTATTTTTAATACTTTAGATTGTGTAATATCAATTGATGAGACATGATCACAAGGAACAGCCGATATCATGTTAGAGTTAGAGTCTGTATACTCAATGAATCTGCAAACACTGAGTGGAAATAATTATTAAAATAATCACATATCGTTTGAACATCAGAGGAATTATTATTTTTGTAAATAACTTTGCTGGGTATTGGATACGCGGGTAATTTAGATTTAACATAGCTCCAAAATTATTTTGGGCAATGCCCGATTTTTTCATCTGAGTTAGAAATAAACATTTTATAACAATTCACGGCTTCGTAACCGTTGGAAAGTTAATTTATCTAATGGATTTCCGTAAGTCTACCATAACCTATGATATTTCCGTTTTTCTTTAATGATTTTGATCAGAGGCCGAGTATACTATAATGGATAGTGGTTTGTACAACTAATTACTCTTACTGTCACATGCTTTACAATAATATTATTCAAACTGGAGTAAAAGAAGTCAGTAGCTTCCTGAGTATTCATGTTACTCATTTCATTCCAATCAGAATTAACTAGTTTCTTACGTATTTCAAGATAGTTAGCGTGGCGGTAGGCTATGACTTTACGAAAATTATTTATTAAGATTTAAATTTCGGAACATCGACAGATATTTCCAATGCTATATGATGAAAATCTTCGCAAGTCAAAGGATCTGAGGATTCGACAGTTGTACATCTGGTGTTACTCAAGACTAAATCTAAGGTTCTATTGTTAATATTTTTGCAGCAATTGTATTGTGCTAATTCAGTGAAATTCAAGAATTCACCCAAAATAAGAACTTTGCTGTCAGATGATTGACTTAGGACTAATGAGTTTTGACTATCAGGTACCCAATATGCATTTGTAATATTAAAATCTCCCAGCAATATAAAGATATCGTCAGCACAATCTTGGATAATAAATGACGTGTTATCAAAAAAATAATCTAACCTATCATAATGATTATTATTGTGAGGGAAATATACGCATGCTATATGTAGATAACGGTGGGTTGGTATCTAATGTCCTACCAATAGTGACGTATGTTGCCAAAGAAGACTGATATTGGGCAGGCGCAGGCGCAGGCAGCTCCATGGTGAACCATAGTTCCTCAGAGTCTTGCCACGATCACCACTCGAGCCGGTGCTGCGCACATAGTTCATAAATTACGGCATTTATATTTTCCCGGGTCTATCCGATCCCTTCTAAAAAGTATGTAATTATTGTCAAATATTCCCTGTCACTAAAGTCACTTGTTCACCAAGTCTCAACTTTTTTTTAATGGAAAAAAACGGCAAACGTGCGTACAGGTCACCTGGTGGAAAGTGTTCACCGTCGCCCACAGCCCCGTGTAACTCCAGAGGAGCTACAGGAGCGTTGCCGTCTTTTAAGGTAAAAGGGCACCGGGGCCCGGCATTACCTAATGCGAAACGCAGTGGCCAAGGCACTACTTAACGCCGGTCTTAAATACCGGGGGTGGTAATAATCCGGTCGAGTCTGCCCATGCGTGTTGCCATTACTGGCAACGTGACTCTACCACACGCACTTTAGTCGCCTCTTACGACACCATTAGTACCAGGGTGATCCTATTCTAAGCCGGAACCACACGGCATAATCTCAACTAAACAAATTACATGAAAATTCGATCTAAGCAGGTGTGAATAAAAACTATGTGATTTAGTTCGTAAGACTCGCACGTTCTGATAATAAAAATTAAGTGTTTCGTTAGCGATTGACATAACTTACATAATATTGACTACAATTAAAATAATACATTGATGAAATGATGATAAAAATCAAGCACAACAACATACAATAACAATGATGGCTGTTTGTATTGAGAGGTGAATTACGTTGTTCGCAGCCGAAGGACTCAAAGAAAACCGAATTTACTTAAAACTGATTTTATTAATATTAATTAAAACTAATGTGACTTCATGTGTTGAAGTGGTAACACAGAGTGAGTAATGAAGTCCAAATATCGATTAATATAGTGAGGGAACTTAAACACTAAGACACAGAATTATTGGAAAAAGATGGTTCGGTGTGGCATGATGTTGCGCAAGAAATTCCGATACAGGGCCGCTGTGGGTGGTCTTCGGCGAACGCAGTGCCTTAGAATTGTCGCAAATAAATGGTGTGATTCGATGTTACGCAAGAATTGCTGGTACATGGCTGAAGTGGGTGGTCTTCGGTGAACGCGGTGCCTTAGGGTTGCCACATTCGTAACTCCTCCCCCCGTAGATCAGCGACTATTTGAAAGCGTTGAGTGCAAATGTCGTTGGCAGCGATGTCTCGCTCCTGGCTGGTTCAGGCTCTTTCGCATTGTGGTTATGGGTGCCGTCATCTTGCTTAACTAATTCATTCCTCCTTATATGGTGAATGTACCGCCGAGAGAGTAAGGCGATACTAAGTGCGAGTGCACTAAATAAAATTATGTAAAATGGAATAGTTGTATGATATATACTTTCATGAAGATGATCTAGTTTCGTAGATTCCTCATTCAGGACCTTGTCTTCAATGCTTCGTAGTCTTTGTATATCTACAGTTTTCAGTTTTAGGTGAGGGATTGTAATGGTATCTGTATTTGAATATTGTTCAGGAATTTCAGTTATTTTCAGCGGCTGTCCTCTAAGTTTATTTTGAATGTTAGCAATGGTGAACTCATCGGTATGTAGTGAACACGTTTTTGGAATCGTGGCTAGATAACTTCCGAATAAGGTGATGAATTCATGGCTACTGCATTTCAATTCGACCTTCGTTGGGCGTGGAAAAATGAGAGTGTAGTACTGGTCGTCTAGTTGTTCTATTGTTTCTTCGACTAGTGTAACTTTAGTGGGTCGGCAGGATCTATCCATAGACTGGATGGTGATGAGAGTCTGGATGCAATCTTGCTGTTCTCGGGCCTGATGTTGGATGTTTTCCTCAAAGAGATATTGATGATTCAACTTCGGGCATTCAGCCTCCATGTACATAAAAGCTTTACCATCGGTTGCTATGAGAGGATATGGTGGGATAAAGGTATAAAGGTCTTTGTTGGGAACGATTGAAAGTTTAAATAGTTTGAATTGTATAGGAGATATAATCGGGAATTTAAAAATTATTACTTTTCGTTTTCCTACATAATAATATCCAGGTCTGATAATACTATAATATTATATCTATACTACTATAATATAATATAATACTATAATATAATATCTAATATCTCTTTGGGGCTATAAATTTGTCTTAGTTTATCTAACATATTTATTTTCTAAGTTACTAATACTTAACATACTATGATGTGTGCTCGATGCACGCACAAACGCTAATATATCTTTTATATATTTATATGCATTGATAAAAGTACTTTGAGTGAACTATTGGCGTGCAAATTAAAGTTTTTTCTATCACTATAATAACTGTGACGTTGTAGATATATGATATTAATCTCTTCCAGAATGAATTCTAGAACCTTTTTAATAGATTCAGCCCTCATAAACCGAATTTGTAAGCCCAGAGGTGCGTTTAAAACTCTAATAAAAGATTTTAGGGTGAGCTTATGGTAAAGATCTCGTTTCGCTTCTGTAGTAGTAGGTATATCATAAAATCCCTGAAAAGTATCACTTCCTTGAGAAAGTAACCAAAGGTCATTAAAAGACATATCAACTACGTTATTCATTATTTCTAATTTACTATGATCTAAATTGCTATTTAAATTTAAATGAATATTTCGCGAGATCTGCCTATATGAGGCCCCGATTTTTCTAGGGTGGAAAATTTTGGATAGGAAAATACTAGACAAGGAAAAAAAAAGCAACACTCGATATTTCGATTTTGTTGAGTCTTGAAAATTGATCTCTGATTTTTGAATATCATCTGATTCAATTATTTTGTTATTTATTCTGGATAACTCACGTTGAACTGCCGTCATTTCTTGTTTGACAGTCGACAACGATTTAAATTTGTTTTCCAACGTGACTATTTTCGTGGTTAAAACTGCTTGAGTTGTAGTTTGGAGGTCCGTTTTGATGGTGTTGAAACTTTCTTACAATATACAAAAATCCTTTCTTAATTTCATTTAAAATCTCAGTAAGTGAATTGATGGAAACTAAAACCACCGACAGGCAACGCCATTCTTGTTTCTTTTCTGCTTTCATTTTTCGGTATGTAGGTTCAGATATCCCAGCACAACTATAATGAAGATTACCTAGACATTGTCCACAATTCAAGCCGTCGTTAGTAATTTCACAGAGATTGGGATTACACAAAAATATTTACATAGACTGAGAACAGGATTGCTAAATACTTATTTGCGGCTTCAGCAGATAAACTGGATAGTGATTTTATTGCAATCAACATTTTTAACTCCATCAATGACAATATCACTTATTTTATTAGTACGGTATTAGAAATTGGCCAAACGTAATGCTCTTATAGATATCCCTGCGGAAGGGTCCGAAGATTCACTTGACACATACACAATAAAGGGACCTTTGTCTGAACTAATATATGATATTGGGGATTCAGACATGAATGGTGAATCCAAACATTTTGAATAAAAGGAGTGGCAGTGGATGGATCAATAATGGTTTTCTTAACACTAACATTTAAATCTTGACTAGGGGATGTAACCTTTCCCTGTCTTTTCCTCGATGTTATTTTATTAATTGAACCTGCCCTAGGATCAGGGGGGTCAGGAGGCCTAACCTAAGCTAACTATAAAATATAAGTAACTTAGTCTATAAAACAACACAAACACTTACTATAACTAATCACCTTGTAAGTAAGGAATAAGGTCATTGACGTCAAACCAACAAAGAATTTGAGACAAAGCAGTATTCACTTCATCAAAGTTAACTTTATTTTTGTCAATCTTAAATATTAGAGAAGTATCATCTGCGAATATGTCGCATAAATTCTTTGCATAAAAAGGTAGATAGTTTATATATAACAAAAACAAAAGGGGACTAAGAATAAAACCTTGTGGAACGCCCAATCCAGACGATTTTATACTATTTATATATCAACCTTCTGGATTATTTAAGTAAGATGTGAGGCAACAATATCAAAAGCTGCGTCCTGTAAAGCGTGGTGATTAAGTTTTAGTAACAAGGTTTCGTGGTCTACACAATCAAAGGCTTTGGATAGATCGCAAAACTCTCTAACCACATGTTGTGACCTTCACCACGCGTCAAAGATATGCTAAATGCGTGCTAGCAGCATCCGTTGCTGACTTACCTTTGGTGAGACCATATTGCTTACTATTTACAGAATAGTTTTCATATAAAAAGTGAGATCTGATCAAACATTATTTTTTCAAATATTTTACTTATTGGTGGTAAAACCGAGACTGGTCTGTAGTTTCCTGGGTCAAGACTGTCTCCACTTTTAAAAAGCGGTACTATTTTACTATATTGAGTTTGGAAAAGTGCCGGTTTTTATACATTTATTAAAAGTAAACACGAGATAAGGAACAATATTACTTATAATAGTACCAAGCAATTTAACTGACATATCCCATAAATCACCAGTTTTCTTTAAATTAAGACTTTTGAATGCTTTAACAATTTCATCTGTTGATACATGTTTAAAGATGAAGTTATGTTTTGATTTGACTACATATTTTTATTTATTTTCTTCTTCAGAGGGAGATGATGGCAGTGAACAAGTTACTTCTGAGAAAAACTTCTCAAAAGCATTTGCAAGTTCTAAGTCCGACTCTAGTATAATGTTATTTATATTTAATCTGATATGTTCACTGACAGCTCTAGATCTAATAGTTTTGATTTTATTGTGAAATTTCAAAACTTTATCTCTTATATTTTATATTTTTATTATTATTAAAGCAAAATATTGATAAATTCTAAATTTGCTGATACAATATATATATTTTTTAATTTTTAGACATTTCTTTTTATTAATTACACTTTATTTCTTTTTTTAGGGAAGTATTCATTAAACTTAAAAAATATTCGAGACTATTAATAATTATTAATAGTCTAGAATATTTTTTACTACTAAATAATCATGTAGTAATTTATTATGTATCAATTCATAATTCATTCAGGTTAATGAACTCCACATATATTACGGTATAATGATTTAAAACAACTTTTCGTTTTCCAGTGATCTCTTTTTGCTTCTATAGTCTCTGCTCTTTTTCTATAGCTGATCTGTTTTGAGTCAAAAATATTAATGTATTTTGGAGTGATTCACACCTATGCCAACAGAAATGAACATTTTTTTTTTAAATAGCTTACATTTTTTAATAAATAATTGAAATTATTGTACTTGTCTAACTGCTCCAAATGCATTTAATTTATTTTCTGCCACTATTTTTAAAGTACCTATTGACCCTCGGCATGCTTTATTCGTAGTATAAAATTTTACAACGGCTATATAGAATATAGCAACAGTTTTTTCTGTTTCTTCTACGAAATCTGTATTTTTTTTACTTTAACACCCTCACAACTCACACATGTGTGAGAATTTAATTAACTATTTTATCAAGTTAATAACCTGGAGCTATCATTTTCTCTATTACTCACCGACTACTTGATTGGTAATATGATATGACTATTTTTCCCAAAATTCTTCATCAGCCAAATTGCACAACTTTCTCAGACTTGCGATATAAATATTATTATTGTTTTTAAAGAAATTTTATTTTTAGGAGATTTTATTTTAAAACCTAACTTTCAAACTGAAAGTTGAGTTTAAATATAAAATTATGGATTCTTTTTAAAATATTTTTTCACGAAATCTTTAATTCAAATTGAATTTAGTATATCTTTAAATATAATGAATTAATAATAAATAATAAATTCAATTAAGGTAGTGATTAGTTTATTTAAGATAGTTAATAAAGCTTTCCATTTAAAATAACTTAATTATATACAGAAAAGTGATCAGTTAATTTTAGTTACTAAGAGCTATTATTGATATTTGTAAAAGCAATGAAAGGTTAAAAGTAAGCATTTAAAAGTAAGATGAAGGTAAGAGGAGGAATATACATATTTACATCGAACTATTTCATCTTTATTGTTTGATAAAATGTAAAAACATTTATGAGAAACTGATCAATAAATATTTTTTCAAATCTGCATTAAAAATTAATTAGGTCATTTGTATTGTTTTAGATTTGGTTTTTCCAATATTTTCTGCGTCTACAAGAGTGTCCGGTAGTTTGACACCCAAAGTTTCAGGTTGTGTTAGTGCGAGTAGACCGGATATGATGCACATAATGCCGAAGATCATATTTGGTGTTCCATGCCATAATGCTGCCTAAGAAATATAAAACAAAAAATAATATTATTAATCGATAATATAATAAAGATAATATAAAAAATATTATGAATGATTATTTTTAGACCGCCTCCCCGTAATAGAAATTACTTATTATCAAATTTAATTATCAAACTAATAAATTAAACTAAGTATCAAATCTCAATCAAAGTATAAACTTTTATTTTTTTTTCTAGAACAACTTTTGATGTATTATTTAGTATAATTAAGTATAAAAAATGTAATCATAAACTTACGAGAACAGGTGTCAGCGGTGCCAACATTGATCCAATTCGGCCAACTGTGGAAGAGAACGCGAGAAGACTGTGGCGGTATACAGTAGGGTATAATTCCGACGTGTACAAATATAGCATCATCATAACAGCTGATATCGCAAATTTACCAAGCAAGTATACTATAAGTCGAGTTTGTGGATAGGCTGTAACGAAAATACAAGGATAATAATTTATATATTATACAATTTTTAAATTAAAATGGAGATCGTCAACATTCTTATTCCAAAAAATACTCACCACTTGGAATAAACACAAAGCATATGTTACATAATGAACTGAAGAAAAATCCTAAAGATAAAGTAGTTTTTCTTCCAATTTTGTCCACAAAAATAAGTCCTGTGAAGCTACCGGGGATTTCTATAGCACACGTTAGTATGTAATTCAAATATATAGTACTAGAAAAACTGGTAGAGTTAATAGAAAGACCATAGTAGACGAGGGTCGTAGTGACCCACCAGACTGGAACAGTGCATACTCTTCTTAACAAAACTGATGATTGTATTACGCTTCGGAACAAACTAGGCACCTGCACCTGAGATCCAAAACAATAGGTTATTTTTATAGAGAAGTTGTACATGTATTGCATAATTCTTTAATGGATGTAACTAGCATGTACAAGCTGTTGTGTTACAGTACTAGCTATAATAAGTATGTATATAACCTTCGTGTCCTGTGTCTGCGTGTCAGAAGCTACTTCACTTGGCGAAGTTAAAGCTGTCAATGATTTCTCACTAAGATGTTTTTTATTTATCTTTGCTGCAATTAGCAAAGCTTTTTTAGCTTTAACATATTTCTTATTTGATAGCAACCACCTAATGCTTTCCGGTAATATGAAAAAATAGGCAAATATTAAAACAAAAGGCGGATAAAGTATCATTGACATCCTGCGCCAAGACTGAATAGCCCAAGCTGAACCACCCAATATTATTTCGCCAATTGAAAACATAGACATTGTACTAGCTGACGTGATCCCTCGATATTTTGGTCCGATGAGTTCGATAGCTAAAAAATAATTATTTCGATATACTCATTTATTGAGGTACAAAAAAAAGTCTGAAATATCAAATAATATTTACCCAATATGTAAGCTGAACTATAAACACCGCCACCAATAAGCGTTTGTAAAAATTGTAGAGCCATAAACATAGTGTAGTTAATAGAGAATGCTCGGATGACTCCAAAAACGCCCATGCCGAATACATTGAAAATCAGTGCAAATCTTCGACCAAAACGGTCTGAAATATAGCCAGTAATAGGAAGACCTACTAATATTCCAAAATTAGTCAAGGTGCCTGGCAATACACGCAACCATTCATGACAGCCGAGATTAAACTGAAATTAAATATCATATGTAATTGCTAGGTAAGACAAGGTACTTAGCATATAATTTAAAATATTTTTTGAGTACAGATTATATTAAGAAATCTAGAGGAATTCGCTGACGTTTGTTTTGGTTAACTAACAAGTCTCTATGTCTTATTTAAGCATTAAGCAATATATTTACATATATTTTATTAAGGTGTTTGGTGAGTGTTTGTGGTGTTTTGTACATTAAATTGATTAATTATAAGATAAATTAGATTAATTTAATTCAAAATGGATCATGAGCATCCATTTGATCCTTCTGATCCTGGTGGTGGTATATGCGACAAAGGTCACGCGCATGAAAAAAGAACACATCGCGCATGTGTACAGTGTTGACTCACTTTCACATACTAAATAATCTTCAAAAAAAACAACAATTGACTTGGCTAATGCTACTCCGATAATACAAATAATATATTTACAGCCTTCCCTATCTGAAAGCCCAAAATCCTATCTTAATTTGGAAAAAGGCCTTTTTATAGTGTATGTGTCAAGGGAAACTTCAGACCCTACTGCTGGAATTTGCATTAAGGCCATTAAGTTTTTCCACACAAATAAAATACGTAATATCACCAGTCCACCACCAGATGTAAAAAAATTTGGTTGCAACAACATCAGCGTTGAATTTTTAACAGCGGCGAATTTATTTTCGTCCAATCCCTACGTCTGTGTAAATATCTGGCAGTTATCTCAACTTTTAATATCACTCGAAAGGGTATTGTAAGGTCTCTTACAAACTAGGACATCTTCCGCTGGAAGACTTTGTACGCTCTTTGGAATTTCGTTCAGGCAAGGCAAGACAGATAAATAGGAAGTGTGGCAGTGAGGGTGCTACCACATCAATTCCAACTCAATCTGTTTTATTTACATTCGGTGGTCAAAGTTGCCTGAAAAGTCTTTCCTTCCATTCCTCCTTCCGGTTGAATCTTATAAATATCTTACAATCCAGTTTCAAAATTGTTGTCGGTTTGGTCACTTATGTGACTGTAATTTTATAATTACAGTGTAGATCAAAGCCAAAGTATTATAAGTGTTCCCGGTCTGTGCGAAAATCGGTGCCGGAACTGTGAAGCATGTGACACTAAAAGAGAAAAAATATTTTTGTTTACATTGTGAGTGCAAACATTTTGCTACTGACAAGGACTGTCCTGTGTTTGCGAGGCAACAGTCTATCAAAATTACCATGTCTCAAGAGTGTGTATCTTATATAGAGCTTCCGCTCGTTTCACTCGTGCTTAAAGCAGATATTGCTAAGAAAATAAGCTCCCTGCTCATTTATTAAATTAACTCTTCTTAATGCTTGCGCTTTAATCTAAGGTAAGCTGACAGTTCAATAGAATCTAGAAAATATCTATTGGTTGCCGTAACTGAGATCCTTGTAAGCATCTTTAGAACCGCCAATGAACTTTCTATACCATCTAAGGTAAGCTGACAGTTCAATAGAATCTATAAAATATCTATTGGTTGCCGTAACTGAGATCCTTATAAGCATCTTTAGAACCGCCAATGAACTTTCTATACCATCCAACGTTGCCCAAAATCTAAATAATAGTAACACCGAGCTTCTTATAATGGAATATTAAAAGTATTCATACCAAAAGCACAAATTACTTAATATTACTTTCTTTGTCCTGTCATTATTGCTCTCTTGGAAACATGGCTGGTGCCTAATTCCCGTTTTTGGCATCAGATTTCTCTTGTTTAAGGAAGAACATAAATAAGAAAAGTATGGAGGTTGTGCTATCCTTAGCACCCCTCTCCTTCTTCCCTCTCCCTTCTCACTCCTAACAAATTTACGCTGTTTCTGAGAGGGCTTTCAATATCTATCCGTTTTACCAACATTATATTCAATCAGGCAATTTTCCACTATCTTGGAATTCCAAATTGTTACTTCCATTCCTTCTGACAGTAAAGCTCGCCCATGGTTTGACGCTGACTGTAACCGCGCAGAAGCGCGGAACAAGAGGCGTATAATGCCTGGGCTGATGCTCGCACGCGCAAAGCTCCGAATACTCGAGAACTGAAGAAAAACTTCAATAAGGCCTCCATGCTAGGTAAAAAGGAATTACGTAGAGCTCGTTTCGAGCACGTTCGTAAAATATGCGCAAAACTTGCCTCGTACCCAGCAGGTACTAAAGCATTTTGGTCGCTCGCGAAGGCAGTCGAAGCGAACTTCTGTCGATCCTCTTTGCCGCCTTTGCAAAGGCCAGATGGTGCGCTTGCTTACACTGCGGTAGAGAAAGCCAACTTGTTCGCTTCTCTTTTTGCGGAAAATTCGCGTCTAGATGACGCAGGTAAATCACCACCATCTTTGCCGTACGCCGACTGCTCTATGACACCTGTCCGCATTCACCAAAAAGAGATACGCGTGGCCCTGAAAAACTAGACTTGAATAAGGCGAGCGGCCCAGACGGCATTCCTGCAATTGTAGTGCGTAACTGTGCGCCTGAACTGTCTCCGGTTCTGACACGCTTATTTCGACTCTCACTAGAGACTGGGGTAGTGCCCAAATCATGGAAGCTTGCAAATGTACAACCTGTGCCCAAAAAAGGCAGTCGGGCAGACCCTGCCAACTACAGGCCGATATCGGTCACCTCTATACTCTGCAAGACTATGGAGCGTGTACTGAATGAAAGGCTTGTGGCATATCTGGAGGAAAATGATCTCCTAAGCGATAGCCAGTACGGATTTCGTAAAGGGCGATCGATGGGAGATCTGTTTGTGTATGCCACGCACCTATGGAGCGAGGCTATCGAGAGATATGGTAAGGCCCTTGCCGTGTCTCTCGATATCTCTAAAGCCTTTGACAGGGTCTGGCATGCAAGCCTTATAAGTAAGCTTCCCGCATACGGACTACCGGCCGGCCTTTGCAAATGGATATCAGACTTCTTGAGTGAGCGATCGATACAAGTGGTCCTAGATGGCCGCGTATCTGCTCAACAGGCTATAAATGCCGGAGTTCCTCAAGGATCCGTTCTGTCTGCAACCCTATTCCTGCTGCACATCAACGATATGTTAACACCCGGTATCGTTGGGTACGCTGATGACAGCACGGTTGTTGAAAAATATCTATCCAATGCAAAGGCCAGCCGGATCGTAAACCAGTCTTGTCGAGAGTCTATGATCGATCGACTGAACCTTGCACTTCAGGGCCTCTCCGAATGGGGCGATGCCAATCTAGTCATGTTTAACGCTACCAAAACTCAGGCGTATTTATTTTCCGCAAAACGAAGCCCCTTTGATCTTGCTCCGACTTTCCGAGATGTACCCGTGCCGATAGCTGACCATTTCGAGCTTCTTGGCATGAACCTTACGTCAGATTTGAACTTTGGACGTTACATCGAGTCTTTGGCCGCAACTGCAGCTAAAAAACTAGGTGTCCTATCAAAGGTTAGGCAGTATTTCACTCCGGGACAGCTTCTTCAACTCTATAAAGCTCAAGTCTTTGGGACGGGTCTGCTAAATATCAGCTAGCGACCTTAGACTCGATTGAAAATCGCGCCAAGAGGCTCATTGGCAATTCAGCGATTGTTGAGGCAAAGCTGCAAAGCCTTGAGCATCGCCGAAAAGTAGCTTGCCTGACGATTTTCTACAGGATACATTTCGGAGAGTGTGCAGCAGCACTGCATGACTTAATACCCTCTTCTCCTTTCTATCTGCGGGATAGTAGACGTAGGCAATTTCACCCATACGTCGTCGATATACCACCTTTTCGTACTCAGCGCTTCGCCTAAACTTTCCTAATGCGAACGGCTAAGGAATGGAACTCCCTGCCTGCTCAACTGTTCCCCGACAAGTATAACTTGGCCCTCTTTAAGGAACGAGTGAATAGGTACTACCTAGGCAAGCATGCTCCACCTTCGTTCGCATCGTCACTTACCACCAGGTGAGATAGCGGACAAATGCTTGCCTATCAACAATAAAAAAAAAAAAAAACGGATAGTCTCAGTGTTATTACAGACATTCGACGAGCTTACGCAACAGGAAAGTATCTAGTTGGGGTTTTTCTAAATGTCGCTTCTGCATATGATAATATTTTTCTTTCGGTACTCAGGTAGAAACTGCATCAGCTGAGTATTTTACTGAGGTTATCTCATTTAATTTGTAATCTGCTGACGGGTAGAACGGTAAATAGATCGGTAGTATTTGTAAAACATTTACTTCTTACTGTACCTTCCAGACACAGGATGCACTCATCAAACTTGGCGGCTGCAAACTGATTTCAGTACCTGCTTTAGAGAGTATCTGTGTCCAAAGGGGCGCTGCTGCTCGAGCATATCCATCTTTTCTCTTTCGAGACTAACTGTTTATGTTATACTGTCCCCCTGTACCAACCTTACGATCACACCAGGAGGGCCAGTATACCTGCCACCAGGTTTTACCACAGTGGCAGGGACCAAACAGGTCTGGCTCCTACCACTTTTGGGGTAGTACTTATAGGGTAAGTAGCCCCACGCAACCTCCTACCGCCTACCAGATGGAAGCCTTCAGTCACACTACCTTGGTTTCCAAATAGGCACCGGAGCTGGGCCGGATAAGGGCTTTGGGAACTTCCGATTACCGTGGTACCCTAGACAAACAACCGTACCCGTAGTTCCAGTTGCGACCTGACTATTCCCGGGTATTGAAACAGCCAGGGCCCGTGTCGCTCAGATTCCTCGTGAGCTCGCGAACAGGCAACCGTCGAGGCACTAATTAAAGCTTCCCTCTACCTTACTTCTGTCCGATCGGCCTCGCCCCTTTGAACACAGATACCCTCCAAAGCAGGTTCTGGAATCAGTTTGCGGCCGCCCGTTTTATGGATGCACCCGGCAAGGTACAGATACACCCTATGCTCTCTACCCTCGGCTGCTCGGGCAAAGCCCTGTTTCTCTTTCGAGACTAACATTATTTTATACTGGCCCCCCATACCAACCTTGCAGTTATAGACAGGTGGGCCAGTATACCTGCCACTGGGTTTTACCCCAGTGGCAGGGACCAGACAGGTCTGGCTCCTACCACTTGCGTGGTAGTACTTGGAGGGTAAGTAGCCCCACGCAACCTCCGACCGGGACCCGAAGGAAGAAGATCTTCAATCACGTCATCAACTTTAAGCACGCTCTGTTTCCAGATAGGTGCCGGAGCTGTAGGCACGCTCACTTCCCGCACGCAATCCAGCATGCTCACGACTGACCTCGCTAAGGCCACCAGAGAAGCCGACTCCCAATTTCCAGTTGGTACCGGAGTTGTAAGGCACACTCACTTCCCAACACGCATCACGCGGTATAGCCTAGACCTACAAGCGGCTACTTTGGATACGGGTCTAGCTCCCGTCTCTCATGCTAAGCAGGCATGTACCCGAGCTGTAGCAGCCAATCAGTACTTAGGCCGCCACTAACGGTCACTCCGAAGCGCGCTAGGTCCACTAGGCAGCTGTACCTTACTCGGTTACACGGACAGTAGTAAGGTAAAAGAAAACATTTGTTAGTACCTCGACGGTTGCCTGTTCGCGAGCTCAGAGAAATCTGAGCGACACGGGCCCTGGCTGTTCCAATACCCGGGGACAGTCAGGTCGCAGCTGGAACTACGGGTCCGGTTGTTTGTCTAGAGTGCCGAGTCACGTGATGGCGAGTGCCACGTGTCCAGATGATGGGGGTGGTAAATTTTCCAACTGCATATTAATGCAGTTGAAAAATTCGGCGGAAGGTACCAACACAAACAGTTCTCCAGAACACTCCCCGTGATAAATGCGGAAGAGAACGCATAGCGAGGATTTTTATATCTACGCAAGGCCAAAGTATCAAGCCCTACACAGAGCGTTAGGTCTCCAACGATTCGAACAGCTCTACGTTGTATATGATCAAATGGTTCAAGCTTACACTTAGGGTTCACCAGCCCAGAGTTAAGAACAGTATTCCAGGGCCAAATGGTGTTAAGATGTACTGTCTCGCTCTGCTGATGACACCCAGTTTCTTCAAAGAAAAAGAGAAAAAGATAGCCTCAAGGCCATCCTGGCTTTTCAGAGAAGAACCTGTCATCCGTTGTAGCCCAACGGATGAGTATATAAGTTGATTTTGGCATTGGTCAACGTTTTGTGAGAAAGATTTGCACTGCCGGAGTATACAGTGGCCACAGTGCTATCATCTGCATAATAATGTATGTTAGAGTTTTCCAACATATCATTGAAATGTAGACGAAATAGCGTAGGGGACAGCGCACAACCTTGGAGGACGCCAGCGTTCACGGGCATGTATTTGGAGCAAGAATCGTCGACAGTGACATTGATGCTGTGCCCAGTGAGAAAGCTAGTGAATTTTTGAGAGCAGGGAGGTGATAGTAATAGTCCTGTAGTTAGTTGGATCGGCACCTATCTTGTTCCCATGATCAGGGGCACAAGCTAGGATCATTAGAAATGAAGCAAATCGGCCGGGAATAAAATGAGTAAAATTTACGCAACTCATCCCAATCTGATGATTTATAGTGCCAGACACGATAACTCGCTGATGTTCGCGACAGCCAATGGGCACAATACTTCGTACAATACAGGCAGTGGTCTAAAGACCCTAGAGGGGCATCGCAGAAAACCCGGTTCTGTTCCGGATGTGAGGTCAGCAAAATGTCTAATAAGGAAGCGTTGTGGTTGTTCTATTCTGGATTGATGGATTAAGACAATCCATTCGCCATAAGAAGGTCGAATACAGCCCTCCCTACATGGTCGGTGGTGCGTGACCCGAGCCAAATGGCATTATGCGCATTAAAATTACCAAGTATCACGAGCTCTGCGGTGGGGATATGTGAGAGCGTTAGCCGATTGCATGTGCTCCATGAGCTGATCCGTTGAACCATGGGACCTGTGTATGTATGCATAGATTCGGACACTATCGTCCATGTACACACGGAGCCAGATGGCGGACAAGTCCCGACCTTCAAAATTGACAAGACGACGGACTTTCATGTCCTCCCTTACATACATAGAAACCCCTGCATGAGGTATAATATAATGTTCTATTTTGTAGCCGGAGTATAGAAGATAGGCTGTATTGCTCGGTTTGGTAATCTGGATTTCCGTCAGAAATAACAAGGCAGGCCGTGGTGTCTCTAGATGGTGGTGGACGGCATTCAGATTAGAGTGTAGGCCCCTGATGTTGGAAACTTTTACGTCAAAAGTGACAGGAGCTGCCTTAGAGCGTACGCCTCGTTTGCCTTTTGTATTGAGCGGTACTGTGCTACCCAGAATTCGACAGGCAGCCTGAGTTTAAAGACTCAGGGAGGTATTCTCCAGCATGAGAGATACTGATACCCTCCTAGGATAATATCTCTTTTAATGCCGCTTGTATATCCCATGGAGGGGTTGGGTATACCCGTGGTGTTAATGATTCGGTCGAGTCGGCTCGTGTGTGTTGCCATTTCTGACAAAGTGACTCTCCAACACGTACGTAGTCGCCTCTTATGATACCATCAATACCAGGGTGATCTTATTCTAGGTCGGAATTACACGGCTAAACTCGTGTAACGTATATTATCATGACCTCGATTTGTCTGTCAATAGCTTTTGTATATCGTCCTTTACTCCACCTCGTTTAAATACTACTTTAGACTATCTAGACCAGTGGCTCTTTTCTCATGGCATGGCATTATCAAGCTAATTTTCTTAAATTTACCTTCCTTCCTCACCCTCTGTCTCGCTATTCTTCTATTTCTTTATTCTGTACGCCCTATGAGGCTTTAGTACATCAAAAAAAAATACAAAATATTCCTTATTCAATTAGGCCATTTAAGCACTTTTGAATCGTCAAGTTACATATAAGTGTCTGTGGTGTCAGTCCTTACAGGAAGCTACCACCGGCTCGGAAGGCGGGTCTGCTGAGAAGAGCCGGCAAGAAACTCAACAGTTGCTCTTTTCAAAATATCAATTAAAGTGAATATATAATATAGCTTCCTGAGTGTTCATCATCCTTATCATCCTTTTCTGAATACAAATCTTTGCCTGACCGAGGAACCTGCTGACACCAACACATACTTTCAATCTATAATAAATGAAAATTAGTTAATTCATACCCTTATCTTTACAGATGCGTCAAAGCTTTCAAAGGAAAGCTATGTTATATATGCTAAGCAATCCGGTTCACACTCTCCCATGACTTTGAGCAGACCGTTTTTTAAACTGACTCTGACTGACCGACTTTAGTTGCATACTAGCTGTAAAAGGAAATCTTTTTCAGAGTAAATTAAGATTTTAAATTATTTTAAAAATTCGTACTCGTGTTATTTAAACAGGATTGGTTGTTACTTTAACATAGATTCCAGGGCAATCTGGAATCAGTCGGAATGAATCTGCAGACATTTGCGCAAAATTAGCCAGCCATACAATTAAATGTGGCAACTTGGACTACTTTTATATTACGGCCCAGGATCTGTTGTCCTTTCTATTAACTCATTTGGATCATTTGGTCTGAATTTAAAGATTTGTCAAAATCTCAGAAAGAAAAATTCTATGCCTTTTTTAAACTTAATTTCCAGATGACCTTGATTTTATTTACTGAACGGAGGATAAAACCAATAACCATTCGTCGCTTGCGCCTTGGACATTCATGTAAACCTGTATGTGTAGCTAAGATTAAAAGTACAATACTATACCAAGAAATGTAAATTAATAACAATTATATTTTTGTGGATTAAATACATAGTATAAGAATGTTACGTATAAGAGTGTATGTACAGTATGGGTTTTCAAGTATTAAGAATTTCACATAAACTATTATTAAATTAACTATTAAACATAAGAATAAAACTTTAGACCTGCTTTGTCCCATGCACACTGTTGCTTAATTTTTTTTTTAAGGTGAACAAGAATTTGCCTCCATCAAATTAAATATAGTGTTCTTGATATATATTAGACGTAACCCAAAAAACAATTTCTGTATAGCGGTGACGTAGGAACAGTCTTTACGAGATACGTCATCAAAATATTTTATTTATAAATAGTACAAACAGATTTAGACTCGTGACTTTAAATGCGACAGGTTGTGGGTTCGATCGCCACTTGAAGAAATTATGTATTCAACATTTTCATTGTTTGCTTTAACAAGGTAAAGGCGTTAAATCACGCCACTCAAAATGCAAAGTCTCAAGTTTGGTAGAAAGTAGAGAACAAAATGGAGAATTAAAACTAAATTTTCTAATTTTCTCTTATCTTACCATGTGCGGTAAAAAAATATAAATAATACATACATCGAACACTATTGAATTATCTGCAGCATACACGTAACTTTCACAATTGATTATCTGAGATTGATTGAACATCGACGCAGGGCAGTGGTCAGTTTCGTTAGAGGAGATTGCTAGCGGTAGATATCTTTGACAATTAGAAAACCCTGAGCTAGTTTCTGGTATCGCGTTTAAAATCCAATCAGGATTATATTGATACAGAGTACTATTTTCGCCACATTCTGGTATCTGGCATCTAAAAAGGTAATAAAACTCTTTAATTAAATTTGAGCCTTTTGTGTCGCAGGGTGTGCGACTGTAAGCTCAATAATTGTGAATTCGATCACTACCTGAGAAAATTAAATATTTAGAATATCCATTGGTAGTATAACTTAGCACAGCTCGACGTTAACTTACGCCACTCACCCCACAATGCCACCAATATTGTGATGGTAAGAAAGGAGTGTCTTAACACTAAGTTCTCAAGTTACCAAAGTGATCGCTGCCTACTCTAATCTTAGGTGATATAGTGTAATAAAAACTATTACTATACGATCGGTTTAACTATTTATCATTATTTTAAGATGTTAGAGCGTTTAGTTTCCTATTGAACAGTGTAATTTGACATGTTTGGATTCCGTTCCAATTAATTTCAATTAACAAAAAGACAATAGAGGTCATCTCTGGCAACATACCTAGCAAAAATAAAAATAAAATTAATAATAATGTAAATATAATTACATATTGATACAAACTTGGTGCATCAAAACATACAAGGATTTTTTTTAGCAAAGAATTAGAATTTGAATTATTCTTGAATTGTAAAAATATTCATGTACTCTGTATCACAGAGCATTGGCTCCGAAAATATGAGGTTATTTTTAATTTCAAAAATCACCAAGTAGTTAGTATGTTCATCAGAGAAAAATTAATTCGTGGTAGCTCTTTTATAATTATGGAAAAATCTTACAAATGTAAAGAACGTAAAGATATTGTGAGCCTCTCCGTTGAGCAAACTATTGAAATGGCCTGTGCTGAGCTTGAGCATTTCATTGTTATAAGTGTGTACAGACCTACCACTGGGTTATATAAACACTTTGAAACTATATTAGAAGAATTACTTGTACAATTATCTGGATCTAAGAAATCTATAGTTGTATGTGGTGATTTTAATATTAACTTACTTTAGAACTCCACTACTTGTACTAGATTCAGGTCTTTACTAAGTTCATATAACCTAGTTAACTTATTTCATGATCCAACAAGAATAACTAGTTGTACCGCCACTTGTATTGACAATATTTTTACAAACTCTTTACCAAGAGAAAAATCAATAATTAATATGTTAAGCTCAGATCATTGCGGTCTGTTGGTTTCATTTTACTTTGAAAAAATAAAATTTGTAAACAAAACAAAATTGTTTGTGTACCGATGACAACTAGTCGTATAGAAAAGTTTTGAAGAAATACAATAAAAAAAACTCCAATACTTACAATAAACTGATAACCCAATTTATTATATGAAATTTTTTTTAATGTTATCAAAAATGAGTTTAATGCTGTATTTACTTCTAAAACAGTAAATCTAGGAGTTTCTTATCATTTAATGATTGGGCGACTGTGGGAAATCATAAGACAAAGTAGAAAAAAGACAGGGTAGAAAAAGTAGTTTGCCGTATGATCCCGGCTTAGAATAGGATCACCCTGGTACTGATAGTGTCGTAAGAGGTGACTAAAGTGCGTGGTGACACGTACGATTGCGTCCTTTTTCATAAAAAAAAGAGTTTTTTTCGCCGGTTCTTCTCAGGTCTGAGGAATTAACTTTAGTAAACTGGTGGTAAATTGTTCGACGTTCAAAAAATGACGCTTGTAATTATTTATTTTGATAAAAATTATTTGAACTTGAATTTATTTATTTAATATTTATAGTAACTATTAACTATATATATTAAATAAATAAAGGCTCTAGAATTTTAAGTAATTGATAAATAATTGTCACGCCTGTCGTGGCGCAGCGGCACAAGAGTGTGACTGTAACCGACAGGTTATGGGTTCGTTCCACACTCGAGGAAATAAAATATTTAGTATTTTCACTTTAAATATTTAATTTTTAATTTTTTCGCTTTGATAATAAGGCAAAGCGCGGCGTTGAGTTCCGCTACTCAACACGCAATGCCTCAAATTCGGCGGAAAGTGGGGAAAGGAAGTGGAAAGGAGTGTTTTAACACTAGGTTCTCGGTACTCGGTGCCTCGTGCGGGATACAGCGTGAAGCTGAAGCTGACAAATATTTGAGACCAATCTTATAATAGCAATATTTTTATTTATGGACAAGACACTGCAAACGAGCGTACGGGTCACCTGATGGTAAGTGATTATACTATATTATTATTACAGAGCAGATATAACTCTGCAACCTAGTGCTAAGACACTATATATTATAACATTAGTATACAAAAATAATTAGATGTAACATGATTTTTTGTCCTAATATTATAAAAACGAGGATAAAGATATTGCAAATGAAATCAGAAAGTTCCAGAATCAGATAGCTTTTTTATAATAATGGTTTTTATATTTATTAAATTTCAGTTTTTATCAACAAAATCAAATTTAGGAAAGTTTGCTTATAATATCTAAAAATTCCCATAGAGATTTTTCTAAATTCTTTGGATCTCATCTTTTATTAATTAACTGTTTTATTGAAATATTTCTTTTTTGTCGTTGCATCACTCAGTTTAGCGAAAATTTCAATAAATAAATTAATAAATAAATAGATAAGCGTAACAGATGAAAAAGTTCTTCACGATGAGGAAGTGGTATTTTAGTAAGCGGTAGGTTAGATTACTTTATTTCAGTTTTTATTTTGATTTTAATATTTTTTACATAAGTGTGACAAAAATAGCAATCGAACGAGAAGTTTACATGTGTTGAGATCGTTTAATTGGTGGTATGAGGATCCACACAGGTAATACAACAGATATTTGGAACATAGGCATTGTCTTGTCCTTTGCAAAATTTAAATTCAGTTCATATAACTTGATTGAAAGATGTCATTGTTGCACAATTTTAAAGGTGATACCACCGACAAATAAAGTCAATTAACTCAATCTTTTTTGAAATTATTTAAATGTCACTTTATACAATTGCCTACGTACATCAAGAAAAAAAACATTTCAATTGCAAAATAAAAGTTTAAGAAGGCTTGTATGCATTTTTTTGTATAGTTAGCTAACACGCATACACCTGATGGAATCTAAATAAATATGGTTTAAGATAAAGGGTAGGTATGTAAATTAAAATTAGTAAGCACTTCTCTTGTCACAAAATTTTGCTGCCCAGTGTAATTATATATATGACAAATTATAAAAACCACTAATTATGCCAGACCATAATTATGGAACTATGAAACAACTAACAAATAACATACGCTAATAGTACATTCTAATGCAAGCTATCTTACCTGTGTGGTATTTTAGCAGCCGAAAAGATATAATCAGTTTTAAACGCACCAGCCATTATCGGTAGTGCTAACAGAGCAATGTTTCTTAACTGGTACCAACCAAATTGACCTATCTCATTTTCAAGCACATCATCGAGAGTCACAGGGGACGCAGTCTCCTTGACTGGTTCACTTTGAGCCATTATATTAAAATATTATAATATTACACTATATATTTTTCATATACTTATTCCAAGATACCATCTGACCCAGATGTAGCAAAGCATCTCCTTAAAGAGTTGATAAGTGCTTATCTAAATTTATCGTGACTTTGAACTAGTGATAGATAATAACAAGTGCCTCCAGGTGAATAGCTGAATTTATCGTTGAGTATTATTTTTTTTCCTTTGAGTAAAGCCGAATATTGGCGGCTTTCGTAGTAAAGAGGTGATTATAGAATAATCTATATTTAAAAATTAAACACAGTCACTCATTCTGTACGTTACTCCTACACTTATATAATAGACAATTAACTATTATTGCTACATCTAACCCAAGGCATTATTTGATAGCAGTATCATTGGTTACATTGTATGCATGACACGTGTATGATTTAAAAGTAGCTATTACAGTAACAGATGTTGCCGCTCATTAGCTCAAACTTTGTAAGCATCTACATCTTCATTCTCACTGAGACGTCCACATTAGTACCTGTCGTTCTGGGTCATGGCTTCATTCGGTATACGATCAGCTAAGCTGACTCAGCATACTACATACATAGCTGACTGGCATTCATCTTTCTAGATTTTTCTTTTAATATCCACGTTTCGCTGGCGCATAAAAGAGTCGGTCCTATCACTGCATTATGTATTTATTGTCTGTTTCTTTGTATGTTTATCTGTTTGTCTGTTTTTACTCACACACATCTTCTGAACTACTGGACGATGTGATGGATATTTTTTATTGAGATATAAAATTTAGTTCTAAACATCTGAGGAATTACACAAAAATAGCTTAAAATATAATATATGATTTTTTATAATTAAAATAGTAAAATTTCGTCTTAACCAAAGGGGTAAAGCGTCCATAACAATAATTATTGATTATGATAAGTATTTTCAAATAAGATACATAAAATTAAGATCTGTAGCATCTGATAAACAGTCACACTCACTATAAGAAATAATGAAATGCAATTTTAACAAAAGTTGTACACTATGATATGTACTATTTATTGGCATATTTAAATCAAAGGTCTAGTACATCTGATAAACAACCAAAACGGTCCTGCTAAACTATTAGAAATAATGAAATGCTGCAAGAGTGAAGTTGTTTAAGAAGCTAGTCATTTTCCATTGAAATCTGTAATATGTGATGAAGAAATATAATATCTATTGAAACCTCCGACTTCGCCCTACTACTTTATTGTTAATTTATATGTTGAACATTATATAAAAACACGAACCGATTGATTTACTGTATTAGATATTAAGTATTATATATTTTTTAAAATAAATTTGTTAATAAGAATTTATTTCTTAAAGTTCCGTACCTCGAAAGGTAAATAAAGAACCCTTACTTAGGATCACTTCGTTTCTCTTAAGATTACGTGGAGGTATCAAGCAAAAATTAATGCCAAATATCCAAGTCTATGCGAAGCTTGATGCACAAAAAAACTCGAGCTCAGTGCAATCCAAAGATACAAGTATTTATTTGCATCGTTTTTCTACAATTTGTACAAAATTTTACATATAATGAAATCCGGGATTAACAGTTAAGTAGTTTGGCAAAAAGAGAAAACTACAAAACAATACAAGTTAAAAAAAAACGTTAAAAGTGTAAGGTTATAGATATTTAATTAAAAATATCATATTTTATATTTGTTGTTCATATTATAAAAAAGAAAAACGAACACGTCCGCAAACTTAAGTTTTTCAACAGTATTTCCGTACTAATTTCATAATCGTAGAATCTACAATTATAAAATTTGGCTTAAATGAAAAATTGCACTTATTTGTATAAAGTTATTAAAAAAATATAATTTTAATCTATAGCTAATTTTCAAGTAGTTATGCCTGCAAATCTAACTTTATCAAATTTAGTTCGGGTACTCCCCGTTAAGGTCGGAGGTTTCCGTACCAATTTAAATTGGTATGTAAAGCTCCGAGTCGAGTCTGGTTCACACTTGATCGTCTATATTCATAAGTTATTATTATACGTTATCTCTGGAAGAAACTTTTATGACGATCGTATAGCATTATTTATTTAACTTTAAATGTTTACGCAGAGCACGTAGCTCACCAAGCACGAAGCGCACGAAGATCTCAAGCTCATTTTACATGAAACTCTTTTAACCGGATTAATCGTGTATATTGAATGGTAAACATTTTTGAGAAACCTGACGTTTAGAACACTTGACAGTAGTTCGTGGTCACGGGTAGACTCTTACCAAATATCTAAATAGATATGAAGATATACTAAAATTACTAAAATTAGTCCACTGCTTGAATATGTTCAATTTTGATCTGTGTAAAGCTCACACATATCTAACGTATTCATGAGGATAAGGAATAATGCGGTATTGATTAAAATTGAATTGAAATTTAAAATTTTGCACTGAGATTCTCTGTAGAACGTGCTGGTGACGTGGTGCTAAAACAGGTGCTAAAACCCTAAAAGTGTGTTTGTATTCAAGTTCATTAATGCAAGCACTAGGAGGCTCAAATTTTGCATAGGTGTTTTGTTTAGTTTTCCAAAATTCGATCTCTAAGGGTGAGGTTTTGAAGTTGATAGATTTTATAAAAATCCTTAGAACAAGTGTGTGTGCCGTTACTGCAATTGTTAGAAATCTCAAATTTGCAAAGGGTTTCTTCAAATAATTCTTTTACATTTTTTAAATCTAACAAGTAGTTCCTGAGATTTATATATATATATATATATATATATATATATATATATATATATATATATATATATATATATATATATATATATATATATATATATATATATATATATATATATATATATATATATATATATATATATATATATTCAACTTTTATCGGAGCGTCAGTGCAATAGAACTCAAAGCAAAAGACCCTTAAACTTTTTGTCTGTTTGATGACACATATATGTTTTCTATGTTTTACGTGCAGCTACCCTCGAATGGTCGATTCTAAATAATCTGTGAAGTATAGCGCTTCTCGATAAATGAATTATCTAATACAAAATTATATTTTATCAATCCTTACGTTCTCAGATTAAGGCTCTTTATAATTACTTTACTATAGTAACAGTCTACACACTTCGGCGTACGTACCACTCTGCTCTCATATTTAAAACTGTGATATCTTATAACATATCAATATTTTTAGTATAGAATCAAAAGCAATTAGAATTTAATTGTAGGAAATATTTCACTATATTGGCTTTAATTTAGAAAATTGTGTAGGGTAACTATAAGTATATGCTCTAAAACACTTTTTTTTAGAAGTTTTAAAGATAAACAGTTCTGTCATACATAATTCTTGCTCAGCTTCAACGGCTTACGCAGCCTATACACAGAACTTGTCTTATATGCCGGTTATTTTCAACGTTTTTTATACGAGTATGGGGACCACTATATATATTCCTATAGGTAATATCTTATTGTTTCTTATAAACTAAAACGCCCTTCTTGGATAGGCCATCCGATGCAAAAATATTTTTTCAAATCGCAACAGTTGTTTTTAGATTAAATAAGTAATTATGTAAGTACTCCAAGTGGGCAAAGCCGTGGGTAAATCGTTAGTATTTTTACTATGTTTTAAAGTATTATTCCACACTTAGGACGGAAGTTTAGTATTTTCTGTCCTAAGTGTGGAATAACACTTTAAAACATAGTAAAAATATTAAAATAAATAGAGTTTTGCATCAAAACATACAAGGATTTTCTAGTAAAGAATTAGAAATTGAATTATTCTTAAATTGTAAGAATATTCATGTACTTTGTATTACAGAGCATTGGCTTCGAAACTCTGAGGCTATTTTTAATTTTAAAAATCACCAAGTAGCTAGTATGTTCAGCAGAGAAAAAGCAATTCGTGGTGGCTCTTTAATAATTTTGAAAAAACCTTACAAATTTAAGGAACGTAAAGATATTGTGAGCCTCTCTGTTGAGCAAACTATTGAAATGGCCTGTGCTGAGCTTGAGCATTTCATTGTTGTAAGTGTGTACAGACCTCCCACTGGGTTATATGAACACTTTGAAAATATTTTAGAACAAACACTTGTAAAATTATCTGGATCTAAAAAAAATATAATGGTATGTGGAGATTTCAATATTAATTTACTAGATAACTCCACCACTTGCACTAGATTCAGGTCTTTAATGAATTCATATAACCTTGAGAATCTATTTCTAGAGCCTACAAGAATCACTAATTGTACCGCTACTTGTATTGATAATATTTTTACTAACTCTGTACCGAGAGAAAAATCAATAATTAATATGTTAAGTTCAGACCATAGCGGACAGTTGGCTTCTTTTTACTTTGGCAAAAAGAAAATTAAAAAACTAAATAAAATTGAATGTATTCCGATGACAATTGGTCGTATAGAAAGATTTAGAAGTAAAACAATAGCAAAACTTCAACATTTACAATATAATAAAGATCCCAACCAATTATATAAGAAGTTTTTCAATGTTATTGAAAATGAATTTAATGCTGTGTTTACTTCTAAAACATTAAATTTCAGGAGTTTCTTGTCATTTAATGATTGGGCGACTGTGGGAATTCATAAGAGTAGACGAAGGTTATATGAACTTTATAGTGAAAAAACATATAACCACAGTCAATCATTTATTAATTATGTCAAGAACTATTCTAAATTGTTTAAAAAAGTATGTTCCATGGCAAAATCTTTACATATTAGAAACAAAATCAAAAATTCTTGTGATAAAATAAAAATGACATGGAACATGATAAATTGTGAAACTGGAAAAGGTAAGAATTATAATCATGATTTTAAATTAAAAGTTGACACTGGCGTTACAAGCTCGGATCAAGAAGTTGCATGTGAATTTGAAAAATTCTTTGCTGATATTCCAGTTTCCACAACCAAAACTCTTATAGCTTCCACAACCGTCGCTGAATCATTACTTAAGGAGAGCGTTCACAAATGTAATGTAAATTTCAAATTTAATCTAGTCAACTCAAGAGACATTGTTAAGACATTTAAGACCCTGGATATCAAGAAATCATCAGATCTGTGGGGTATCTCTGTTAAGTTGATTAGTCATATAATAGACGCTGTCGCTCCGCATCTTGCCGATATATTTAATAATTGTATAGAGTATGGTGTGTTTCCTGACCTAATGAAATTTAGTAAAATCATACCTATTTTTAAATCTGGTAGTACATCAGATCCAAATAATTTTCGACCAGTGTCTGTGCTACCCTCATTCAGTAAAATCTTTGAAAAGATAATCTTAAACCAAATATTAATGCATTTTAATTCAAATAAGCTAATGCATGATAAACAATATGGTTTTACTAAGGGTCGCTCTACTACCGACGCCGGCGTAGGTCTCTTAAAGAATATTTATGAGGCGTGGGAAGGATCGCAGGATGCTCTTGGCATGTTCTGTGACTTATCCAAAGCGTTTGATTGCGTCCAGCACTCAACATTGGTCATGAAACTACATCATTATGGCATAAGAGGTCTAGCACTCGATCTTCTGACTTCTTATTTAACTAACAGGGTTCAGAAGGTTGATGTGAATGGCAAGAAATCTCCTGGGTCACTAATCAGTATGGGGGTCCCACAGGGGTCTATTCTTGGTCCTTTTCTCTTTTTAATATATATAAATGATTTACCTTATTTAGTTGAAAGGAGCCATGAGATAGTATTGTTTGCTGATGATACTTCGTTGATTTTTAAAATGCGAAGAAGACAAATAGTATATGACGAAGTAAACAATGCTCTCTCCAAAATAGTACATTGGTTTAGCGCTAATAACTTGCTGTTAAATAGTAAAAAAACAAAATGTGTAATATTCAGAACACCTCAAACAAAAATTGTGAAAGCTAATGTACTTTTGAATGGTGAAGCCGTAGAGCCTGTTGATTCTACGGTATTTCTCGGTATCACCATTGACTCTAATTTACAGTGGGGACCTCATATTGATAGATTGGCGAATAGACTGAGCTCTGCAGCTTTCGCTGTAAAAAAAATTAGATTATTGACTGATGAGGAAACGGCTCGCCTTGTTTACTTTAGCTACTTCCACAGTATTATGTCTTACGGCATCTTACTCTGGGGTAATGCAGCCGGTATTAAGTCAATATTTGTCTTGCAGAAGCGAGCTATTCGCGCAATCTATAACTTAAGCCCTAAGGATTCCTTAAGGGAAATGTTTAAAAATATTAATATATTGACCGTTGCATCTCAATACATTTTTGAAAATGTTATGTATGTTAAGAAAAATATTAATAAGTTTACTAAAATCAGTGATGTACATAATATTAATACTAGAAATAGGCTTAAACTTAGTGCGCCTGTAACTCGATTGCATCGAGTCCGTAATTCTTTTATGGGACAGGGTGTACGCTTTTACAATAGGATCCCAGAAAACGTCAGAGAAATTTCTGTTTCACAATTTAAAAAGGTTGTGAAAAGACGTTTGTGTGTTAAAGGTTATTACCATATTAACAATTTCATAAATGATAACACGCCTTGGGAATAAAATGCTCGCTCCAGGCTGTTTCAAGTGTATCATTCTCACATAAATATATAATGTAAAGTTTTGATTAAAAAAAAAAAAGGACATGTCCCGCTGAGTTTCTTTCGCCGGTTCTTCTCAGGTCTGAGGCAATAACTTTAGTGAACTGGTGGTAAATTGTTTGACGTTCAAAAAACGAAGCTTGTAACTTCTTATTTTGAATAAAATATTTTGAATTTGAATTTGAATTTGAATTTGAGTTCTCTCTTGCCAAACGATAATTCTTACGAGTTGTCTTTGGGTGGCGGAAATTTGTAAAAATCTCCCTACAGAGATGCTAGCTGGTGAGAACGAATGGCTTAGTTGGTCAGAGAGCTGAAACAGTTTCCCAGAGGCGCAGGTTCAAATCCTGCTTCGTTCAAAATTTTTATACGCTTTTTAAATTTAAGTTTAGTATGAATCGTTAGTACTTATAATAAAGCTGTAACTGATCAACTTGTGTGGAAAGTATGTAAACATAATGTTATTATTTTTATTTTGCTTATTTGTCTGTCAAATACACAAACGAACAAACAAAAAATTATACGCTCGTATCTCAGAAACATCTAACCAAATTTTATGCAGTTTTGCAGTTTTCAATATTATATTATTTTCACTGTTAAATTCGGTAACAATCGTCTTACTCGCGGCTTCACCCACTTTAACTTAATGATATATTGTAATCAAATAAAAAGGCTATCGTGGCACAGGGCAAGCGTTTGATTGTAAACGAGGTTGTGGGTTCGATACACACTTGCAGAAATGAAAAATGTAATGTTTTCATTTCTTCACCATTGATAACAAGGCAAAATGAATTCCACTTAGCACACAATGCAAATTTGCTATTGCAATTTGGCGGAAAGTGGGGAATATTTATATTATTAAATTAAATATTTAATATTTTCATTCTTCGCTCTTGTTGACAAGGCAAAGCGCGGGGTTGAATTTCGCTCAATACTCAATGCCTCAAATTCAGTGTACGTAGAGGGAACATGGAAACTTAGTATCTTAATACTAACTACAATACGTACACGGACGTGTGTGGGATACAGTTTATAGGTAAAAATAAATATTTACGTACTTTGTAGTCAATGTCTTATTCTGATGTCACTTTAAACAGTTGAATAGCTTTTGCATAAAAATGGAACAAACGTCAATCCCCATAGAACGTTTACATATATAATATTGGTAATATTAAAACAAATCTTTTTAATCATATAAACAATGGCTAGAAAATAAACTAAATAAGCAAACCGTATCGAAGGATATCATAACCAAATAGGATAAGATTGGTCAACTTAAACACTTGTTTTAAATGTACATTGTATATTAGAATTATTACATTCTACTAAAGATATCGTCACAGTACTTTCGCTTTTCATGTGTTTTATATATTGATTGCGATATCTACGCAACATTTAAATTAAAGATATGTGAAAAACAAATGAGATTATAATATTAGCTTAATAGATATAAACATTAAAAATTATATTCAGGTCATCAGCCAATCATCATCTGGCCTGGTCAAGTTGAGAGCTTTTTTTGCCAAGTGCTTCAGCTTCAGCGAGAGTGTCAGGCATAGCGGTGCCAAGTGTTTCAGGTTGTGTCAGGACAAGTAGGCCAGCAATAATGCCCATAACACCGAACATCATAGACGGGATTCCGTGCCAGTAGTCACCCTAAAAGTTGTTAAAGTTTATTTAAACACAAATAGCATTATGTGATAATATAATTTTAAAGGTAATATTGTTCATTCTGTGGCTCCATTCTTGGCGTAAAATGGAAAAACTAACAGTTATGTACTCTACCCGTAATTATTTTATTGTGAAAGGGACTATATTACACTTATTTTTTTTCTAGCATTAGCGTGTTAAATTAAATTCTTCAGCTTTATAGCATCGTTAATATTTATTTACCAAGAAACAGAAATACTTACTAGGACAGGTGTAAGAGGTGCTGTAATAGATCCAATGCGACCGACCATAGACGAAAACGCGAGGAGACTATGACGGTATTCCGTGGGATATAACTCAGAGGTGAACAAGTACAATGACGTCATCACAATAGAGATTCCAAATTTACCAAACAAAAAGATTATCAGGCGCAAAACAAATAAATCTGAAAAAGAAGACATTTGCTATTTTATAAAAAAAAGCTACGAATATTACAAGTTATTGAATGATAATACGCAGGTGCGTTGCTGGCCTTTAAACTGTGTGACTGACTGCATATAGACAAATTTAAACAGAAAAGTTTAAAACTTTGTTTGTTATTTTTAAATAAAATTTTATACGCTGTCCCTTAAATTTATTTAAATAACTGATTTAGAACTATCTATATCTTATTTTCTTTTAATTAGAGAAATTCAACAACATTTCAAGTAGTGCTAAAGTCTGTCTCTTGCAATTTTATACTGTCCTTTTTATTATATTTACTCGTTATTTAAACTACGTTTCATATTTCCTGCCAAAATTCAAGAAAGTGCCTATTAAGTGGTGAAACATAACGCCGCGCAGTCGAACTGGGATATAACAATGATTCTTTCGAGAAAGCATCGAATTCACAATCATTGAAATTATTTATAATTAATTACCAAAGTCGGCGAAATTGGTTTGAATCTTAAAACTAAAATACAAATACTCACCATTAGGAACGAACACAAAGACAATGTTACACAGCGCACTAAAGAAGAAACCAGAGGACAAAGTGGCTTTCCTGCCAATTCTGTCAAGAATTAGCACTGCGGTGAAGTAACCAGGAATTTCAATAGCAGCACTAAGAATGTAATTCAAATACATCGTTTCAGAGAGAGTAGTTGAGTTAATAGACAGCCCGTAGTAGACGAAAGTTGTAGTGATCCACCAGATGGGGGTGGTGCATACACGACGTAGCAACACAGGAGAGCCTATTATAGTGCGGACTAATCCTGGTTTTTCAATCTGGAAGGAAAAAAGTCAGTTAATATATAGACCATATTTAGTCACATTCCCTACTCAGTGCATCTGTTGTTTTATTTATTGTCTCCTGTTTCATAAAGTCACCTGGAAATACTAACTTACTTATCAATATTCTAGAAAGGCATTATTAGATGTGCAATAAATATTGTTTTAGCGTTTTGTATCCCGCAAATAGTAGGCAATTTGAAATTGGAAACCTAGTGCTAACACTTCCGTTTCCTGCTTTTATCTAACTTGCCATTATAATAACTACTTTCATCACAGGCTTTAGTTCCAGGTTTTTGTGCCTGTGCCTGATGACCTCGAGATTAAGGCGTATTTTATTCTATTTTATATTATGTTTTTTCACCTTGTCTGTCTACTTTATAAGTTTTGCATTATCTTTTATTTAACATTATGTACATTATCGTTTAGTTAAGTCTCGTAATTTAGACAACTTATGATCATAAAGGTGATGATAAATGTGCTTAAAAAAGTAAGAGACTGAACTCAGCATGAAACTGAAAACAATGGTCTATGACTTTAGGTATATTTCTTATTTTACGATTATATTATTTTGACTGGTATAAAAAAAAAGATATCAACTTCAAGGATTAGATATAAAAAAAATTAAAGTAAGGTCACGTAGTTTATCCGAGATCATATTTTATTTTTTCATTGATTTACTGATAAAAATATTTCTATTACGCATTTGTGTTTGCAATCGCTGACTCAAAAAGAGTATAAAGATTGACGTGCCTGTCTGTAGCACCGTAGATCCTAAAAAAATAATCCACTTCAGAATGGTTTATTAATAGGAAGCTTTGCTCATCGCGATGGTTATATGTTGTGTTTGATGAAAATGTGTGTGTAAGTAGTCTTAGATCTATAATTATTTTACCTGGTTATGGGTAGTAATTCTAAGAGGGTTTCTTTTCAGAGGTTTCTTAACACTTTTAATTTTAAAAATACTAAACTTAATTTTTATTTTGAAAATACTTACGTTTTGATAACGGATGGCTTAGTTGGTCAGAGCGCTTGAACAGTTTTCAAGAGGCGCGGGTTCAAAATATGCTTCGTTCAAAATTATTATACGCTTTTTAAATTTAAGTTTAGTATTTTCTGTCCTAAGTGTGGAATAACATTATAAAAAATAGTTAAATTTTTTAATTTTGATTGAATATAAAATATGTTTAACAATAAAAAAACAACAATAAAAATAAGGTGTTTTAAATCATTTTTCAGTATATTTTGTAATCATGACCTTCACTCTCAAATATCGCTGCGAGCTTGATAAAGACTATGTTTACTAATAAATAATACTATGACTATGTGTATGACGTTTCCTAACGTACGTTTTGTGTTTTAATTCAACAGAATTCAATAAAAAAATAAGTTATAATATTAAAAATGTATAAAAATTTAAAGGGTGCAGGATGTTAAACATATTTTTACACGTTTTTAAAGCTAATGTTTTTCTTTCCTAAATGTGGAATAACCTTTTAAAAATAGTATCTAATCGTTATATAATTAATAATTAAAAATATTCTTATACAGAATAAAGCTGGAACAACAGGGTAAGCTGAGGGCTACCTAGCTAGCCTTACGATAGTCTGTTTCTCTTTTGTGTCTTAATTACTAGAGCGGAGATATGAAACTAATTTCTTAAGTAATAATATTCTCCTATCTGAATGTTTATTGGGTTATAAAGAAAAGGTAACTCACATCGACAGATACAATTTGTTCAGGAGGATTCATCAGCGCTTCCAAACTTTTTTCACTAATGTGTGTTTTATTCACTCTGGCTACTGTTTGGAGAACCTCTTTGGCTTGGTCATATTTCTTCTTAGAGAGTAGCCACCTGACGCTCTCAGATAAGATCCAATAGTAACTTATGATCAGGAAGCAGGGGATATGCAGGGCCATTATCATGTATCTCCACGGCTGCACTATCCAGGCTACTCCGCCAAGTACAATTTGTCCCACAGCGAACATAGAGGACGATGTTGCACTTGTAACTACACGATATTTTGGACCCACGAGTTCCGCGGCTGAAATATTATGATATTCTCGTTGTTATTTTGAGGAATTCTAGGCGTAAATATTATTGTAATGAAAAAACGATCAATCTTTTTTTGGGAAACAGAGGCAACCTTGTGCTAAAATATTCTGTTACATATAATATAAAACGAAGACGATCTTACATGATGAATTGATTTCACGTCCTCAACCGTAGATATCACTAAGGGGCGGCTCTGAGATTTTCAGCTCAGTATGCAATACCTCAAGAAACGTTCTTAACCGGGTGCCTTAAAATCCGGTTCCCAGATTTTCTCTGCCTATCCTGCCATGCGTAACGCTGAAAAAATTTTTCAAAATCGTGCCGCATTTTTTCAGGTAAAAAGCCTACACTATAGAGAAGGTGGAACATATTAATCACATGCATTTTTAATTTGTTTCCTTCCTATGTCATCTGCACTTTTGTTTTAAGAGACAATCTTTAATCAATAATGTCTAATCTAAATAAACTGAACTTACCAAATATATAAGCTGAACTGAAGGTACCAGCGCCCAGAGTGGTTTGTAGAATTTGCAATATTAAGTACATAGTGTAGTTTACTGAGAAGGCACGAATAAGGCCGATGAGTGCAAGATTGAACACGCTGATGACCAGAGCCCATCGCCGACCAAATTTATCGGAGATGTAACCAGTGATAGGCAGAACTAGCAAAGTTCCTACGCTGCTGAGGGTACCTGCCAACGCTCGCAGCCATTCTTGACATCCCAAGTTGAACTACAAGAGAAAATTATGGCCTCAGGGTTAAATAATTCAACATATAATTGTTTTATATTATTTTACAGGTCCAATTTGGTTATAAGAAGGGTGTCGTGGTTTCGATTTTACTCGAGAAATGAATTAATTAATATTTTCATTCGTTCCTCCTCTAACAGGGCAAACCATGACGTTGATTTCCATTACTTAATGAAAACTTAATTTTCAAGCAATTTCTCAGACGGCAAACGTCAAAAGAGCACTGTGTGGGGGTGTGTATTTTTTAGCTTCACGCAGTATTTCATACGGCACGGTAAGGTAGGCAGAGGGAACTACGGAAGCTAATAGTAAGACACTCCGTTCAATTTCCCACTATTTTCGTCGTTTTAAAGGCATTATGTGTTGAGTAGTGGAACTCATCGTCACACTTTGCTTTGATACCAGAGCGAAGAAATGAAAAAAAAAAGAAACATTTCTTCGAATGGGGATTGATCTCAAATCTGTCGTATTTACAGACGCACGTTTGTGTCTTTACACCACGAAGCGTCCTAATTTAGGTAATAAAAGGAATAAATAGTTCTGAATTTTTACTATGTTTTTTTTTAAAGTGTTATTCCACACTTAGGACAGAAAATACTAAACTTAAATTTAAAAAGCGTATAAAAATTTTGAACGAAGCAGGATTTGAACCCGCGCCTCTGGAATACCGTTCCAGCGCTCTGACCACTAAGCCATTCGTTCTGGTGAACGAAGCAGGATGGAACGAATGGCTTAGTGGTCAGAGCGCTGGAACGGTATTCCAGAGGCGCGGGTTCAAATCCTGCTTCGTTCAAAATTTTTATACGCTTTTTAAATTTAAGTTTAATAGTTCTGAATTTACTGAATTTCAAAATTTATTCCAAGGGTAGTATGAAAATACTTAACATTTATTCTATATCTTTTAATATTTTACTATTTCATGTATTGCAAGAGATATTAAAGGTTAAATAGATAACACTTACATCATACACGACCGAGTTGTCTCTTGCGAACACAAAGTCGTCGCAGTTAAGTAATTGCGATCGATCGAATAAATTGGCCGGGCAGTAGTTCAAGGTTCCATTGACCCCAGTGTTTGCAGAAGCATATCGTTGACAGCTCGAGAAACCTGAGCTGGTCTCCGGAATTACGTTCAAAATCCACTCAGGCTCGATGTCATTCAGCTTGCTATCTTCTCCACATTCTGGGACTCGACATCTACAAACAGAATCATTTATATATATCAGACACTGAAATTCGGAGGGGAGAATTTATTATTTGCCTTTACACATTCTGAAATCAAGATAAAGTAATGGGGTAAGTTTTACCAGTCAACACGTAATATTTTCTCGCTCTGATAACAGGGCAAAGCGCAGCAGCCTTACTCTTTTTTTAATAAACTCTCAATATCTAAGAAGAACAGAAGTGCTGTAACGGGAACAGATAGCGCCACATATCATTCATGCAAAAAAAGGTAGGTGACGGAAACTTAGGAACCTATTGTTAAGACAATTCTTTCCGTTTTCCACTTTCCACCGAATTTAAGGTATTGCGTATTCAGTGGTGTAACTCAACGTCTTACCGCGTTTTTATTTATTACCAGAGTGAAGAAATGAAAACTCTATTTATTTAATTTGAAAACATTAAATATTTCATTGCAGGGATTGAACCCACATACGATAACAGTTACACGCTTGTGACCCTGTGGCCTGCACCACGACACCAGCCAGCCACCTGCCATGATTCTAAAAAAAATAGTCTCTGTCTAATTAATAACACGAAGCGTAAATAAAAAAATATTTGTTCAAGTTACAAATTAAAGACATTAAAGAAAAGATTTATTATATTTGCCCGGGAAAACTAAGACCACACAACCACATACGTATATTTTATCAATTATAACATTGATAATATAATTAAGAATGATCTTTAATGAAACAATTTTTTTAGCTTCACGCTGTATCCAGCACGAGGCACCAATACGCATTATTTGCTTAAGATATAAACCTATTAATTGTAATATAATGTCTATGCCACCATTGCTTCAACAGTTTCTGGCTTAAAATATAATAAAACATAAGTCCATTATCTACATAGAATTAGCCAAGATATTAGTATATCAATGTTATCATTGCAGAGTTGAACTAGGAGTGTTCCGAACGAATCTATTTTGTGAAAGAGAACTAACGATATGCTCTTCTATCTCTCTTCTATATTTTCTGCTATCTTTTTAAAGAACCTGTTTTTTTGTAGCTCCACAGGCATTACGTGTTGAGTGGCTGAACTCAAGGCTGCGTTTTGCCTTCTTTGTTCTTTGAGTGGAGATTGAACCCACGTAAAATAATGTGAAAACTTCACGAAAAATAATTAACACTAAACTGAAACTACAAAATGAAGTAAATGTATATGCGAAGCTGGTTTGAACTACCGAAAATCTGTTATGATTTTCGATGATTGTGATGATCGTGATATTGATTTAATTTTTTCGTCTAGTATTAGCCGTCTAAAGCTACTAGATGCTCTTTGTCGAAGCTGAATAAGGTATAAAAGAAACAAAGAAATATATTACCTATGTGGTATAGCAGCAGCGGAGAAAATGAATTCACTCATAAAAGCGGACATAATGATTGGTATTGCAACCAGGAGGATGTTCCTCAGTTGAAACCACCCAAACTGCCCCAACTCGTTGACCAGCACATCATCGAGGTCCAAAGGTTTCTTAGGCACGTTCTCCTTGCTTCCACTGACTGTACTCTGTTTCCGGGAGGGTGACTCCCGATTTCCGTTTTGAACCTCATTCATTTTTATTTAATTTACGAGTTTTTTTTTGTTGAGACCACAATTTCAAGCTACGACCCTCTTCTAAATGAATTCTTTATTAAAACATTTTATTTATCACCAGCTTGCATATCAATTATAAAATTATATCAATATTTTATCGATAAATTGTCTGTCACAGCCAGGATAATCCAATCACATTTAAAATCGTCTGCGTTGTTATCATTTTAATTAGTTAAAGAATTATTACATATATTATAAACAAATATATTTGATGATAATAATCGTTTTAATGACTCGTTTCTTATTAGTTTCGCTCGTATGTATGTATTTTTGTTTGTGACAGAATTAATGAATTTAATTTTAATCAAAAAAAAAATTAAAAAATAATAAAAACACGCTTTTTTTATAAAAAAAAAACATTTTTCATTTGAATTATTAATAATCTAATAAAAACACCTAAAAGCACCTTTCAGTATGTTTAACATTTTTAATTATTAAAATTAACACAATATAGATATTTTACTTCCTAATTAATCATTTGAAAAGAGAATATTCTTTTTTTCTAATATTATATATTAAGAATCACATATTCTTGATGATAGTTGTATTAATCCTTCAGGAAGAATACTTGTTGAAAACATTGCAATTTTTGTTTTACTTCCTGTTACAATCAAATTACGTGACTTCTAAATTAGTCAAAACTTGCGTACGTTTCGTAAAATGTATATATTGTCCTTATTGTTAAACAACAATTTCAAAGATAATTCCTTTAATATTGAGACCTGTTGTAGCGTTGCGGCACCAGCGTGTTACTGTTAACGACAGGTTCTGAGGGCAAACCCCATTCGAAGAAATGAAATATTTATTATTTACAAATTAAATATTTAATGTTTTCATTTCTTCGTTCTGGTACAAGGCAAAACGCGACGTTGTGTTCCGCCACTCAACACGCAATGACTCAATTTTGGCGAAAAGTAGGGAACAGAAGTGGAACGGAGCCTATTAACACTACGTTCGTAAAGCTGGGTGTTTGAGTGAATGAAATCTTTTTATTTTATCTGTGTATAGAGTGAAGATATTAGATAGTTACAGTAGACAAAAGTACGGAGTTGAGTTCCGCCACTTTAAAACATTAGTCGAAAAAGGGTTCAAGTTAAGTTATAATATTTTTACAGTAAGTAAAGCCTATATTTTTTTTATCATATTATTTACCTGACTGTAAAAAAGGGGTTATGTTTTCTAACTATCATTATATTTTATGTAAATAAGGAACGGAAATTTCTGAATGGGAAAACAGTGTCCTAGCACTAGGTTCCCAAGTTCTCTCTACTTACAGAAAAACAGAAAAAATATTGTATGTTTAATACATAACTAATAAGACATATGTTATAACGTAAACTGAACGTAATTTCATATCATCGCACATAATAAACGCGGTAATTTAATCAATTACTGTTTGTGAGAAGATATATCGTATAGGCTGTATTTACACTGTGCATTCACAAATACTATAATGTATGTATATTTGTAATAAAAATAATATGTAGCTTCAGACTGCGTCCTGCACCTAACAGGGTAACCTGGGAATTGAGTATTAAGACTCTCCGTTCCCATCAAAGCACTTTAATTTCTCACTCTCCGTTGCATTTCAGAATGCAGTGCGTGTTAAGTAACTGCACTCAATGTCGCGCTTAATTTCGTTATCAGAGCGATTAAGCCCACAACCTGTCACATTTAGAGTCGCAAGCTTGTGCCCCTGCGCCACAATAGGCCACTTATAATAATCAATAATGATTTAAAGTAAATATTAAAAATAAAAATCGACACACAACTTTCACATACAAAATATGTACTCACTTAAAAGTAGTAAGAACGTTTACTGGTTACGATATATTATACACTGAACAAGAAATTACAAGTTAATGTGATACATCCTCTGCAGTTCAGTGGTGTAATTTTTACATCCGCTGATATCAGTATCTCAATATTCCAGGACTTCTTTAAGGCATAAGATTAATACTAGTAGATTTTGATTTTACCATACGCACTTATTCTCAAAAGCGTGATATTAATATTAACGAGAAAATGTTAATAGAACTATAAAACGCTATCACAGTCATGACATACATAAACGCCCATAATACTTGTAACTTGTACCTCATTCTTGAAAATAAAATATTTAATATTTTCTAATTATTTTTTCCATGTTTTCATTTCTTCGTTCTGGTAATAAGTTCAAACGCGTCGTTGAGTTCCGCCACTCAACACTCAATGTCTCAAATTCTGTGCAGGTGCCGACGTAGGTTCTATATCCACTCTAGGAAATGATTGTGCCTAGGCAAAGTGCGGAATTCGGTTCCTTCACTCAACTTGCAATGTCTCCATTCGGCGGAAAATGTACAACAGAGGAAGTGTCTTAATGGAAACGGAGTGTATATCGCTCCGTTCTCAGTTATGTTCCAAAAAATCGTAAAATTGTAAAAGCCGATGTACTCTTTAATGGTGAAGCCGTGGAGCCTGTTGATTCTACGATTTCTCGGTATCACCATTGACTCCTAACTACAGTAGGGACCTCATATTGATAGATTGACGAATAGACTGAGCTCTGCAGCTTTCGCGGTAAAAAAAACATATTATTAACTGACAAGGAAACGCCTCGCCTTGTTTACTTTAGCTACTTCCATACTATTATGTATTACGGCATTTTAATTTGGAGTAATGCAGAACCGACTGTTGCATCTCAATACATTTTTGTAAATGTTATGTACATATGTTAAGAAAAATATTAATAAATTTACTAAAATCGGTAATATTTATTTTGTACATCATTGCATCGAGTCCGTAATTTTTTATGGGTCAGAGTGTATGCTTTTACAATAGGATCCCAGAAAACGTACGAGAATTTTCTATTTCACAATTTAAAAAAGTTGTGAAAAGACGTTTGTGTGTTAAAGGTTATTACCATATTAACAATTTTATAAATGATAACACGCCTTGGAAATGAAATGCTCGCTCCAGACTATTACAAATGTGTGATGGTCGCTTACAATAATATGATGAAAAGTTTAGATAAATGACCGGTCTCGCTGAGTTTCTTTCGCCGATTCTTCTTAGGTCTGGGGCAGTAACTTTAGTGAACCTGTGGTAAGTTGTTTGAAGTTCAAAAAATGAAGCTTGTAACTGTAATAAATATTTGAATTTGAATTTGGTTGCCTCTGTTTACACTGTTAAGTGCGAGATACAACGTGAACATAAAAATTTATTTACAACAAAAAAATGTCCAATATTCCATGATCAAAACACCTAAGCATTGTTAACTGTAATAATAAGTAATCATGGGTTGTTACATGGATGGCTATTGTATAGCAATACAATGCTAGATGCGTCTCATATACTTTATATACTCTAAAAAACTATAAATTATGTACATAAGACATTCGTTACTAAATTTTAATCCAGTATACAGAATAAAGGTTCTTCTTTTATTGTCCTTTCATAAAAGAAATTGATAATGCCCTTTGAAATGAAGAAAATAGATAATGTTGTAAAAGTATCGTTTGGAGAAAGTCTCTCGGACTTAGTGAGTGGATTTGGGAGATACCAAATGTGGCAGTGTCTGTTGGCTCTAGTTCCGGTCGTCTGTACCGCTACTAGTAACACAAATTTTGTGTTTGCAGCCGCCTCAGTGAACTATAGGTAATGTCGAATGTCGATCTTTTGAAATTAATTTTCATGTAACGATTTTTTATAACTTATTACTGCTTCACAAAAAATAAACCGAGAAATGTGTATCCACTTTTCTACTTATTCTCGAGATATTGCATGTGCAGAACTCAACAGCGCACTTTGTTTTGCTACCGAAGCGAGGGAAGAAATGACCGAAATTTCCGTGAGTACAAAGTGAAGTGCGGTATTGAATTTCACCAATCCACGTGCAATGCCTCCAATTCGGCAGAAAGTAGGGAATGGAAGTGACTGTTTATCGTCCGCTTATTAGAAAGAAATTGTAAGTTTAAGTAAAATAAATGTATTCGACAAACAGAAATTAACGTAAAATTGACTGAATTTATATTTATATGTCGATTTCTACGTGGCGTGATATATTACGTACGTGATGTCAACAAGACACATATTTTTAAATTTGTTGAGCTTAAATCGTTACTTTAAACAACTACGTAAATACATGTATTACTTATATGCAAATAGTATATTATACAGAACGCCAGTCATGGCCCATGAGTACAGTGTGAAACTGAAAAAAAATAGCATCTTCATACACTTTCTCGTATTGTGTAGATGTAGATACCTAGTATTGAGACGTACTGTACTCTATCTACTTCTGCGCATTTTTTTAAGTTTGTCGCTTGATGTGTTTGTTTATGTCTTTAATAAAAGGATCTGCCGTGAGGTCTGCCGTGGTGCAGTGGCACAAGCGTGTGACTGTAACCGACAGGTTGTGGGTTCGACCCGCACTCGAGGAAATGAAATATTTAATATATTTAAATATTTAATGATTTCATTTCTTCGCACTGGTATAAGGCAAAACGCGGCGTTGTGCTCCGCCACTCAACAAGCAATGCCTCAAATTCGGCGAAAAGTGGGGAACGGAGTGTCTTAACACTAGGTTCCCATGTTCCCTTTGCCTATCCTGCCGGGATATAGCATCAGCGAGTAGAGTAAAAGTGTCTTAAGGGTGTTTTTAATGGAAGCCTTTAATCATCGCGGTTTAACTCTTACAAACATTTACCAATATGGGGAAGTATTTTTGAGAATCAATCTAGTAATACCTCGGTACATCACAATGGTTCTTAAAATTTCATATTATTAAACGTTTATGAATGACGGTCGTCGACTGTCTTCACTCTAGTAAAAAAACAAAAAGTGGCGTTGAGTTCCGCCACGCAATACATAAACGCCCTTAATGCGGCGAACAGTGAAGAAAAGAACGGAATATCTTAGTGTTACTTTTCCAAGTTCCCTCTATCTATGTCCTGTTATGTTTTTAAATTGATTTATTTCGAATAAACGTGTGAATGCCTACTTTTGTATATAATCTATGATCTCTCATAGACACATAGAATTTACGAGTATATCGCAAATTTTTGTCAAAGCTAGGTCACGTGTATTTGGACTTATCATATATTATATGTATTATCTACTTAGAGTAATCATTATTGAAACAAGAGATATCTTATCCAGTCTTATAATGTTTGATTCAGACGTAATAATAATATTGCCTCGATAATATATCATTGATAACATGTAAATAACGATAATTCCCACATTGTTGTTGCTATAAAAATATTATTATACCTTATTGCCAAATTTTACATTCTCTGAAAATTTTGAGGTGGGAAAAAATACAGACACTCTGTTCCCAACCTTGATTTTCTAGATAGATATAGTATGTAGATCTTCATTCAAGGTAGAATATTTTGGCACCTGTAGTTCCGACCAGTAATAGCTGAGGAGAAGCAATGTGAGGTGTTTGCCAGTCGATATATCTCGTAGAACCTGCTCGAATGTTTCGATTCATGTTAGTCTTAACATTACATCTATATATGTCTTTGTTTTGGAACAATGTGCGTTTAATGCGAGAGTTTTAACAATAATTAGATTTTTCGTTCGAAAGGTATCCTTTAGTCTAGAGTATTGTCAATCACGATTCGAGATATTATGTCGTTTGAATATTATCTGCTATTTGTAGTTGTATTTTTTCAGTTGTATTTTTTTACTTTTTAGACCTTTTGAGCTTGAGGTTACAAATTATATTTTTTTCAGCTTCACGTTGTATCGAGCATGCTGCAGGATAGGCAGAGAACGTAGTGTTAAGTCAATACATTCCGTTCCCCACTTTCGGCCGCAATGTGAAGTATTGCGTGATCAGTGGTAGAACTAAACGCGAAAAGGCAAGCGCTTTACCTTGTTACCAAAGCGAAGAAATTAAAATAATAAATATTTTATTTCCTCGAGTAGGAATTTAATCTACAAACTCTCGCGTTTACAATCACACGCTTGTTCGTCCCAACAGGCTTCTTTGAATTATCAGTTATTTCATATATAAGCCATGAATCATAATTTTTGAACTTTGCAGGCATAATAAGAGTAATTTTGCTTAATTTTAGAGTTTCTAACATTAGAGTTATACATCTCAGGCAAATATTTTCTCTAAAAGTAATAGGCAAGCCACGCAAAGTAAATCCACGAAATCTCATGACAAAAAAAAAATAACGATTGTTATTTCTTCTCCATCTATAAAATAATATGATTTATTTTATGTTTTTAGATGTACAGTTCCACAGTGTGACCAGTACAACGTCTCGCCGTCTCTACCGGAGTGGTGGCCGCCGAATGTGACAGACCACAGATGCACCAGGCCAGTGTTCCAAAGTAAATATAATTGCAACTCGGATAACTTCAGTCACGTTGAAAAATGCGATGAATGGATATATGAATCTAGATATTCTGTTGTTACAGAGGTACTACTGTAACCTTTTTTATTTTTTCAATACTTATATTTTATCTATTATTTTGAATATAATTAAGATTAAGATTTAAAGTTTATAGTGTAAGCGTACGATGCTAAGCTCGACAAGTTGCGTTTGCGATCGCCGTTTGAGGAAATGGAATTTAATATTTTCATTTTTTCGCTCTGGTAAAAAGGTAATTCGCGATGTGAAGTTCCGTCAATAATCACGCTATGCTTCAAATTTGGCGGAAAGGGGGGGAACGAAAGTATCATATTAGGAACGGTTCATCTTTAAATTTGGTTACTTTGCCATGTCATGCCTTTGTGCCTTGTCAAGTGTATGACAATATGAAAATAAAGGATATCTTATATTATTATAAAGCCTTTTTTATATTTAATGGCATTTAATATATTTCCAGTTCGGTCTCGCGTGTCAGGAGTGGAAACGTACTCTCATCGGAACAATTCACAACTTGGGCGTCTTGATGTCTATGCCGCTAATGGGATTTGTTTCAGACAGGTAGAGGAGGTTATCTTATCTTTGCGTCTTTACAAAATATACATAAATATTCAAGGCGGAAACAATTTTAACTTGTTATTTTTTTAATGTAACAGCAAAGAGGCTGCTTATACCTAACCCTAACATCAGCTGTGCTCATCGTAAATAAATCAGTCTATTCTAGAGTTAATCATTGTTATAATGAAAACTGGCTGACCCAGATAGTTCAGAATAGTAATCTAGGTACTCTCAAACCCCATAAAAATAAATCTGATCTAAGCCTTTATTATGACTTACATATTTTTATCGCCATAATGTTTACAGATGGGGTCGTCGAGTAGCCATCATCATTAGCTGCCTTAGTCTCATAACAGGTGCATTTAAAACTTTAGCAGGAACCGGGCAAAGTGGCTATTTGGTTTATGTAGCTATAGAATTTATTGAAGCTCTCCTGGTTACTGGGACATACACTACATGTTTTGTTTTGAGTACGTTTAGTCTTGTTGTTCAAGTTATTATTTTTGTTATATCCATGGATATCTCGCAAATAGATTACAGAAATTACAGCAAATATTTAAATATCCCGTTTCCAATTTTGGCACAATTTAAAAAATATGACGGGAAAGACGATACGACGACGATTTATATATTTTCGTTACACTTTACACGCGTAGACAAGTATGGATTATGATTGTATCTGCTCATTTTGTCTTATCCCACTTCACCGTAATAGCCTCAAATCAGTGACAATCAAATCAAATGACATTTTTATGATATAAAAACATATTAAAATAATTTCATATTATATTTTATTTAGATATATTATTTATGATATTATACAGCGTAAGGGTATGTCGAATGGTTGAACGCGCTTACTTTAGAAATTACTAGCTAGAATTGAAAAAAAATATATATGTGTTAGATAGATAGTCCATGTATCGAGGGTGGCTATAGATTATGTTAAATTTCATATGTCAAATTAATTTAGTATAGTAATTTCCGGTAAAACCCTGACGCAGAGTCAAAAGAAAAAGATAATTTAAAATATCTATATATATTTTGCTAATAAAAGGTTATTTACAACCTCCAAAGATAAATTATAAACTGCAGTATCTATATTAGGCTTTTCATATGCGTACTAACGAAACAATTAATTATTTTTATTTACCCTATATATCGTTATATGATCGAGATATGATATATATGTACGTTACCTACTCTTTATGTGAATTGCAAAGATCACCTTAGACCTCACAGACTGCATATATAGACATAAATATATAGATTATATTTTATATATTCCAGAATTATAATATTCCAGTAAATCAGTCTTTATATTTCAGTTGTAGAACTAATTGGAAGTGACAAAAGAATCATAGGCGCAGCAGCAGTGGGCATATCCGTAGCGTTAGGAGAGCTGATATTAGACTTGATAGTGTGGAACATTCCTTACTGGCGGCACTTCTTACTTATCATTTATTTTCCAGCTCCTTTCTTCCTTCTCTATACTTTTTTTCTAGAAGAAAGCATTCGTTGGCTCCTCACAAACGGGAAAGATGAAAAAGCGCTTAATTTACTACAAAAAATAGCTAATTTAAATAAGTTTGCTGTTTCCGAAAAAACTATAGACGAAGTTAAAAAGGAATCAAGAGAAACAATAGTTCAGAAAAAGGAAAAGTTTACGTTTAAACTTTTGTTTTTATCCCCTACATTATTAAAAAGGTATGTATGTGGTCAAGACTTTTTCATAATATAATGATAATATGATTGATAATTCTAAATGAAAGTGTTGAGCAGAATAGTCTAATTAAATAATAACAAAGGATATATTTGTAACATATGAACATCTATTCTATTTCCTTTTTACCTTCACGCTGTATCCATACATATAGCACATACGAGCAGGGTGTAGGGAAGGTACTTCAAAACCAAGTGTTAATTTCTCGAACCGTTCTCGAAGAAGTTCTTAAGACATTTAAGTTCGATACTTTTCGCCAAATTAAATTATGTTGTTTCCTCAAGTGGGAATTGAACCCAGAACCTAACCTATCCTTTTCAGTCACACGCTTGTATTCATACACTACGACAGGTCTCATTCATGCACTGTACATACATAATGTTGATTGTTTTAATGTAACTCACTGTATCTGTCCGAGGTAAATATATTTTTAACACGTATATAATGTACTTAAATAGTGAAATGTTAAATATTGTGATATGGAAAAAAAATAACTGTTTTAGGCTACTATATTTGATAAAAATAGAAAATAGTAATAAATTATTTGGAATTTCGACGATAGATCATGACACTCGTATGTGACGACAATCTGTCATTACTTGTTCCGTCACATGTTTACAAAAGTAAATAAGTTAGTTGTAAAGGTTCGTGGTATGAGATGATTTTGAAGTCTTCAAATTGCTTTAGCTTCTTCTAAAAGACAATATACAGTTCACTTGTGTATAAGATGTCCCTATTTAATAACTGTTAAGATATTCGCCTTTCAATTCGAGTGTGATATACCAAATGAAACACTTAGTATTTTTATTATTTCACTCTGGCAATGTAGGAACGGAATGTTTTAAATCTAGGTTCCCAAGTTCCCGCTGCTTACCCTGGTATGCACGGGGTACAGCGCGAGTCTTGGTAGCTAGAAAAGAAAATACTAAAATAATCTTTGTTAAAAGGGTAATAGTATGCTCCTGGTGGTGGTTCACTGCGGCGTTCGTCTATTACGGTCTAATGATCAATTCTGTGGCCCTTCCCGGAAATAAATATACAAACTTTGCTCTATCTTCCTTCGCCACTATCCCTGGTGATATAATCGCTGTCATTACTCTGGATAGGATCGGTAGGAAGAAAACTTTACTCGGGGGATTCCTTTTTTGTGGCATTTGCTGTGTAGCCACTGGCTTTATACCGAGAGGTAAAATATGTTCCATATTATTATACTAGAAATCTAAACGCAGCCTCGTCTACTTAAACTTTTTATAATATATAACTAAATTATAATAGAAATACATAAATAATAGCCTTTATACTATTTTGACGTAACTTAAAAGTTTCAGTTTCATTCAGCAGTTTTACCGGAACAGACAATCATTTTCACAAATTTTCCAATTTATAACATTACTATGTAATTATAGGCTGCATGTTAAAATTTCACGTGGAAAATGAAAGCTTTTAATGTATTTTGAGGTAACGTACGTCATACGTACCAACTTGTAAAGACGAATCTTTAATATTAAACAAAAAAGTACTCGTAAAAGCGCATTTAGTGTACAAATATGCTGATGTTCCTTTTTTTTCTTCAGAAATATTACATCTTTTAAATTGGTCGCATCGTGCTTTGTCTCTTCTTAAAAACTGAAAGGAATATGACAATATATATGACCTAAGAGTTGATCTATTGTTCTAGATCATCCTAAAATTACCGCGCATATACTAAAAGAATTTGCGAAAATGGCAATATTATCATATCGTATACATATAATTTATCTCTTTACAGATTACAAGTTTACGTGTTTAGCTGTATTTTTGATAGGCAAAATGTCGATATCGGCGTGTTTCAACGCGGTGTATGTGTATACGTCAGAATTGGTCCCGACTTCCGCACGTGGCTCTTTAGTTGGCACGTGCTCGATGATCGCCCGCGTAGGAACAGTGTTGGCACCACTTACACCACTTTTGGTATTATTTTCTATAACAGTAAAATAGTTATGGGTTCGAATTGCAAAATCAGAACGAACTATAAAAGAAATTATATTGTTTTCATTTTTAAGTTGATTTTAGGTCTATCGTTGTGAAGTGGCACAGGCGTTTAACAGTAAACGCGATATGGTGTTTGTGTGTAATATTTCTTTGCTCTGGTAAAAAGGCAAAAAAAAAAACAACGCTAAAAATTGGGGACTTAACACTAGGTTCCTCCTGGCTGGATTTTTTTATTTTCCCTTTGAGCTATGAAACACAAACAATCAGATTACCGTTTTTCCCGCATAACTGGATAGCTCAAAAGGAAAATAAAAAAATTTAATCAGATTGTTGTCCGTCTGTCATCATTTATCCGGGGATCGAAAAGAGTAGAATCGACTAAATACGTCTACAGTCCCTTCGGGAAAATTATAAGAATCTTATTATAGAGCTACTAACAACTAAGAATTATAATTTAATACTACTTGATGAGATTACAGCGCTTGGACGGTTTCCAAGAGGTTCAATTGTCGCTAAATTAATTTGTTTAACAAATTTTCTAAATAAGTAAAGGTTCATGTTGACTTTTAATTATCTGTTCGTTCTACAATGCAAGAAATGGTGAAGCCGCTTGTACATATTACGATTTGTGTGTTCAGAGTGAATGGTGGCACTCTCTACCGACCGCCCTCTTCGGTTGTACGTCTCTCTCCGCCGCAGCGCTGACGCTCGTCACTCCTGAAACACTTCGTCGACCGTTACCGGATACAGTAGCAGAAGCTACGGCCATGTCATAGTGTAATACTTCTTATTATTTATTATATACAATAAAATATTAGAGATAAGTAATAAAATAATATCTTAATTACAATGGATAAAAACATTCATTTCTTAACGTTGATGATATTTCTGTCTCCTAGTACCCACTCCCAAAAACTGTGAATTCTCAAAGGTTTTAATGTAAAACTCCAGAGCTGGTATTATAATTAAAACTGTTGATTCAGTCGTATGCATTATTGTTATAGTGTTATAAGCTCATTACTTTGTATCGGAAAGCCCCCTTGGCTCAAGCATGGGGCATGCATTTATAATCTAACGAGTATGTTGCCGTCCTTAAGCCCCAACACAGCATTTATCTTAACAAACACGCACAATGTAAAGTTTATTTATTTGACAAACGTCCGTTGTGGTAAGCGAACGGAGTGAAAATGCCACAGTTCACACAATTATCTACATCTACCCTCTTTTTACATCTGACTCGTACCAATACAATTATAACTTATTTTGAAGATCATTCTCATGGTGAAATAATATTAGAAAATAAAATTGCTTTTTTAATTTTTTTTATATTATTTCACAATGGTCAACACGACGCAGCAAGAGTGTGACTGTAACTGACAGGTTCTGGGTTCGATCCCCAGTCGAGGAAATGAAATATTTCATATTTTCAATTTAAATATTTAATGTTTCATTTCTTCGCTCTGGTAATAGGGCAAAGCGCGGCGTTGAGTCCCGCCACTCAACAATCAGTGCCTTAAATTCGGCGGAGAGTGGGGAACGGACGTGGAACGGAGTGTCTTAACACTAGGTTCCCGGGTTCCGTCTGCCTATCCTGCTTCGTGCGGGATACAGCGTAAAGCTGAAAAAAAAAGCTTTTTTTAATTATCAAAATGTATTTGATATTTTGTAATACATCAAACATAATAACATTGTTGATCATTAAAAAATACACGTTGTATGCTAAAATAATTATGATTGACTATTCATATATTATAATTTACTAAAATTTAAAATGTGTTTATAAACTTAACAAGCAAAATCTTACACAAATATTAGTTTTGTCACAATACCCGCTTTTTCTGTACTTTATACAATATATACTCGTATATACAATGTACTAATATGTATACTATTATTTACTACTAATATGTATACTTTTTAGAATATTCTGTATTTATTTATATATATATATATATATATATATATATATATATATATATATATATATATATATATATATATATATATATATATATATATATATATATATATATATATATATATATATATATATATATATATATATATATATATATATATATATATATATATATATATATATATATATATATATATATATATATATCTGTTTATATATATAACAATGCCGCATTGGCTAGGAAACTGTCTTGGAATGTACAAATAAAATTATTGAACTTAGAAACTTGAAATTCGTACAATTTTAGTAAGAGAGCATTACTTATGCGGCAACAAGAGAACACGGGGATTATACATACATTTTACGTTTTAAAGGCCCGTAATCAAAGTTACTGACAATGACTAGTATTACATACACTAAAAGTTCCCGAAATAAATATGTTTTTGTATTCTTAACTTTAGGTTTCATTACACAAACAATTTTATATAATGGGTTAGCAATTATTTTTTAAATTTAAAATTCCTTTCGGGTTGGATAGTCTATTTCTAAAGGTAAGCTATAGAACATATAACTTAATGCTTATCGTTTAAAGATAACACAATGTACTTGCTGTCCAAGTTGCTGTTGTAGGCACTGTTTTATATATGCGGAGGTAAATACATACTAGTAAATCTTACTTTTATATCATTTTCAAATTAGCAAAACAATATTTTTATAATATTCTCATTTTATGGAACTTGACAATGCTTCGTCATTAAGTACATAATGTTATTAGAAAAACTACAGAAACAAGCCAAGAACACAGTTCCAATAGCTGTTTCCGAAAATAATAATTCTTCTCTAAGATATCCGTACACTCATTATTCATTTATATTAATTTATGCCTTAAAAAATGAGCACAACAGCTAACAGAGGACATGTTTGTGATGCATCTTTTCTATCCAAGTATAGACATATACCTATCATAAATATTTATCTTTCTTTAATCTGAAGCTACCAGCAAACCATTGCATATAAGTTAGAAACCTTAATTATTTAATAATAATAATATTTGTTTCATAACAATATAGGTTTTTCTATTAATCCACAACAACATCAGTGGCTCGTCTCGTCTCAGGTGCGTCTGCAATTCTCTCCGCCTGCATCACAGTGTCTGGGAGTTGGATGTTTAGAGTTTCTGGTGTCAACATCATGAGGAAACCGGCAATAGCCGCCATTATACCGAAAATGAGATATGGCAGGGCTTCCATGTACGCCATCTGTAAAATAAATATGAATGTTTTTTATTATTTATGAATATCTAAAGAGACACACGTAAAAAAATTACAGGAAATATAAACCTAAAAGGAAAATAAAATACAATACACTTTGAGACTAATCTGCAAATGACTAGCAAGTTATAAGCTTAACCATTAAAGGTGTCATAGGCGCGGTAGTGGATCCCAGTCTGCCTATTACAGAACAAATACCCATCATGGAGTGTCTCGCTTGAGTTGGGAACAGTTCAATTGTGTAGATGTAGATGGAAGCGAAGACCATGCTTATCGTCAGCTTGCCCAACATTGTTAGTATTATTTTGAGTTCTGTAGATATGGTTTTATTGTTAACTAAGATTTGCAAAATTTTATAGATATCTTGATAATAACATACTCGTATGCGACTACATGATGATTTAAAAGCCCATATATTTTTTGGGTTTTCTACATATATCACAATACTTATTTTCAGTTTGATCAACACATTTAGTATGCTTTTTAACTCTATTAAAATTCTTATACTTTGGATCAAATCTTAGTCTTTGTCACGCTGCCACGCTGTATCCCATGGCAGGGTAGGCTGAGGGTGAGAACCTGGGAACCTAGTGTTAATAATGGATTTTTTCATCTCTTGTTTAAACCAGCTTATATAGGAATAATATTGCGCTCTTTTACTGATGTCGTTGTTGATTCAATTGTTGATTGAATAGAGTAGCAGTGCATGATGAATAGAACAGAAGAAAACACTCTTATTGTCCTACAACAAGAGCCTTTAAATGACTTACCAAAAGTGGTGTTTGTGGTGCTATAACTTGTCCTATCCTACCGCTCATAGAGCATATAGCTACCAAAGTATGCCGTAGCGTTGTTGGGTATAATTCTGACGTATAAATGTAGATACTGCTAAAAGCCATACTAATACACAACTTGCCCAACAAATTGAGGCAGGTCTGCAGCCAAAGAAGATCTGAAACAAATGCTACACGCTACTTTCTCATCTAACAAACTACGAATAAATGTATTATTTTATATATTTCAAGCAAACGCTTAAGAACATATGTGTGTCTACTATTTAAATAATTAATGACAATGATATGTATGAGTTGTTACATTTTACACTATTCTACTAAGCAAATCTCTAAGTGTAAAATCAATAATATATAGCTATGACAATACCATAAATATTTTTATTAATAATATTTACTACATCCATACACATACTATATAAAAAAATATCAAAATGTTTACTAAATAATTAAAACTTACTCTGAGGTATAAACGGCAAACAAACTAAAGAGATTCCGCACACGAAGAAAGCCACCATTATGGAACTTTTTCTACCGAACCGATCCAGCGTCAAAACACTTATACAATAACCAGGAATCTCAACTAACGCTGTCAATATATAGTTCACATATCTGTTCCCAGCAAGGGATACCGAATTTATTGATAGACCGTAATATATAAATGTCACTGTAATCCACCAAAAAGAACAAATCACCAATCTGACCATGAGTACTCTGGACTTAATAACTTGAAGTGCAAGTGATGTCTTCTTCACCTGTGCAGATTGAGGGTCTTTAGAACTCTCGGCCGTGTCTTCTTCAGTCAACTGCCTAATTGTCTCTGTAGATAATTTCTTTTTATTTATAGCCGCCGCTTTGAAAATGATTCTGGCAGCTTCTTTCTTTTTTCCTTTGCTGAGGAGCCATCGCACGCTCTCTTCTATGAGAAAGAAGTAGAATATGAAGATGACCGAAGGCGCGTATAGCACTCTTGTTAATGTCCTCCATTCTGGTATGGCCCAAGCGACCAGTGCTACTACAGCTTGTCCGACTGCGAAGGTGCAAGAAATTATATTTCCACCAAGTACCCTACGGTTAAGACCCATCATTTCCAAAGCTGAAATAAAAATAAAAATAATAAAATTAGAAAAAAATTGCACATTCTCCGCGGGCGGAGTAAAGATAAAAGTAATCAATAAATATAAAAAAGTATATTTTAAAATGAGATATTTTTTGTAAACGTGGCAATCGTGGGGTCGTTTTCCATTCGGTGGGACAAGAGACGAAGTTAATAGAGAAAGAAGTTCGTCTAATACTAATTTGTTATTAAATATATGTTTCTTCGGTTAAGTCGTGCAAAAATTTGCGTAAGAAAATGTGTAAAATATGCAAGAGAGTTTTTCTAATTTTTTGTAATACTTTTTAAAACACTGTGATTGCCCACTGACGTTTACATTCTTCGAGAGCCCAAAGCTTTCCGCTTTCTGGCTACATTATTTTTACGCTGAAGAATTGTACTAAATCGCAGGGATTTAAAACTGAGATAGACATAATGTCAGGAAAATGTCATTACAAGTTGGATCACGTTGGTCTGTGTGTGTTTTTACTTTAATAAAATCACTTGTATGTCTACCATGCTATATAAAAAAAATTGTGACTTTTGGAACAAAAATTGGAATGAACGTAAGTAAAGTAGGACTACATTGGCTCTAATATCACTTTGATATTAGAGCCAATGTAGTCCTATTTTACTTACGATTACCTAGAATTCTTAGAGTATCAAACTAAATATTGTACTTATATACTTTAGATCATGGGTCGCCGGTTAAAATTAATCATAAATAAACAATGAATTACCAAGAATAAATCCCGAGCTATACACTCCGGCGCCCACGACCGACTCCACAAACTCTAATATTATGTATGTGATGTAGTTCTGTGAAAATGAGCGGCCGACGCCAACGAAGGAGGGTGCCACTGCGGTCACTATAAGCGCTATGCGACGACCAAAACTGAAAAATTGACGAATCAATAGTTAAATATGATATGATAAATAATAGTAACTTTGTTTTTTTGTTTTTCGTTAGTAAAATGTGTAAATTTATTGATGTTTTAAATGACATCTTAAGACATTAGACTAATGATCTTCACTTACAAAAGGCTATGTGCAAAATTGAATTTAACTGACCGAGAAAGCTTCTTCTAGATAACAAAACTTATCATTTGTTAGATATATATGAAATATTTCTAAACTATAGTATAATTTTTCATTTGAACCATATAGGTACATAGATTTTAAGTTGCCATAATCCACTAGTAAAAACATAATAAAATTATCGTGACTCAGTTTGATAATTGTGGCACGATAGTTATCGGATCACTCCCTAAAAGCTCTAGAAGACAAAGAACGGCGTTGAGTTCCGCCACTCAACAAGCAGTGTCTTAAATTCACGTCAATTTGTCTGCTCTGTATAAAATAGTTTTATTGATTTATGTACATTTATAATTATTTTTTCTTTTTTATAATATAAATAAGTAAAGGTATCATTAATATATTACTTGTCTGAAACATAAGCTGTGAGAGGCAGCGCGAAGAACAGTCCCGCGCTGTGGATCGTCCCGACCAGAGTGCGCTTCCACTCCTCGCACGCGAGGTCGAACTGGAATCATTATTTTTAGATTTATGTAAATTAAAAATTTTCATATAAGAATTATCTTGTTTTCCGTATTCAAATTGTATACCAAATATAGCAGGTGAGGCAGAGGTAATCATTCTGGTCCCTACTTTTCACTCAACTTTCGAGTTGATTATGTGTGGCGGCAGAACTCAACAACTCGCTGTTTAATTACCAGGGAAAACAAAATTATTAATTTCCCAAAGTAAGAATTGAACCCACAAACGTGGTGGAACTTACAATAAATTTTTTACATATTACATTATTTCTAATAAAACATTATTTAAACATTATTTCTAATAAAATAAATACTTTTTTAAATAAATTATGAACATTTCAATACATGTGATAATTTTATCTTTACTCTGTTTAAATGTAATTCTAAATACTATTACTTAATTTTCCTCTCTTCAAAGATAATAATCCCTACATATATCTAATCCAAATGTCATACAGATGTCCTTACTAAAAGATGCAGTTTTGTTTAATAATTTCTTTATATCCTGCTCTGATTTGGCAAAAAGTTTTATATCGTCAACATACATTAGATGGGTAATCATGGTGTTAGGAGTCAGTTTGTAGCCTGCATTAGAATCATTTAGAATGTTTGATAAAGGATTTAAGGCGAGACAGAACCATAATGGACTCAATGAATCTCCCTGGAAAATTCCGTTTTCAATTGCGATTTGTTCAGTTTTAATTATGGTTTGGTTTATGCAAATAAGTTTTCCATGTCTTCATAATATTTTCTAGGAAGTTTATAATTATTGGGTTGATTATATAAATTTGTAAAATTCTAATAAGCCAGGTGTGGGGTACACTATCAAAAGCCTTTCTATAACCAATATATGCTAAATTTAGATTGATATTATAACAAATTGTTCCTTGCATCCTTTATGGTTCCGTTTGCATCCTTTTTGCTCTTCTGACAGTATGATGTTCGTTGAAATATGATTACTTATCTTTATTGTTATGCATGAAGTTATTATTTTATAAATTGTTGGTAGACATGTTATAGGCCTATAGTGGGATGGATCTTTAGTTTTGTGTAACACCTCTGGTAATGAAGACAGGTAAATTTTCTTCAGATATTATTATCGTGTTATAATGCTAGCCAGAATGTTGTGAAACGCAGAGAATTTTTTGTACCAGTATTACTTCAGCAGCTTTCCAATTTTTTGTTTTTGTCAAAACATGTTCTAAATCTGTGGTTGTTATTTGTAAGAAGTCCATTTGTCTAATATGTTTAACATTTTGTTTTTCTTTGTCTATCCAAGTAGCTTCATTGTTATAGTTTTCTTTTTTTTTTTTCATATATCCGTCCAGTAATTTTTAAATGTCTCTGCAGTAGGTGAATTTGCTTGTTCGATTCTAGGTATATTATTATGTAACGTTCTGTAAAATTCATTTCTAAAGAATAGTTTGTTGTCGTTTTTACGTTTTAGTGATTTAATGTATCTAGCCAATCTCTGAGATTTAAGAGCTAATTTTTGTTTTAAGGTTTCTAACAATTCTTCTGGTTTGACGTTACTATATTCATGCTTTGAGTGAAATTTTGTGCCTTGAAATATTAATTTAACTTTTCTCTCTAATTTTCTAGATTTATTATTGTTTAAATATCGTTGTACTACTATCAGCCCTAAGTTTCGTAATATCTTTTTCTATTCTTATTTGCCACGCTGGTTTTCCATGATCCTTTGTTGTATTATTAATATCACTGTTTTCATTTTGTGTTTTGATCTTATACCCTAAGTTAAGAGTAATAACTACTGCACTACAATATATTAGCGTATGTAATTCGGTTATCGTTAAGTCTATGGAAGAATAGTTACGTAAAATATGATTATTAAATATATGAACCAATTTATAAAGTTTTTTATTTTCTTTTAGCCGCGGTAATTTCGGTTTTGAAGTTGGATCAGTACCCCTATATTCAGTAAGTGCGGTTTCAAGTGCGTTTTGAAGCTTTTCAATATATTGAGAGTCAATTTTATCGGATAAAATGTTGAGAAAGTAAAGTTTGAGTTGTAGTAGAAATGTTTGAGTTAATATGATTGTATCAGATATAGTGTCAATAGTTTGATTATTGATTTTTTTGCAATATAGAGTCCATATCCACTTCTAATATAGCTGGTAACACTGGGCTTAAATTATTTAGTTGTACATTTTCTGATCTTAAAAGTAATTCAACTTCACGTTTTATATTTTCAAGAACATTTTCAGGTATTAATTTGTTTCAAATGATAACTCTTCGTTGGTCAGCAATTCTTTGGGAAGATACTTTAAGGTGTGGGTATTTTTGAATAAAATTGTCATAAAGTTTACTAAAATACATAGTCCTATCTGTGTCAAGTTTGGTTAGTATAGTAATATGTGCGCATGATAAATATATTAGTTTCATCATCTCATTTCATACGCTTCCTTGGTTTACCAGTTTTAGTGGTGGCAAGTTGATTGGCTCTTGCCTCTTGCAAAACATCATCGACTGGTGTCGCTGTTCTACTCCTACTACTTCTCCTCTCGACTGTAGCTTCTGAGGACCTTTTCCCATCCCCCCTGTCCCCGGCTCCCGCCCAGTCGGAATTACGGGAGTCACTGGCTAGCATACTGTCACGCCCGTCGCCAGCTGCAGACGTGCCTCGGCGATCACCCCCGGGAAGCGGCCCTATACATGAATTCCTATTACGTGTCTCCATATTGATGGGTTACCTTAACCTTGTTGGCCGTGTATGTTTTGATTGTACTTGTTACCGCCCTCTACGTTAGCAAGATGTTCAGCTAGGACGTAAGGTAGGATTTTGGGGGCTTATTATTATTATTAAATTTATATAATTTAACATTTCTTAAAGCCATATCTCATAGTTAGGAAAAAAATACTTATTTCGAACACGTATAAAAAACGTCAATATAGCGAGATTCCGCGCCTCTTGCATGGTTTCCAGAGGCGCGGGTTCAAATCCAACTAGCAGTAACTTTGAAATAAATGCATATACGAACGCTTACAGAAGTCAATTTAAAGAAGTACTAAGACATCTTAATAGTACATTTTAATATATTTTATTATATATTATGTACTTAGAGTAAAATATACAAATTACACAAACCGTAGAAACAATGCTATTATGGTTTTCATATATCCAACTATTGCACTTCTTTGTGTTAGTCGGATGGAAGGAGCCCGACGCACAGGTACTGCCTATTGGCAGGAAGCGCTCGCACCTCCCGTTCGTCCCGTCTGGCAGTGCCCAGCTGCCCCAGCCGTTGGTATCGAATTTTGGTGGAGACGACTCGCATTCTGGAACTTGGCACCTGGAATTTTTCGTTAATTTATTATGTATATTAAGAGAAAGGCAGTGGCGTAGCGTTTGACACACAAATGAAAAAAAACCGTAGTTAATAAGACTTATGAAGGTCTACAATTCCTTGGAGCATGGTAAAAATTACTAAAGTTTGACCAATTGAAAGAAACAAGTGCTTATATATCATTTTTCCCAACTATATATAAAATCTGTAGGATACTTTCTAGGTACCTACAATTATGAAACTGAGCAATATGTAATATTTAGTTAAAGAATATATAAAATTTTTACTTAGTGTCACGCTGTATCCCGCACATGGCAGGGTAAGCAGAGGGAACTTGGGAATCTAGTGTTAACACATTCCATTCCACATCCGTTACCCACTTTCCACCGAATTTGAGGCATTGCTTGTTGAGTGGCAGAAATTATTTTTTTTTATTAAAAAGAAAATGTGAACTATTTAAATATATTAACGTACCTATAGGTACATCAAGTTCGGTTAACAATAGCACAATAAAAATCAATTGACCTCCTATCCCAGTTAGAGTAATACGTGCACAAAGCGTGGTCGTAATACTCGTATCCGATTGTTAGTGTGACAAAAATAAAGTCCTGACTGCATACCGCAATCGGTTAGTTGTATAATCTTGTGTATTATTTGAGAGAGTAAGAAGAGAAAGAAAGTTATAGGAGAATACCGTACATTTTAAATTTTGTTTATTAGAATTTTATTACACTTGGCACAGACATATGACCAGAACACATATTAAAGAGTTGTACTAATCAAATAGTTTGTACCAATTAATTATTTAACTAGTTTTTTGTCAGCTTTACGCTGTATCTCGTACATGACAGGGAACTTGTGAACCTAATAATAACGTAATAACACTTTGTTCTGTTTTTTTTTGTTGGTAACAAGAAAGCGAAGCAAAATGAAGGCGGCCTCAATAGTATAAGATAATTAGGTATTACACATATATTATAAACAACTTAAAATAATTTACATATAAACTTGGTTTTATTTATAGCGGCGTATTCAGCCAAGATTCAAGTTCAAGCTAACAAGGTCAAAGGAAAATGAAATGTATACTTCGCAGGTTGCGTAATAGGACGGAAGAACTATGTCAAGTAGGCCAAGGTGTTATCCTCAATCTATATTAATATGATAAAGCTGAGTAGTTTCACTGTCGAACGCAATAATCCTAGGAACTACTGGTTTGAGGCCTGTCATGGCGCTGCGGCACAAGCGTGTGACTGTAACCGACAGACAGGTTGTGGGTTCGACCCCCACTCGAGAAAATGAAATATTCAATATTTTCAATTTCAATATTTAATGTTTTCATTTGTTAGGTCTGGTAACAAGGCAAAAACGCGGCGTTGAGTTCTGCCACTCAACTCACGCAACGCCTCAAATACGGCGGAAAGTGGGGACGGAAATGGAACGGAGTGTCTTCACACTAGGTGTCCACTGCCTACCTTACCATTTTCGGGATACAATGTAAAGCTAAAAGAAATCCTGGTTTGAATTGAAGAAAAGTACTATTATTCGTTATAAATTGTGTTATATAGTGTTAAGAAACTGAGTGGCGTTACCCAATTTCCGCTGAATTTCAGGTATTGTGTGTTGCATCTTGATTTGTCGAACTTGTCGCTTTGTCTTGTTACCAGATCAATGAAATAAAAAATATATTATTTTAAAAAACATATACAAATTTGAATTGAATAGTTTTCTGAAAAAAGTTATTTTCTTTCCTAGGTGTTGAATATCACTTTAAATATGGTAAATATAGGTGACAAGACGACAGTTTTGTTTTTCTAAACTTTTTTGTGTCTTTTTTAACTGTGCAGTTCTTCTGTTCTCGTAGATATTTATTTTCTATTTGTATAATATAATTATGTCCATATAAATGTTAGTAAATATTGAGAACAAATACGTACAACGATAACTTGAAAAACATTAGTTTGTCGTGAAATGTATCTTTTTTGTATTAATTTAGACTATGATTCGAACATGCAGCAGAGTGGGCGGCGCTGGTCTTACCGGTGTGTATGTTGATTTATTCAGACGTCAAACTAGCGGCTTCCTAAAGCAATTTAACCCTTTGTAAAAATACGAGTAAAGGGTACAAAACTATAGTACATAATAAAAATAAAATTTATGTTATTGTAATTTTCATTTATTTGTTTTAGCTAATTACGTTGTTCGCAGCCGAAGGACTCAAAGAAAACCGAATTTACTTTAAACTTATTTTATTAATATTAATTAAAACTAATGTGACTTCATGTGTTGAAGTGATAACACAGAGTGAATAATGAAGTTCAAATGTGAAAACTCGGTGCCTTAGGGTTGTCGCATACATAACTAGCTTCACGCTGTGTGACGGAACGAACTTCGGAACTTAGTATTAACAGACTCTGTTTCGTTACCCACTTTCTACCGTGTTTGGCATTGTGTGTTGAGTGGCGGAACACAACGCCGCGCTTTGCATTGTTACCTAGAGCGCAGAAGTGAAAACATTAAATATTTCAATTAAAAATATTCAATATTTCAGTCGTTTACACGATTGTGCCATAATTTAAATGTATATACTTTTAACCAACTTCAACATAACAGGTTATTAACTTAACTTACATCTGTTTGAAATCACAAGTGCTATGATACGATCAAAAGAAATATGACGATCCCTAGATAAAACATAATTTCACCTGTGACAAGTCACACTGTGAAATAGAAAATTCTCGGGCGTTTTCTGGGATCCTATTGTAAAAGCGTACACCCTGTCCCATAAAAGAATTACGGACTTGATGCCATCCAGTTACAGGCGCAATAAGTTTAGGCCTACTCTATTATTTATATTATGTACATCACAGATTCATTATTATTTTTCTTAACATACACAACATTTTCAAAAATGTATTAAAATGCAACTCAATATTTTAATTTGTTCGAATATTTCTTTTAAAGAATCTTTAGGGCCTAAGTATAGTATGCAAGACAAATATTGACATAATATCTGTCTCTGAATTACCCCAAAGTAAAATGCCGTAGGACATAATACTACGAAAGTAGCTAAAGTAAATAAGGCGTGTTGTTTCCCCGTCAGTTAACAATTTGATTTTTTATCGCTAAAGCTGCTTATGTCCTTTTGACAATCCCTCTGTATGAAGGATCCACGGCTTCATCAAAATCAAAAATCAAAATCAAAATATTCTTTATTCAAATAGGCCACTACATGCACTTTTAAATCGTCAAGTTACATACAATTTTCTGTAGTGTTAGTCCTACTGAGAAGAGCCGGCAAGAAACTCAACAGTTGCTCTTTTCAAATATCAATTAAAAAAATATATATATAATATAGCTTCCTGAGGGATATACCAACAGCATTTAATCCACGCATTCTTATCATGGTAATATTCTTGAATTGAATATAATGCTTTGCACAACAATATATTTTTAACTTTAACTTTAAATTTTTTCAGTGGTAAATCTAAAAAAACTTGTGAAATTTTATTATACATACGTGTACCATGTCAAATAAAAGTCTTACTAACCTTTTGAAGACAAAAACTAGGTGTGATCAGCTTGTTTTTACTTCTTGTATTGATATCACGTCTGTCACTGTACTTTAATAAGTTGTGGCTATTTTCCGAACAAATATTATATTATCATATATGTACTGTGATGTCTCCGTAAGAATGCCCGTTTCTTTAAAAAAATCTCTCAAGATCTTCCGAGCTCCCATGCCGTAAATGGCATCATTCAAGAGTACATAGGCTTCCATAATTTTCGTTTTAGGTTTTTCGAATATACATTAAGTTTTTTTTTCTGTTCAAAAGTAAGTTACTAGCACTAATCCAATGTTCTATATTTTGAGAGAGTATAGTTTACATCGTTATATTTTTTTGTATCCTCTTAATTTTAAAAATTAACTATGTGTCATCAGCAAATAATACATCTCATGGTATATATAATATAGCCTATAGCTTTACTCAATTAACGGACTATCCAATACAAATATATTTTTTCAATTCGAACCACAAGTTCCCATTCAACCAAACAAACTCTTCATTATTATAATTTCGTATAGTATAGATTAGTATAGCAATATAAATTACATATAATCTTTGCCTTCAACAAAATATGCGAAATTCTCATTATGATTGCAATAATGAGCTATCGCATAGATAAGTTCTTTGAACGTGTTCACGTGTTTTATGACATTATCGTAGCTTCTGATTGTTGGATAAACTGGGATCAAACGATCATTAGATAATGGCCAACGAGTATTGTAATTACAATGTAAATATATTACAATTTTTTTTTTACAATAAGCGCGGGAGTAAACATCTTTCATTTTCCTTACTTTTTTACGCACGCTTCACGCTGTTTCCCGCATATGGTGGAATAAGCAGAGGTAACCAATAATGAAGTATTTGCAATAAGATTTCCATTCCTCACTTTTCACTGAATTTGAGACATTGCGAGTTGAACAAAACTCAACGACGCACTTTACCATGTAAACAAAACGAGAAACGAAAATATTAATAGATATCTCTTCGAGTGAGGGAAAAGGAGGGAGGTGGCACGTGTGAAGAAATCCAAACGGGGTTTCTTATTATTAGGGTTGTTCTGCTTACCCTGCTTACCAGGGACAACGTGATAAAGCGTAAAACCGCGAAGTAGACCAATATCTAACTGTGAATGTGTAATTGGTCTGAATCCGATTCTCATATAGCTTACACAGATACAGACTAATTTATTTTAAATATAATAATATTTAAATTTTTATTTGTCATCTATGTAGTGACATAGAGAATGAATATTCTGAAATAAAATCAAAATCATACGACATATTTATCAGCGACGATTAACGATAATTTCATTTTCGTTGCACATTTTTTAAATACTATACAATTTTCTTTATCAATATAAATTACACCCACTGAAAGAGTAACAACACTCTTGTACATATACAAAAAACTAGTCAAGTGCGAGTCAGACAGATATCAATTTCAGAATGACATGGTCAAACGGAAGACCAACTTATAAGATTTAACAAACTTAAACGTGCAGGCATTTGCATTCATAAACTACAAATATAAGTTTGTAATATAATATGTATGAGTAACTATTTTTTTATTATTTTTTAAAGTTGTTTATGTAGTAAACTTTTTTAAAGTTATTTAAGTTGTTTTAGAGGAATTGTTTATGTATTTTTTAAAGTTGTTTTTAAAATTATCATCGAAGCCCTCTGACTCACTATGTCATATGTTCGTTATTGTTCTTAGTTGGTTAGAGCGCTTGGACGGTTTCCAAGAGGCACAGGTTCAAATCCTGCAACGTTCAAAATTTTTATAGGTTTTTTAAATTTAAATTTAGCATTTTCTTTCCTAAGAGTGGAATACAACTTCATCATCATTCAAAATTTTTATACGATTTTTAAATTTGAATTTAGTACTAATAAGTAAGTTTGTAATGATTAAATAATAAATGAATAACAAAAAATAGAAAACCGGTGCGAGTTGGACTCGCTCGCCAAAGGGTGTCGTACTAATTTCAGGATCGTCTTGCATATTTTATGATAATTTGAGCTTGATTACGATCATGAGCCAACACGCAGTTTTGAGATATATGATCTTGACAGACCGACAGACGGACAAATATCGGACGGAACCCTAAACATAAAAACCAACATTGGCGAATTATGCACAGTAAAGTAACAAACAGCTAAATTATAATATCTAAGATAGTATAAATATTTTTATGTTAAATTTGCCAGCCATTTTCTAAATATGTATTTACGAGTACTTAGACTTAAATACTTAAGGAAAATATTGAACGTTTAACATTACTATACATAAATAAGTATATTTTTAATTTACACGTGTGAGAATAAATTGTTTTGTGAAATATTATCGTTTGGAAAATTTTCTATATAGTAGGTACACCAGTGGGCCGTTTTACTATAAATACGATGGCTGTTGGTTCGATTTTAACTCTGGGAAGATGATTTTTTATAATTTTTTTTTCAACTTCACACTATATATTAAACTGTAACCAGGTCATAGCAGGGTAGCAGAGGGAACCGGAGAGCCCTTTGTTAAGGTACTCAGCTCCCATAAATACACTTAGTAAAAACTGAGTTCTGAGTTCTTTCAAAACTCATGTTACTGATACACCGTTGTATGAGTTCCCTATAATATATTCTACCCTATAACCTATTTGTTGACGATTATATGAAAGGTCGCACATCGCACGCATCGCACGTGCTTTCTTCGGGGACTAATTAACCCTATGGCTGATAAGGTTGCAGCCCAGGGCGCGACGATCAGGGGGCGCTGAAATTAATCTTGCCTTCACAACACTAATCTTATAATATTTCATCTTGGCCAAATATCAAAACCTACGACCACATTAGAGGCAAAATGAATATTGGAAAATTTTAAAACATTAGAAATTACATAATATAGTGGTTTTGAAATATAGTCCTCATTAAGTTTCAAGGTTTCAGTGCACAATTGCAAGGAATTTCTATTTATTTATTTATACAGATGGTAATAAGGCAAAGCGCGGGGTTGAGTTCCGCCCCTCAACACGCAATGCCTCGAATTCGGCGGAAAGTGGGGAAAGGAAGTGGAACGGAGTGTCATAACACTAGGTTCCGCTTCCGTTCCTTCTGCCTACCCTGCCTAGTGCGGGATACAGTGTGAAGCTGAAAAAAAAAATACAGATGGACGGTGTCGTACCAACATATTAATTAACACTTACACATTCTTATATTATATTAACATATATATAATAACAAATATGTATAACTAATAACAGATAATTCAAATTATAACAGAGATTAAATTACGTTAAAATTAAATATATAATGATAAAGGCTACTTCGCAGGCAGACCCTGACACAGCAAGCCGGGATTAATGCCAGGAAGAAGAAGAAGAAAGAAGATAAAGGCTACTTCGCATTGACTGATTTAAATTCGTGATTAATATTAATAAATAATTGAGTTTCTTTTTATTATTATATTGAGTAATGTAACCTTGTTATTTTTATTATAAGACATCACATGCTCACCTTGATACGTTACGTGGCAAAAAGAAGATTAAAAAAATTAAATCAGAAACAATCAATAGGAGTGAAATGGACACATTCAATTATGGTATATGGTGGTAAGAAGAAAAAAGAAACTGAAATTTCATTATGATGACATTGACTGTCGTGGCGTAGCGGCACAAGCGTGTGACTGCAACCGAAAAGTTCTGGGATCGATTCCCTCGAGTAAATGAAATATTTAATATTTTCAATTTAAATATTTAATATTTTGATTTTTTCGCTCTGGTACAAGGTAAAACGCGGCCTTGAGTTCCGCCACTCTCGCCATGCCTCAAATTTGGCGGAAAGTGTGGAACGGAGTATCTTAACACTAGGTTCCCAAGTTCCCTCTGCCTACCCTACCATATAGGTTACAGCGTGCAGCTGAGAGATGAGATTTTCTTAAAATTTACTTAATAAAGCGGCAAATTATTTATAATGAATAACTCTAAAAATGCTATGGATTTTTTTGAAATTTACAGAAAAAATAATACATTTATCAGAAACAAAGTAAAGGATTTGCAACAATTATATGCGTGCATCCAAGTTTTAAATTGCAACGTCGAGTCCGAGCATTTGATTTCAGCTAGAGCTTCGAAGCGGTTTTTGCAATTTTTGAAAAGCCTTAATATTACTTCCCTAATTTGTAAATAAAATGAAAATATTATTAAGGATGAGTATGTCAAACTACAGAGGCAAAAAGTCTTTGACCCACACGGTCAAAGAGGCAAAAAGTCTTTGAAGCACACGGTCAAAGAGGCAAAAAGTCTTTGAAGCACACGGTGAAAAACAGTAAAAAAATTCTAGATTACTTAAATTACTTAATTTTGTATAGTTATGTTTGTTTCAATTTATACTCGTATAGTACTATACACCGCATTTTTTTATCAACTGTGCTTTTTTCATCTTGTAGTTTTAAATAATTAAGTTATATAACTTAAGAACTGAAATCACGTCTGAGTACAATTGACTACTGGAACTACATAAGTACTCAATAAGATCTAAGAGTGCCCTCTTCACAATGTAAGACGGATCTTTAGTATTTAGGGAGATTACAATTTGTTCCAAAAAATCAATAGGTAACAGCTATTTATTTATTGTTTTACACTGTATCCGTCACGGAAAATTCAATTAAAAGCGTCTCACGATAGCGTCTTCCTGTTTTGTGTGAACAGAAGCGTATGAAATGCTTTGGTGAAGGCGCTCTCGAAATTTTAGTTTGTATAATCACTACAGATTCGTATTTAAATCCCTGGGATTTCTTGATGGTCAGAGTGACTGTGGCTTATCATATATAGGTCAAACATAGAGAAGCATCGGTGTTAGGGTGAAGGAACACATCTCCGATGTCAAGAATGGGCATGTATCAAAATCAGCTGTGTGTGAGCATACATCGAACAAATCCAACCATTACATCAGGTTTGATAAACCCCACATACTCGCTAGGGAGAATAGATATATCCCTAGAATGATCCGCGAGGCTATTGAAATACAAAAACATCCTAATTTCAATAGAGAAGATGGTTAGAAACTTTCCACCACCTGGGACCCACTATTAAAAAACTTAAAGTCCCCAGCACACCACACTAGAGGATCAGATACAGTTAGCTCTTTCTGCAAGAATCCAGGGCAGTACGCGAGGCAATTAAGGAATCATTGGCGGTAGTTTGATATAATAATTATATCAACTGACAGACAAATGCCACCTCAGTCTACCCGTGACCACGGACTACTGTAAAGTGTTCGAAACGTCGGGTTTCCCAAAAATGTTTACCATTCAATATACGCGATTTATCCGTTTAAAAGTGTTTCATTTAAAACATTATTTTTATCTACCACTTCTGTCAGTTGTACGAGTATGATTACCCTCCACCGTACCTTCTCGCGTTAAACGTTATAATTCTATGATAAAGAGATTTTAGTATTAATTTCGATTGTAGATTAGAGACTGACATAATAACTCGTTAATACGATAAAATTAAATACTTATCTATATAATTATTTAGAGCATTAAGTACGTACTTCAAATTCAACTTTCCTTTACTAAATATATCGGCTAAATTGTTAAAACTACTTTGTTTGTTTGTATGTAAGCCTATTCATAATCCTCGATCGATACTTATTACGGCGATGAGAACCGCCATTCAACGTTTGAGTAAACTGCTGAATAATAATAGTATGATTACTGATGTTTTTCATGATTCTATAAATCCATTTCGTAGTACTTTTTTTATCAAATATCAAGTAACATTTTCTTCCGACTAGAGTGTTCACGTCATTGTGCTTGAAAATGTAAATGTAAATTTTGAGTTTTAATTATTACAATTATACATATAATTGCATGCTGTCTTTACCTTCATATAGTTGTACAAGTACATAATTTTTGAATGGCATGTGTTAACTTAAGTGTATCATTTTAACAATTGCTGGTGAACCTTATATAAATAAATAAAATAAAAAAATAAATAAAAAAATCAACGAAAATAGGGCAATGGATGTGTATTCTGTAACGGAGATGGAGTGTCTTAACACTAGGCTCCTTCTACGTATCCTACTATGTGCACGATACAACGTCAAGGTAAAAATACTAACAATATATAATAGTAATAATATAAAAATTAAACTAATTCTCGCAACTTTATCTACGTTAATTTTAGAACTGCACGAATTATGAGTATGTACATTGTACGTAGATATTGGTCGATAATTGTTTTACATATTTTAATCGTTATCTAAACGAAGAAGTGAAAATATTTTATTTTCTCGTGCGCGATTCCAACTCATAACCTGTCGCATATATTTGCCACGACAAGGCGAAGGTTATTTAGGATTTTAAAGGATTAATATTAATTTATACATAGTATAAAAAATGAATTTATTTCTTTTGTTATCATCTTAAAAATATCTGAACACATGTAACATCTGTCGAAACAGCAGGTAAATATATAAGGAGCACTTAAGAATATAATGGTTTAAAGTCTTAAAGTAAGATAACTAAGTAAAGCGGTCTACAATGTTGCATTTATCTCAGAGCTATATCTGTGATACTGCAATACTGTCAGACCTTCCGTTATTTATTAACTAATATCCATGAAAAATTGATAAAATGGAATAAGGGACCGTCGTGACCGTCGTGCACCAGGACAGTGTCTTTCTGCAAACGAATGAAGGTTGTGGGTACGATGCGAGCGAGGCTAATGAGATTTAGAGACTCGGTTAGTTACCAGGGGATCTCATTTGCGTCGCTCTGGACAAAACAACGGCAGTCGATGACGCCAGGATATAAACATAAATATAAAAAAAGGCGAAAAGTGACAAATGAAGTACCTTACAATTAGATTTCCTGTGTCTACCCTGCTATATACCTGTAAGCTACAGGCTCCAGAGACTAGGTATTAACCGGCAACACTGTGTTTCAAGTCAATAAAAGTTTCAACGCTATAAAAACTTCAAACAATGGAAATACAACTCATATATGTATATAAATATATATCTTATTTTATATATATCTTATTTTTTCAGAAAATCATTTTTTCTAATTATATTTTTATAAAATTTAATTGTATTTTATGAACAGTTAGATATTTTATAAATTAATTACTCATTCATGAATAATAAGGAAAGAAGTGCTGATTAATTACAACATTAAAGAAGATTGTCGTTCTATTGATTTCTAATTATTCAAAGATAAATCTGAAACGTCTGACTTAAAAGAATAATAGGTTAGTCATTTCACGCTTTGATCAACCGTGAACCGCGACCGTTTTTGTCTCATTTTGTAAAAACGACCTATATAAATGCTTCCGAATATATTTATTGACCTTTTTTTTATAATTTATACCAACACTTAAGTTTCATCTTGCACTACCAGTCACGTTTACAGGTGCATCCTTTTGTACGACTGCTGCCTTATTAATCGTATGTACATGGTATAGTTATATAAGCGTGTAGCTAAAGAAATGTACTCGTACATGTTTAATGTGCCAATTGAAAGTGTAAAAAAATAAAAAAATGATAAACCAAAAAATACCACATATTAAATAATCCAAATCAATTTTCAAAGTGGTAAAGTGTCCAATAATTTTTTAAGCAATAACATCGAGCCATAAACAATGGGTGCCAAATTTGAAAAAAAAAAAACAAAACAGAATATTTATAGCAGTTATTTGCATTTGCATTTTTGCGAATGTTCAAATGTAAAAGGAATAGGTCGTGAGTTTTATTCCCAGTCGAGGAATTCAAAACATTTAATATATTAATTAGTTCAGTCTGGTAACGAGACAAAGCGCGGCGTTGAGTCCCGCAGCGGTAGAAAGTGGAGAACGGAAAGCCTGAATGCGAATAGAGTGCCTAACACCACTTAACAAGCTTTTCAGTTTTCTCTGCCTTTGTGAAGCTAAAATAATAATAATTTATGTATTATAAAAGATATAAAATTAACATAATTTACTTGTTCTGTATAAGCAGGTCGTCATTAGGAACTGGATATTTAAACAACTTTAGGAATATATTGGCGTTGTTTATACAAAACAACGCCAATATATTCCTATAGTTATATTTATCTTTTTATGTGTGCCTGTCAGGTTAGCCATACAATTACATTTTGTCGAAAAATGATTTTATTTATAAAGATACATATGAGGATAGCGATGATAAATATAAATATAATCATTTTTATTAGTAAGCACGATCACGACTATTTGAAATTATTAATAAAAATTATCTTTTTAATGTGGTCTTTAAAGTCAGTTTACGATCGATTATTTTACGAGATAACTTTAAATAATATTAATGTAAAACTGCATCCTTTCTAAAGTAGAATTGAATTGAATTATTATCATTATTTTACTCAAAAAAAATGACTCATTGAAAAAATCCCAATTTTTGATAACTCATTTCATAACACTTTTCATGGAGTGAAAGAGAGCAAAAGAGAACTCTCGCTTAGATAGACCGTGACAATAAGTCACACTTTTTCTTTGTAAGATGTTAACACGTCAAAAAGTTTTGTGATCACGTCTAAAATAATGAAACAGGCAGTATTTATTAGCTCAAAAATAACATTTTAAATTAAATTCATAAAATAAAAAATAAAATGTTGTATTTACTTAGATTTTATTATTAATAATAAATTGTTTAGCTGTAATTCGTAAATTTAAAGATTTTTTGTCGAATAATACTGGTATTCATACAGTTGCTTCTACGGTAAGTTATTGCCTCTAAATAGTTAATAAATCTTGTACCGGTCTGAGTACGTGTCTATAATAAAACTTTGCCACTGCAAATATTTAAAGCAATTGTAAAACAATACTTATAAGTACTCATAGTTTATTACAATGTTTAATTTATGTATTACGTCGTCTTTAAAGTCGGTTTACAGACGATTAACTTTCCGAGATATACGAATATATATATATATATATATATATATATATATATATATATATATATATATATATATATATATATATATATATATATATATATATATATATATATATATATATATATATATATATATATATATATATATATATATATATATATATATATATATATATATATATATATATCCGTGTGTGTGTGAGTCAGTATAGATGAGTGAATACATTAAATCTCAAATATGAGTTATGATTGATAAAAACAGCTGACTCAGAATATAATTGTACCATTCTACGCAAGTCGTGTTGAAAACGAAATAATAATTATCTTTATTTGTTAACAATATTTATCTTTTTTAAATATTGTATGAAAATAAGATTGGTATTAAAAATCTAATTATTTAAGTATACGGTAACATTGTAATATTATAATATTACCATGTTGGGTTAGATGTTCCACTTTCCAAACATCCTGTCTATAAAAACGAAATAGGCCCCATACGCGCTCCAATTTTTTGATTCATAATCTGTTTCCCACAGATTTTTTTTGCCTTTATGAGTAAACACACTCACAAGAGTTATTACTCACAAGGTTTAAAATAAGAATTTTCATTATTTTGTAATTTTGTAACCAATAAAGGCTTACATTTTATTTTATGTAAACAACAAAGTAAGACAATAATAGATTTTTTTGTATTTATCTTGCTGGAAGATCAAAAGGCATTTAGCTAAAAGGAATTGAATTTTCAACAGAAAGATGGACGTTCCAGGACTTTCTGCAGTTTTATACAGTAGGAGTGGAGTTAAAGAGTTTTGTGTTTCATGTCGTGACTACTGTAAAATTAATAAATAGACATTGAAACGTAGAGAACTATACGAACGATATATAGAGAACTATACGAACGTATAGAATTTTGCACCTCGCTCTGCCAGCCAGAGATCGCATGAATTATGCATTTAATAAATAAGAATTTTGCTAAATTAGTATTGTTTAAAATTAACGTTTACGATGTGAACAGATTTATAATCATCGCAATCTTTTAATTACGTAAAATATTATTATAATTCTATTTGAACGATGCCTACCGATGCAGATGACTACCGACGATAAGATTTATTAATGTTAGCCTTTACATTTTAATTCCTCACCTTATTCATGTAATTCAGTGGAGTAACTAGAGAAAACCTACTGTTGTTACCTGACTTTCCATACATTATTGATATAATTTAAGAAGGATTTTATAACACTTGCCACTAATAGACATATAAACACACACACACACACACACACAAATGTGCACACTCGTTCGCTCACACGCACGCTGCACGAACGCAAACAAGCATGCAATTTGAACTTATAACATTTCTCTGTTTTAAAAGGGGGTTAAAAGAAGAAGAGAAGTTAATGTATTGACAAAGAACAAGACAACAGAATAACAGAAAGTACATACTTTCTGTTATTCTGTTGTCATTCTGTTGTCTTACAATAAACTAAAATCATCATAAATAATAATAAAAATAATACAAAAGAACAAAAAAATAGCTATGTTCATAGAAAATGTATAAAGTTATCATTAGTTCATAAACAAAAGTGTTTTTTGAAAAAAAATTGGACATCTATCCCGGTTTTACCCTAATCTTTACTAATATATCAAAAACTGAACAGGATGTTTGGCTGGACTTGCTAATCTCAGGAGGATCTCTCTCTCTGGCTTGGAGTGCCTCTACTCAACACACCATGCCTCTAGTATTGACAACGGAAAATTATGAAGTTTCCCCGAGTGAGACTTCATCATATTCAATTTCTCGCTTAAAGTGTTTATACTTTATTATTTACTTAACGATTTTAAATGACCATTCTTATTTAGGTTTTTTTTATAATAGTAGTATTTTTTATAATTTATTTTGACTTAGTTATAAATGAGGTCCTGACGCAGCGACAAAAGCGTTTTACTGCAAGCGATAGGTTGCGGGTTCGATCCCCACTCGAGAAAATGAAACATATAATATTTTCAAATGGAATATTTAATGTTTCTCTGGTAATAAGGTAAAGCGCGGTGTTGAGTTCCACACTCAACACGCATGAGCGGGTTACAGCGTGAAGCTGAGTAGTTATAAATATATGTATATCAACCTAAAAATATCATCCTTTGATTTTGTTATGCAGATTCTCTTTAAATACGACTATGCGTACACACAGTCCTAAGTTTATGGTAAAGTACTCTCTACTAAATTTAGACATTGCGTTTTGAGTGGCGGAACTCAACGCCGCGCTTTGCGTTGTTACCAGAACGAAGGAAAGAAAACATTAAATAATATAAAATATTTCAACTTAGCATGATTTGAACCCGCGACACTTGGAAATTCAACCCTATTGAGATACTAACAATATTAATAAGTTATAACAAGTGTAACAGAATAAAGAATGCTAGAAGTTAGATGAAATCGTATGGCTTAGTGGTCAGAGCGCTTGGATGGCTAGAGGCATGGATGCAAATCCCGCTACGTTTAAAGTTTTATACATTTTCGAAACAAGTTTGGTGAATTTTTCGCTAAGTATAAGTAAAGGTTTGTAATAAAAACTAAACAAAAGGCATACCTGTACTCAACGCTGGCCGCTGCAAATAAATACTGGCTATTATACACTGCACTAAACAAAATCGGGACCAGGATTAAACAATACGTAGTTATCTGATAACGGCCCTGCGTCCCGATCTCCGCGAACACTTCCTCCAAATCCATTTCTTTACTCATTTTGGTAATAAACAGTTAAAATATATTAAACTATAAGTCTTTATTTATTAATATAATATATTATTTTAAATAATAGCATATCATTTTTAATTGAACATTTATTTTTCTATTCGTTTTATAATATTTATTACGTTTTTACTAAGATTTGATACGGCGAGCGTCGTGGTTCGCGTCTGCGCCGGAGTAAGGTCGACCGAACGATGTGTTAGTGCAAAATATTCACTACAGCTTTTTTCGCCTCGTCCTCCATCGACACAATAAATGAATACTAGATAACACTACATATGTGTTTGTACACATATTTATCATTAGGCAGTGTTTTAATTACAGTAATTATTATATTTTATACATTTTTACGTGTCGTTACTGTCACGTTAAAACATTAACTTTGACGGGACAAAACGAGGGTAGAAGAATATATTATTAAGTAATATTATTACTTCCGTAGTAATAATTTTTGTCTTATCAAAAATATAATAGAACAAATATTCATACCTTCGCTATGGGAATGAGGCAAAGCGCGGTGTTGAGTTCCGCCACTCAAACACACAATGCGCCAGATAGTAGGTAGTAATACTAAGTTGTCAAACTCCGACTGCCGGGCGAGTAAGTGTGGGATACAACGTGTTATCAGAGCGAGAATAATAAATATTATATATTTAACTTCCTTGAGTTTAAATCGAACCACAACCTATCAGTTTACATTCGCACGCTTGTGCCGCTGCGCCATAACAGATCTAACAAGCCTTATTTCTTCATTTATTTACTCTTGAACATCGGGCTAGCCGTTTTTGATAAAATTTTATTCGGATAAAGTAGATTCTCGTTTATAGCCTACAATTTATTTACATTATTTTTATTTCTTCGCTTTGGTGAAAAAGTCCCGTGTGCTGGATAGGAGGTTAGTAAATGTATTTTTCGTTTAAGAATCACCGTTGAACCTGTCCGAAATTTTAACCAATGTACTGCACAACTATTGGTAAGAAAATAAACGATTTTTTTATGAAGTATTCTTTCTCGTATATTCACTTTCACAACAAACAAAAGGCCTCGGGCGTCGTCGGAGGCAGGTTTTTTTTACTTTTACTTTTCATATACCAAAACTTATCATAGGTATAACTTGATACTAAGTGCTGACTTACTATATTATTTTACAAGAAAGACAAGACTCACAAGTGAAATGTTAAAAATAAATAGAATATTATATATTATTGTAAACTTAAATGATCATAAATAAAAAATACCGGCGTAAAAAAAAATGGCGTAGAAAAGAGCTGATATTCTACTGCAGTAGAATATATTTTCTTATATATCTAAAAATACTTTCGAATTATTTACCTTTTAAATAAAAGTAAACTAAATTAAAATCGGTTAATCAGTTTGGAGGCTACGCCTTAATAGAACAAAAAACTAATAATTTTAAGATGTTCGTTTATGTTTCGGTCGAATCTCAGAAACTTAACAGATTTAATATCAGTTTTCACTACGGTATTTTTCCAATATTCCCTTATCATTTGGTGTTATTTGCGTTTATATAAAAAGTATACCATTTAAAAGAATGTTCTTTTACAAAATAGCTATAATTGTTTTTCTGAATCGGATTAAAGTTTAACTTTCAATATAGATATAATTATTGTTTCTATAATGACAGTTATTAACAAACGAAAATAATGCATTGATGACTGTCGTGGCGCAGCGGCTTAAGCGTGTGACTTAAAACGACAGGTTGTGGGTTCGATCTCCACTTGAGGATTTAATGTTTTAATTTCTTCGCTCTGGTTACAAAGCAAAACGCGGCGTTGATTTCAGCCAATCAACACGCAATGCCTCGAATTCGGCGGAAAGTGGGGAACGGAAGTAGTACAGAATGTCTTAACACTAGGTTCCCAAGTTCCCTTTGTCAACTGTGCCGTATGCAGGATACAGAGTAAAGCTACAAAGTAATGCAGGTAAGTACCTTAATAATTATGTATTTCAAGCGGGCGAAGCCACGAGCGGGTCACTAGTAATAAAATAAATTTGTTATTTATTGTCTTAAAACTATTAACTTCCTTTCTCTCAGTCTCTCAGTCTCCTTTCTATATATAAAATACGTTTTTCTATAGCCTTTAGAAGAAGACAAGGTCAATAAGTATTTATTATAACCATATATTGTCCGTTCAATATCGTCTAATGCTATCGGCAAAAACAAACTAAATGACTTATTTAAATCAAGTCAATTACGAGTCGGACTCTCTTAGCGAGGGTTCCGTGTCAATACTAGTATATGTTAACGGAAGTACAATACATTAAAGTTGCCTTTACGAATATTTATATTATTTCCAAAAATTATTGCAACTTGTAATAATTTTTGTAAGCTATATAAATATCATAATTTATTTGAAATTTATTTATACTGTAAGTTCTCACATCTTACTAAACATCATAAATGTAGGGCTAAGGGAAACACCCTACAGATTTTGACTGATTGATGAATAAAGTTAATAAACTTTAGTTTGACGCTTTTAGTCCTGTCGTGGCGCAGCGGCACAAGCCTGTGACTATAAACTTGACATGGTTGAAGGCAAAGCTCGAGGTTGAGTACCGCCGTTTATACGTAATGCCTCAAATTCGGCAGAAAGTGGAAAAAGGAATGGAGTATCTTCACACAAAAAAATGGAGTAACTTAACAAGTTCAAATATAATTTAATTATTAAATCTTCATTATTATTAAATATCGTTTCTTTTCTATTGCACTTGAGCGTATCGATACATTATTTTTAGAAACAAATTCTTATTATAGTTAACATAGTTTAGTGACATATTCTCGTGGTTCTGATTTAAAGTTTGAGATAGCACCTGATAATAAGCGCAATTAAGTAAATAAAAAAATATTTCTATTTTCAAGCTCTGGTAAATACGGCTACTCAAAACGCAAGTGTACGCAAGGCAAAGAATAAGCCAGAAATTGCGGAGTCCACAAAACGACGACGGCCTATGTTCAGAAATATAAACCTATAATTTGAATTTTCTTATAAGGAAATGCTTTGTTAGATTTAATAAGCAATTTTCGTAAAATACGATAATATTTCTTAAAAAAATACACCATTTTCAATACGACAAAAAACTCCTTCCAACTCTTCCAACTCTTAAACGAATCTTTCGATTTCCATAAAACATAGCTTAAAATCACTGCGATGAACAAGTCTATCGTTTAAAAACCGCACTCAAATAATTTTATACCTACAGGAGCTACGATACCACAGACAGACACACAATCTGTTAAACTTATAAAACCCATTTTTGCGTCAAGAATTAAAATAAATACTTACCTTGCTTTAGTACTAGCCGCCATAAACACGTACTGAGAATTGTTGACAGCGCTGAATATCATAACGAACAGGATGAAGATGTAGTTCTGCTTCTGGTATCTCCCGTAGTCACCCAACTCGGCCAATATTTTGTCAAAGTCTAAACATTCTTTGCGGTTTAATAATTGCTTACTGTTTATTTTCTCCTTGCTCCCTATATAAAGGTCTGTCATTGCCAGTTTTTAACTACAGTCAATATAAAATTTCACTCGCATCACTGATTAAATCTAGTAATTCTTATTTTTGCTAAAAACGTACGTTTGAAAAAATATGCACATAATTATGTTTAGATGTATTTGAAATATGTCAAAATAAAGAAGAAAGGTGAGTTATACCTAAGATTCTATATAATTATATGTATATTTTGACGTTTTTGTCAAATTTTATAAAAGAACTAGGAAACTATAGTCTTTCAAAACACCCAAGAGTCTTTCTCGGTTCTATCTGAAAATGTTACATTTTTTGGCGTTGTTGTTATAAAGAATTTATTATTGCAATAATTATATTATTATTGCTATATTTCTGTATAACATAGTTTATATCATCTTATGTCAGGGCATGCTAGAGATGAGAGATGCTAAATAAATTAAGTAATGAATGTAAAAATGTATTTAACACGCTAATCTATATTAGATTGTGATTTCAAGTAAGAATATAGATTATATAACGGAAGTGGAACGGAGTTTCTTGACACTAGGTTTCCGGTTCCTTCTGCTTACTCTGCCATGTGCGGGATACAGCGTGAAGCTAAGTAAGTAAGTATCTCCTGAGTGAGTGAGTATTATAACTTAAATTTCTTCCTCAATCTAAAACAGAATAAAATCAAAACTATACCCAAAAAAATTCATACTACGTGTTCATTTCTGCTTCTGGATGATTTTCGGTAGATAATACATGAGATAACAAAATAAGTCGATAAAAACTACATTCAATGATATAATCAGCCGATAATGGCTTATAGTGATGCATGATAATGTAGCTGCTTGTAGAATGTTTAAAGTATTGTTATTATTGTTTATTTCTTTTCTTCTTCACGCTGTATCACTCTGTTTTCATTAAGAGGCTTTTGTTAGGTTTGAGGTTAGTTAGAAAATATATATATGCGGGCGATAACTGTTAAGCTCTCCTATATTTGTAGTTTTATCGTTTTTCGTTTTATACGTTTTATCCAACTCAAAAACATTATTTTCAATTTAAAGTAATAATTCCTTGATAAATCGAACTTTTTCTTAACTTTATAATACTAAGAATGTGTAATATACATCGATAATACAAGGTCATTCTATTCGCTTCCCGCCCAATTTAAGGCATTCCGTGATTAGTGGCGAAACTCAACGAAACGAAATCAGACCAAAGAAATGAAGACAATTAATTTTTAACTTCTAAAAATTATTTCTTGAAATTTCATAAGGTGTGGATCGAACCTACAACTTACCGCGTTCACATTCACACGCTTGTGCCCCTGCGTCACGGCAGGCCTCTAAAGGTCATTATAATCTAGAGATAATATAAATATCAGGCCTAAAGATATTTTTAGTAGGTATTGATATTGCTATCGCATTTTAAAACATAAATACTTAAAAATGTATAATCTAACGGATAGCGTTATGACGTGTCACCAAGTTTCGAATCAAACTAAAAAGTAGAAAATAAATATTAATTAGAAAGAGATTATATTACAGTAGTAGCAGATGTCGAACAATAAATCTGGATCAATTACCTCAAAATAAAATTGTAATAAAATTTAAGTTATTAAAAGAACAATTAAAATCAGATTAAAAAGTGTGGGGTGAATTTGACTTCCTTTTCACAGCCCTCTTCTCACAGGTAGTTTTCCAATAGAATGACTATAATATTTACTATATCAAGCACCCTATATTCTCATCGAACTGTTGCATTGGCATTGACCCTTGAGAAGTGTATGAAGTATTTAGTTGAGCAGACTTTTTGAAACCCCAAAGCAAAATCACGCAAAGATATGCATACATATACATAATCGAAAACAAATTCTAAATTCTAATTTAAGATCCCCACGCTAAGAATCACTACCTCTTCTTAAAAAGTGCTTGTAGCTCCAAATTGCTCATTGGATATTTTCAAAATGAAGTTAGGAAACACCGCAGTGAACAAGTTTTTCCGAACGAAATTCGGTATATTCATTCATGTACCACGGATAGATATACATACAGACGACAAGTATAACTTAGAAGATTGTTTTTGCATTGAGGATTAAATTAGGACAGTTTTTTTTCAGCCTATCTGAATTTAAACAAGATTGTACTATCGGTTTACATTCGGGACGACAAGTATCTACCGCTGAGTGGCTGTGCTACTAACCTCCACAGAACCTGATTAGGTTTTAGGCAATTATTTTATTAGATTACCAATAAATTATTTGACTTTCTGAAAGTTACATGATTTGTTTAGAATAAAAATATTTAGCTTTGACTTTGAGTACCTGATATAATATAAAAGCAATAAACCATTTACCTACCGTTGCTTGAATAAAGAAAGTCCTATTGTGGCGCAGTGAAAGCGTTCGATCGGTTGGTTGTGGGTCCGATCTCACTTGAAGACTTGAAATATTTCATATTTTTATTCCTTTGCTCAGTATTGCGTTATGCTATTTTGCACGTAATGTAAATTCGACGGAAAGTGAACAACAAAAGTGTTTTAATGAGAACGGAATATGTTGACACTAGACTCCAAAGTCCGCCCTCGCTGCCATGTGCAAAACTGAAGAAGCAGAGAAAGAAAAATCTCCAAATTTCTTGAAACCAAAACTTTCGCGGGTACAGTCAACAAGACAAGACAAAATAATTAAGTTGTATTAAGTTCATTTTATAATGTACTTACATATTAAGTAATCAAGGTCAAGGCCAGTCAACAGTCTAGCCTTTGATATAAGGAATGCTGTGAGCGTTGATTGAAATTGTGCACAATGTTTCCTTTAATTAACATAATAGAAATCAATATTATAAGAAAATAACATCGAGATAAAACATGATCATGAAACTAAATACAAATATTTTTGACGATCAAATGTCCGGAGTTCAATGCTGCAATATAGCTGAATGTAATGCAATACAAATTAAAATGATGAATTATCATAATCACGGGTGTGGAATTATAGTGATTGGATCCACACAGACCATGACATCTGGGAAAGATATATGTGGTGTATTTTTTATTCATTTTTTCAGCTTGATCCAGATGATGTGTTGGTGAACGAGTTGGGGCAATTTGATCGTACATAAAATAAGTTAATCAATTTGGTTGTTATTTGCAGCAGTTTTGTTTAAAGCACCGGCTTACACGGGATACAAAATCTCCTGTAAATCTCATATAAACTGTTTTAATTTTCGAGATCCATCGAGACGATGCTTCTAAAAATTTCTTAAGTGCTTTGTTACTATACTTACCTGTTATTTCAGGTCAGTTAATAATTTAAAATATATCCATATTTTTAATCATTTTATTTGTTGCTACATTTTGTATATTCTGGTTTATATATTACTGATTTTCATTGATATTGTTGTTTTGTTCCTTTTCTTTATCAGTAGTTGTTTTTTTTTCTGTTTCGCTTTGTATAAGTTCAATTGTCTTGCAACTAAGTATATTTCTGCTTGTTGGTGTCTTGTATTTCTTGGTATACTTATCGTTTATTTGCTTATTGTGTGTACTTATAAAACACATAGAAACTTTTGTCTATTATTTTTTTGTTTTTATACAATAACTGATTGAAAGTCATTCGTTACTTCTTTGAATCTTAAACAAAATAAATTGATTACTAATTGTAAAATCTATTTTATCGTGAGAATCCCTGTAAGGTGATATACAGGTTCAATTCTTGGCTGGATTTCTCTCAAACACGCTATTTAATGTAATTAAATGATTCTCTAGTGACATGTCTGTAAATCTTTTAACGTTTTAACTCCTATGTCCTATACCATATTTTCTGACTACAGACACTATTCCAAATTTTGCCAATGAATTATTCCATGATAATGATTTTTGTCGGTCTTTAGCGTATTTGAAAAAAAAGATCTCGTAAGATCTGTTTTTTTTAAAACCTACTATTCAACGATTCTTTCATATAAGACACAAAAATGTTTTTTAATTCTTTTTACCTATAGGGCAATGATATTCTTCCCCAACGATAAGCAAAAGGCCCCTTATTGCTCCCTTATCGAGCTTTTCTTCCGCAGGGAGAAAATAGATCTGCAAGTATAAATGTGCTTTTTAACACTGAGCTTGAATAATTTTCTTTCTTTCGATGTAGTTGCTGGATTGTTTTGTAAGTTCATTTTTTTGAGATTCAATTCAAAAAAAAATTCAAAAAAAATCAATAATTTCCTTTTACCTCTGATTGTTATTATAATTGATGTTGGCGTTACTTTAATTGGTGATCGCTAAATAATTAATAAGAAATAATCATTAATTTTCTCTCGATGCGTGACAATGGCGTCAATAGATAGAATACATTTGGACATCTTAAATTAAAATGTAAGCGGCGGATTAATTAGAACGCTAATAATTATCAATTGATACATAACATGAGTATATAGTATTTATAAATGCCCCATCGATCCTAACGAGCGTTGATTGACCTAAATATAAGTGTACAAATTCATTCACTTGAGGCTTGCGTCAAGAGACGGTACGCGCAGAATAATTAACAATTCTTACAATGTCGTTAGAAGAAAGAACAGAATTACAGTTAGAAAATAAAGAAGCGACACAAAATTTTGAAAAAGAAGAGAAGCCGTTTGATCTTGATGATGTGTTGGTGAACGAGCTGGGGCAATTTGGTCGCTTTCAGCTAAGAAATATACTTCTAGTAACTATTCCTATTATGATGTCTTCTTTTATGAGTGAATATATTTTCTCTGCTGCTGCTATACCACATCGGTGAGCTTCACGTATTTTTTTATTTAAATACTTCCTTTTTTTTTGCTTCACGCTGTACCCTACACATGTTAGGGTAGGCAGAGGTAACATGAAAACTTAATCTTAAGACACTTCGTTTGTGTCGCACTCTTCGCATTGTACCTTGTTACAGGAGCAAAAGAATAAAACCAATATTCAATTTGAAAATATTAAATATTTAATTACCTCGAGTAAGGATCGAGCCAACAACCTGTCGCGTTACAGTTACAGTCACACGCTTCTGCCTCTGAATCACAACAGATCTCAAATTATTTAAAAATATTTAAGGAAATAAAGAAGCAGCTTCACACTGTTTCCCGTATAGTGTAACTATAGCGTAATCATACGTGAGTCTATGAAATAACATCAAAAATGTAATATGCCAGTATCTTTTAAGTTCCCATCACTAGTTCCCCCATCTTGGACAGAGAGAAAAAATATTTTTTATAATCAATATATTATATTATAGGTATTATACTTATTATATAAAATAATAGCATATAAATTCTTACTATGTTTTTAAAGTGTTATTCCACACTTAGGACAGAAAATACTAAACTTAAATTTAAAAAGCGTATAAAAATTTTGAACGAAGCAGGATTTGAACCCGCGCCTCTGGAATACCGTTATTCCAACGGTATTCCAGAGGCGCGGGTTCAAATCCTGCTTCGTTCAAAATTTTTATACGCTTTTTAAATTTAAGTTTAGTATTTTCTATCCTAAGTGTGGAATAACACTTTAAAAACATAGTAAAAATATTAAAATAAATAGTATTCTCTCTTGCCAAACGATACATCTTACGAGTTGTCTTTGGGTAGCGGAAATTTGTAAAAATCTCCCTACAGAGATGCTAACAACATAAATAAGTTGTAACAAGCGTATAAAAATTTCGACGGAGCTTGGTGAGAACGAATGGCTTAGTTGGTCAGAGCGCTGGAACGGTATTCCAGAGGCGCGGGTTCAAATCCTGCTTCGTTCAAAATTTTTATACGCTTTATTAAATTTAAGTTTAGCATAGAAATTCGTCAAACAAAAATAATAATAAAAATAAATTTTATTGGACTACAATATTTTTTGCTGGGTAATTGCTATTTATTTATTTCTTAAAAATTAAATTCCTATGGGAGGGGGGTAAAATATTTAATATTTCGATTTTGTCGAATTAGTTGGAAATTCAATCTTAACACCCCAGGTTTCCAGAACCTGTGTCTAACCACGAATAATTATGTTTGTCAATCGCAGATGCCGCATCACGGAATGCAATGAACATGAAAAATTACAAAAATATGATCCTGATTGGATTTTGAACGTAGTTCCGAAGACTAGCTCAGGTTTTGCAAGTTGTGAAAGATACGTCTATCTGAGTCTCAACACGAAAGGAACTTTAGATTCGTGTCCCGCCATTTTGTTCAACCAATCAGGAACCACGAGCTGTGACAGTTATGTATATTTAAAGGACAATTCAGTTGTTTACGATGTGAGTGAGTAGAGTTAAGAAGTTTTCAGACATAACCAATATTTAATTGTTATTATTTTATTAAATGTTATTTTTTATTTCTTTCTTAGCTTCACGCTGCATCCCGCACGAGGCAGGGTAGGCAGAGGAACCCGGGAACCTAGTGTGAAGACACTCCGTTCCACTTCCGTTCCCCACTTTCCGCCGAATTTGAGGCATTGCGTGTTGAGTGGCGGAATTTAACACCGCGCTTTGCCTTATTACCATAAACCATTTGCCTTATTACCATTTTTATTTACTTAATTTATATACATATAATATTCTTAATAAAAAAATATATAATTTTCAAAGTATTTATTTTACTTTTAAAGTATAAAAAAAAATGAAACATATGAATAAAACTAATTAAACACGATTAAAGTATATATAGTAGTATCACACTATATTTGTTCTGGAATTATTATTTATTTTCTTTTGAATATTACCTTGTTTTAAAGTATGCTATAAGACTTCCTGTATGTGCTTAGACACGAAATATTTAGATTCGAAACAACAGCTGTTTTTCATGCAAAAAATACAATATAGACAAATTTTGCAACAAATTATGCTAATTATAATTTATTCCTCACAGTTTGATTTAGGATGTCAGGAGTGGTTAAGAGCTTTTGCTGGAACACTAAATAGTATTGGAATACTTCTTGCGATGCCAATTACTGGATATATTTCGGATCGCTTTGGACGCAAATTTGCTCTCGTCATGAATGTATTCAACTTAAGCCTTATTGGACTTATAAGAGCCTTTTCCGTCAACTACTCTATGTATATGGTACTCCAGATAGTACAAACCACGCTTGGAGCTGGTACTTTCAGCTCTGCTTACATTTTTGGTTTGTATATCTAATGAAGCCTAATTTAGAAAAATAACTATCATTGAAAAAAAAAGGTCTGTTAAGTCGCAGGGGAACAATCCCGTGACTAAAACTTAAACAGAACAGGTTGTGGATTCGACCTCCACTTGAGGAAATAAAATGTTTAATATTTTCATTTCATCGCTATGGTATCAAGGCAAAGCGCAGCGTTGAGTTCCGCCATTTAACATACGATACCTTGAATTGGGCGGAAAGTGGAGAAGGGAACGGAGTGTCTCACCATTAGGCTACTTAGTTTCTGCTTACCCTGCCATAAGCGGGATACAGTATTTTGTTGTGGCTCTACGTTTCAGCTGCTGAGCTCGTCGGTCCGAAGTATCGGGTTTTGACAAGTGCAACACTTTCCTCTATATTTGCAATTGGTCAAGTAATCCTTGGCGCAGTAGCTTGGTTAATCCAGCCTTGGCGGTATATGATCATGGCTCTTCATATACCCGGCTTTCTCATAATAGCTTACTATGGGATTTTATATGAGAGTGTTAGATGGTTGCTTTCAAAAAAGAAATACGAGGAAGCTGGAAAGGTATTGGAATCAGTTGCCAGGATAAATAAAACTTATATAAGCAATAAATCTTTGGAAGCACTTGTAAACTCCTCAAAAATGACGTCTACACAAAAAGTAAGTATAAATAATAATTTATAGTTAAGTCACAATTTTTATTCTGTTAAAATATACATTTGCAACTTATTGATATTATAATTATCTAATGATAAGCTATTGTCTAATCTTTGTTAGACATATTGTACGAGTATACTAGCTACAAAACAAAAAGGCTGTCGCTCTTTTCTTTCTTCTTTTGATCAATGTATTATACATTTGTACTATTTCATACTCTGTCTACACATAAACAAATATTAAGATTTTTCCTAACGTTTGACCTCTTTCTTCAAAATCTATTAAAATATATATTTAAATCATATAGATCTTCAGAATCACTGTTACGTTGATGATATTTTGACAAAAATGACATAATTTTATATTATACCTAATGTTTCAAATAATTGACCTGTTGATTTTTTTTTTTAAATATGATAATATTTGGTTTTTAGGACAAAAACCGCGACTTAGTAAGTAGAGTAATACGGTCACCAATACTACTGAGACGAGTGAGCACTACACCGATCTGGTGGATTACTACAATTTTTGTTTACTATGGATTGTCTATAGACTCAACCAGTCTCTCAGATACTATATATTTAAACTATATTTTGACATGTGCCATTGAAATTCCTGGATTTTTTACAGCAGTATTGGTTTTGGACAGGATCGGGAGAAGACCTACCTTATCGTCAGGGTTTTTCTTTAGCGCTGCTTGTAACATTGTATTTGTTTTCATACCTGAAGGTGAGCTAGAAGACTAAAAATACAAAATAGTCATTAAACAGGGCCACACGCTATAAACGCGACAGGTTGTGAGATCAATCCCAACTTGAGGAAACGCAATATTTTAAAATTTATTTCATTTCTTTGCTCTGGTAACAAGACAAAGCGTGGTGTTAAGTTCCATCACTCAATAGAAAATAATTATATTCTGTAGAAAGTGGGAACCAGAAGTGTCTTAATGGATACACACTGTTTTAATGCTAGGTGCCCAAATTCCCTGTCTACCGTGCCATGTGTGATACACACAATGCGTGAAGCTAAAAAAAACATAAGAAGTATTATTAATAATTCCAGAGAAGGGTTTCTTTATTCTCATTATAATATTAAATTAAGGGTCAGTTTTAGGCATATCTGACTATTTATCGTTCTTCCATTATGCGATATATATAATCTCTTATAGACAACTTGGTCTTTGAATTGTATTTATATGATATCATTTCTGAGAGTAACATTATTTGTCACAGTGGAAATCCATTATTCTAAGCTTAGTTTACTTTGCTTAGAATTAAATATTAATCAAAACTATTTAACTACTGCACATCTGACTGAAACTAGGCAGATTACAAGGTATAAAATTAATAAATATTTAAATATAATTTAAATATTTCAATAAATACTTTACTTGAACGACACAGAATAATTTACACGCTGATTGTACCAATTTTCATAATAAGTGGAGAACGAATCAATCTGTTTCAGTCAGCCTCTAAGCTTATTTACTTGTCTATAATGTACCAAAGTAGTATTAAGTGATGTTTTATCTGTTATTCTAGATCTAACAGTTCTTAGGCTGATAATATTCTTATTAGGAAAATTTGGGATATCTATGGTAATGACATCACTTTATTTATACACGTCGGAGTTGTACCCAACGGAGTTCCGTCACAGTCTTCTTGCCTTCTCTTCCATGATCGGTCGCATTGGAGCAATCACTGCCCCTCTTACACCTGTTCTTGTAAGTTTACTGCTATAATCTTCTATAAAATGTTCGTCTGTAAATTAATAATTCTTTTGTAAAATATGTGTCTTCATGATGATCTTAAGGGTAAGCCTAGCTTCAAAATTATTAATTATTAAACTAGAATTCAGAATTATTATTTGCTTTTAAAAGTTACGATATACAGTCACTTAAAACGCCCATTCCCCGTTATTTATATTTTCATGGAAATTTTCATATATAGTTTACACCAACAAAATGATACTCAAATTTAAAATAATGGTATAAAATCAACATGAGCTTTTCTCTAAGACGATAGTGAGCCAGCTACATTATCTAATATGTCTAATTTTGTGAACGCGGTGATTATAGGTTAAATTCTTATTTGGGTGAAGGAATTCTATTCATCTCCTCGGTAACATGACAAAGTGTGGCTTCAAGTCTTCCATTTTAAATTCAACACGCAATGTCTCAAAATTTTGGCGGCTGTTTTTTGCCTAATCTGCCAAATGCAAAATTAAGCTACAAATAAGTAAAATATTGCTAAATGTGTTTTTTCTTTATCAGATGGAATATTGGCATGGAGTTCCATCTGTCATGTTTGGATGTATGGGCATTCTGTCTGGTCTCCTGGTACTCACTCAACCTGAGACATTAGGCACCAAAATGCCAGATACTTTAGCTGAAGCAGAACGATTAGGCAAACCAAGGCAATCTCAAAGAATTTGACTTATGTTTTTCTTTAACTTTGACTGAAAGTTATATGAACTTATATATTATTTCAGTTATAAATTTACTTGGTTTATTATATAATTATATTACAATAGTATAGTTTTTATCTTAATGTTGTAATCCTTTAGAATTAAATTAATAAAACTCATCATTTCATAAGTGAATATTCACATGTCATTATTTATTTATATTCGATTATAAGATATGAATGATAAGAAAACGTAAGCTGTAGAATTACGAAACTACTATAAGTATACATTTATTTACATATAGCGTTTATCATAAAACAAATTTTAGGCATCAAATATTGTAAATGGTTTTTTGTCAAGAAAAAGGTTTTATTTTTGTAATAATTGTTCGTGTAAGTAGTCATTAAAGTAGCTGATATATCGTGAGTGACTTCTGTATTTAGTTTTTTATTAATATTGTTCATAATATTAGAAGAAAGTCTAAGAAATGTAAGGATATTTCTTACATTTAATAAGCAAGTGCTAGAAGGTACTTCCAGGTAATAAGTGTATTAAATAACAAATATTGTAGAATACGCATTTAAAATGGATTATAAGGCATTACTAGGCCGTCAGATCTTCAGCTTGTAGGAGCATCACTATCTTATCAATTAATTAATCTTTATTATATACATAATATAACATATTATATAAATTGATTTAACACACAACACGATTCATCTCATTTTGGATTTATTGTTTTAATCAGAAAGATTGAATATAGCATAAGTTGGTCATAATAATGGACGAAAAGAACAATGAAGTCAATCAAACTAAAGGAAATGAAAGAATAAGCAACATGAATAAAGCACAAGACGTGCAAAAGCCAATAGATCTAGACGATGTTCTGACAAATGAATTAGGGCAATTCGGACTCTTCCAGCTAAGAAACATATTGTTAGTCGCTCTACCAATTATGATGTCGAGCTTCATGAGTGAATATATCTTCTCTGCAGCTATTGTACCACACAGGTAACTGTTAAGGAGTAAAATTAGATTATTATGTTCACTTTAATTTTAAAATAATATTCAAATGCAAATTTCAAATACAATTCAATTGGGACCTGCTGTGGCGCAGCGGTATAAGCGTGTGACTGTAAATGATAGGTTGTAGGTCCGATACGCACTCAAGGAAATTAAATATTTAATATTTTCAAATTAAATATTTAATATTTCATTTCTTTGCTTTGGTTACAAGGCAAATCGCCAATGCGAGTTTCGCCACTCAACACGTAATGGCTCAAAATTCGGCGGAAAGTAGGGAATGGAAGCGGAATGGAGTGTTTTAACACTAGGTTCCCAAGTTCCCCCTACATACCCTGCCAAATGCGAGATACAGCGTAAAGCTAAGAATTTTAAATTCATAATACAAAAACTTATTTAAATATTATTTGTATCAAAATAATTAAAGACAAATATACTGCTCGTAAGGCACAAGCAGAGCTTTGCGTTTGTGTAGGATTACAAAATTAGACCTAGAAAAAAAAAAAAAAATATATATTATTACAAATATAAAAAAATATCATAAAAAATATACTCATTTCAGAAGAATTAGTATATTTTTTTATAATAGAGAAATTTTACTCTAGTCTCATTTGTCTTTTGAGCAAACAGTTATTTTATGAAGAACAGCGTTAGGCCCTAGGTTTTTTTCTTCAGTTTTTACTACTTTGACACATACATTTTTTTTTATTTGGTGATAGAGCTAACCTCCTTTTTAATTTCAATAAATCTAAAACAGAAAAACAATATGAAGAATAAACATGTGAAACATATTTCTGATCAGTTGATTATTACTGATCAGAAATAGGCTGTAAAATACTAGTATAGACTAATTAAGGCCAAGAAAACGACATTACACTATATTAAATATGAACACTTACACAAATTCAAAGCTCAGCTTAGATTTCACAGACTCATATGAAAAATATATATATGTTAGATGTCGCATACCCGAATGTGGTGAAAACAGCAAATTTACCAATATCGAACCCGATTGGTTGTTAAATGCTGTACCAGAGACTAAGTCATCGTTTTCAAGCTGCCAGAGATACGTACCCCTAGATATTGGCGTAAATGGAACATTGGATAATTGCCCTTCTCGTATGTTTAATCAGTCCTTTGCTGTCAGCTGCGATAGATTCGTCTACGCCGAGGATACCACAGTCGTGGCTGATGTAAGCTTGGAATTACTAAATACCTACCCCATTTTTATTACACATATAATATAAATATTTCATTATTTTTTAAGTGAAATCGTTTTCAGTTCGATCTGGGATGCCAAGAATGGATGCGGGCGCTGGCCGGCTTCAGCCATAGTTTAGGTACTTTATTATCGCTACCAATCACAGGCTATGTGTCTGACCATTACGGCCGTAGACTAGCTCTTGTTATAAATGTCTTCAATTTAAGTATCGTTGGTGTATTAAGAGCATTTTCGGTTAATTACACTATGTACGTGATTCTTCAGATTTTGCAATCGATATTGGCGGGAGGTACATTTAGTTCAGCTTATATCTTTGGTACGTTGTACGGTTTAATAATAATATTTATATGGATTAATCTATACGTATTTTGTTATATTTTGATAAAAAGGTATGTAATTAATTCATCTGAATATTCCAGCTGCCGAATTCGTTGGACCAAAATATCGTGTTCTCACAACTGCTACTTGTGCCTCATTGTTTGCTATTGGACAAATCTTACTTGCTGCTATCGCATGGCTGGTTCATCCATGGCGATATATGATTCTAACTTTACACATTCCTTGTTTTTTAATCGTCAGTTATTATTGGATACTCAATGAGAGCGTTAGATGGCTGCTTTCAAAACAAAAATTTGAAGAAGCTAAAATTGTATTAGAAAAAGTAGCGAATGTTAATAATACACATATAAATGAAAAATCTATGCAAGGTCTATTAAAACCTCCGATGATGACATCAATGAAAGTAAATATTGTGATTTCATATTATATAGAAAACTAAATTTTTTTTCGCAGGGGCATAATCTTGCGAAAGGTTGTGAGTTTTATTTGAATAAATTACATATCAAAAATAAAAATATTAAGGCAATAGCGACAATGAATTTGTCTTATAGACTTCGGCAGAAATTTGGAACGAAAGTAGTTTAATGGGAACGAAGTGTCTTAATTTTAGGTTCCTGAGTTCTCTCTTCCTATCCTGATATGTGATTTTACATTTACATGGCAAGCTGGAATTCAGTCAGCAAATGTTAAAAAATAAGCTAATATATATTATATGTTTTTAGAAAGATAGTTCCAACTTAATAAAAAGTGTGTTTCAATCTCCTACTCTACTACGAAGAGCTTGCACTACTCCGATCTGGTGGATCAGCGCTACCTTTGTATACTATGGCTTATCCATTAACTCAACAAATCTTGCTGGCAATAAATACTTAAACTACATAATTATATCTTGTATTGAAATTCCTGGAAATTATTCATCTCTCTTTATTCTTAACAAAATTGGGAGAAAAGTCACATTGTCATCGGCTTTCTTTTTCAGCGCAATTTGTAATATTTTATTTGTTTTTATTCCAAAAGGTGGGTGCGGATATTTATTATATATTTCTTTATTAGTATATGTATATAAGTGGGAAACTAAAATGTTTTAATGGACACGGAGTGTCTTAACACTACACATCCTTAAATTATCTTTTCCTAGCACGTTTAAGATCCAATAGTAGTGAGCTATTAATTACCATACCTGTAAATTGTTTTTATTTTTTAGAAATAACAATTTCTATAAAGTTTTTTTTTTGTAGATATGTATGAAGTACGATTGCTAGTTTACCTACTTGGCAAGTTCGGGGCCTCCGTTGTAATGACTTCTATATATCTCTACACATCTGAACTTTATCCTACACAATATCGACACAGTCTCCTTGGCTTTTCGTCAATGATTGGAAGAATTGGTTCTATTACAGCTCCACTTACACCGACGCTTGTAAGTATAAAAAATACTTTTTAACGTTTATGCTATATCTCGTACATAGCAGGGTAGACAGATGGAACCTGGGAACCTAGTGTTAAGACAGTCTGTTTCAATTAAGATACTCCCGATATCTATTTTTCTGAACTCATTGATTTCATTGCGTGTTAAGTGAAAACACTCAAAGCGGCTCATCTTTTTTTTATTTTTATTAATCTTTAAACAGTAAACATTTTTGGCTAGATAACATAGTTGGTCATAGTACCTATTATAATTTAGGACGAGAAAGTTTATTTTTATAATTATACTAGAAATTATTTGATTGTATAGTAACTAAAATCTTAAAATTTAAAATCTTAAAATATGTTTATTATTATTTCTCTGGTTGTAGATGACATACTGGCATGGTATTCCATCGTTAATGTTTGGATGTATGGGTATTTTATCTGGTCTATTGGTTTTAACACAACCGGAGACGATGCATACCAAATTACCCAATACCTTGGCTGAAGCTGACGCACTTGGAAATGAAGAATCCAAAAATAAACTATAGGAAGACCATTGTATTTTTTAATAATATAATAAAGACTATAGGTAGTTTTTTTAAATGTACTTTAGGAACAATAAGTTAATTTACTATAATTAGGTTACTTTTATGTTAAAGAATAAGTGTTACTATCATGTACGCCCACTTTGTTGGTGATAAATCAAATAACAACCATCATACATATTCATTATTATATTTTTATGTTTAGAAAAAAAATGTTTATGTACACAAAGAAAAATCATCTGTATTTGAAAATAGGATAGAACTTACGCCATCTTGGCATATTTAGGACCTTAATGCAAATGATCTTTGTGATTTTTAGTCGATTTAGAATATTTCTTATACTGAAGCTTTTACAATATTCTTTTATCGAAACGAGCGTACGTACTATTTCCAATTATGCTCTGAAATCTGAGTTATGAAATCAAAATATACAATAATAAGTACGCACAACCAAAAATCAGTTTTGATTGTGCCTACTTAATTGATTTATAAACCCTAGCTCTAATGTCTTAAGTATTTTTGCTATCAATGTTTTGATATTAATGGATATGTTTATTAATACTCGCAATATTATCAACCAAATAAAAAGAATATCAAGCATTATTCATTTTGGCATTTATGTTTTTGGAATTTTGTAAACATTATTATATATTTGTAAATTAAATTATTATAATTTATTTATATAAAACTTACACTATATTAACAATTAACAACAACTATCACTTCTACTTTACACTGTTCTTATTTGTTAGATTATTTTTTATTTCTGTGTTATTAGGCGGATTAACTATTCACAGTTTTTTTATTATCACTATGCACTTTTCTTCACGCTGCTGTAACATTTTCGTGATTTTTTGGAGCATCAATCTTTTCAGCATCTGCTACTTGGTCAGGGAGGTCTGATTGACTAGTGTCGGGTAGAAATAGAGCTAAAAGCGCGGGACTCAACGCCGCTAATCCAAACACTATGCTTGGTAATCCTTGATAATACTTTTCCTGTAATGGGTAGAACATCATCTTTAATAAAATGTATGAAGAATAGTTCTTGATCTTTTTATAAAAACTTCGGTGTATGTGTATTATTAACAAAAATTTATAGACTTAATTTTTAAAACTTAAAATGTATATACAAATAAAAACATAATAAATTGTTTGAATTAATTTACACAACTTACCAAAAGTGGTGTCTGCGGAGCCAACACAGACCCTATTCGCCCAAACGTATTTGCTATATTCGTGAGCGAGTTTCTAGACGTCGTTGGGAACACCTCCATTGCGACCACGTGCATGGAAAAAATACCGTAACTGCTACACATCTTGGCCATCATATAGAATACAACTGACGCCCACCAAATTGCTGTAAGCAAAAACCTGTTTAAACAAATGTAATTAAGGACTTTCATATTAATGGACTGAAAAATGCTATTTTAGACTTACATTTAGGCACGAATGCGGACGCTATGAAAAAACACGCACACAAGCAATACGCGACACAAATAGGTGTTTTTCTTCCAAACCTTGTCAATGTTAAAGCTGTGATTATCCTTGTAGGAACTGATACGAGCATTAATGCTGAAAAATTTATATACTTGTTGCCACAAATTATAGTAGAATTGATAATAGAGCCAGTGAATACAAACATGCAACACAAGAACGAAGATGCTATAAGGGCCATCCTGACTAGAATAGTTCTTGATCGCAAAACGGATAGAATGCTAGATGTTTCAACTGGTGGAGATTGGCCAATCTAAAATAAATAAAAAAATATTTTTTTTGTCTTTAAAAATTTAGTATTAGCTTTAATATTCGACAAAAATGTTTATCACTTCAGTGATAAAGTTACTTACTTCTACTAAACTTAAATTTAAAAAAGCGTATAAAAATTTTGAACGAAGCAGGATTTGAACCCGCGCCTCTGGAATACCGTTCCAGCGCTCTGACCAACTAAGCCATTCGTTCTCATCGAGCTACGTTGAAATTCTCAAACGCTTATTATAACTTTTTTATGTTGTTTGCATCTCTATAGGGAGATTTTTACAAATTTCCGCTACCCAAAGACAACTCGTAAGAATTATCGTTTGGCAAGAGAGAATACTATTTATTTTAATATTTTTACTATGTTTTAAAGTGTTATTCCACACTTAGGACAGAAAATACTAAACTTAAATTTAAAAAAGCGTATAAAAATTTTGAACGAAGCAGGATTTGAACCCGCGCCTCTGGAATACCGTTCCAGCGCTCTGACCAACTAAGCCATTCGTTCTCATCGAGCTCCGTCGAAATTCTTATACGCTTGTTACAACTTATTTATGTTGTTAGCATCTCTGTAGGGAGATTTTTACAAATTTCCGCTACCCAAAGACAACTCGTAAGAATTATCGTTTGGCAAGAGAGAATACTATTTATTTTAATATTTTTACTATGTTTTAAAGTGTTATTCCACACTTAGGACAGAAAATACTAAACTTAAATTTAAAAAATTTTAAAAAAATTTTGATCGAAGCAGGATTTGAACCCGCGCCTCTGGAATACCGTTCCAGCGCTCTGACCAACTAAGCCATTCGTTCTCATCGAGCTCCGTCGAAATTCTTATACGCTTGTTACAACTTATTTATGTTGTTAGCATCTCTGTAGGGAGATTTTTACGAATTTCCGCTACCCAAAGACAACTCGCAAGAATTATCATTTGGCAAGAGAGAATACTATTTATTTTAATATTTTTACTATGTTTTAAAGTGTTATTCCACACTTAGGACAGAAAATACTAAACTTAAATTTTTAAAATTTTAAAAAGCGTATAAAAATTCTGAACGAAGCAGGATTTGAACCCGCGCCTCTGGAATACCGTTCCAGCGCTCTGACCAACTAAGCCATTCGTTCTCACCAAGCTCCGTCGAAATTCTTATACGCTTGTTACAACTTATTTATGTTGTTAGCATCTCTGTAGGGAGATTTTTACAAATTTCCGCTACCTAAAGACAACTCGTAAGAATTATCGTTTGGCAAGAGAGAATACTAATTATTTTAATATTTTACTATGTTTTAAAGTGTTATTCCACACTTAGGACAGAAAATACTAAACTTAAATTTAAAAAAGCGTATAAAAATTTTGAACGAAGCAGGATTTGAACCCGCGCCTCTGGAATACCGTTCCAGATTTTTTTTAAATTTAAGTTTAGTATTTTCTGTCCTAAGTGTGGAACAACACTTTAAAACATAGTAAAAATATTAAAATAAACAGTATTCTCTCTTGCCAAACGATAATTCTTACGAGTTGTCTTTGGGTAGCGGAAATTTGTAAAAATCTCCCTACAGAGATGCTAACAACATAAATAAGTTGTAACAAGCGTATAGTATAAGAATTTCGAAAGAGCTCGGTGAGAACGAATGGCTTAGTTGGTCAGAGCGCTGGAACGGTATTCCAGAGGCGCGGGTTCAAATTCTGCTTCGTTCAAAATTTTTATACGCTTTTTTAAATTTAAGTTTAGTATTTTCTGTCCTAAGTGTGGAACAACACTTTAAAACATAGTAAAAATATTAAAATAAATAGTATTCTCTCTTGCCAAACGATAATTCTTACGAGTTGTCTTTGGGTAGCGGAAATTTGTAAAAATCTCCCTACAGAGATGCTAACAACATAAATAAGTTGTAACAAGCGTATAAGAATTTCGACGGAGCTCGATGAGAACGAATGGCTTAGTTGGTCAGAGCGCTGGAACGGTATTCCAGAGGCGCGGGTTCAAATCCTGCTTCGTTCAAAATTTTTATACGCTTTTTTAAATTTAAGTTTAGTATTTTCTGTCCTAAGTGTGGAATAACACTTTAAAACATAGTAAAAAAATTACTTACTTCTGTTTTTACTGTTTCTTCACTTATTTTTGTAAGCATATCTTTTGCTTTGCTGGAAAGTGTGATATTGTTTATTTTTGCAACTTTGTTTAGCACACGAACAGCCTCGTCCTTTCTGTTGTGAGCAAAGAGCCATCGCACTCCCTCGTCCATAAGGAATATGTAAAATACCTTGAACGAATAAATTCTTCATACATTGCACCAAGAAGATACAACAATTTTTAAATAAAAATAAATAATGAATTAGGCAGTATGCAGTAAGAGCTTACCACAATTAGTAATGGGGCATATATAGCTCGCATCATGTGCCTCCAGTAGGGTATTTTCCAAGCGATTAAGCCAAAAAACGCACTTCCAGTACATTGCAAGATGTCAGAGATGCAAGAAAACGCCACTCTATTCTTTTGACTGACTGATTCTAGAGCTACAATTTATTATACATAATTACTAAATATTTTTAAAAAAATCATACCTAATGAACATTCATAAGACGTACACTAAATTCGCAAAATTAATATAAATAACAATATATATATATATATATATATATATATATATATATATATATATATATATATATATATATATATATATATATATATATATATATATATATATATATATATATATATATATATATATATATATATATATATATATATATATATATATATATATATATATATATATATATATATATATATATATATATATATATATATATATATATATATATATATATATATATATATATATATATATATATATATATATATATATATATATATATATATATACATATATATATATATATACATATATACTTTAAAAAATATTTAACTAACATAAAACCAGAGATGCGTTGCCGTATCCAAGAGCAGTCTCTAGGAATTCTAATATGAGAAGCGACCAATAGTCAAACACCACAGACTTCAGCAGACCAACAGTCCCCACTACTAGCGGAGTCCCAACAATTATTACTTTTCTGCCGTATCTGGAATAAAAGCAAATATTTAACATATTATACACAACATAGTAGCAGTTTTTAATTACACAGATTTGATATTACCAGCCAATTAAGTAGTTGTATTTTTGGCATTTTGTCGAGTCGACATTGTCGAACCAGACTGAAAATGACACTATTTTATTTATTTTTTAAAGTTTTTTAACCATAATAAAAAAAACCTGCACAAAACTTTACGCTCTTTCACAAACAGTATTTCTGGATTGCCAGTGGAAATGTAGTGCTAAGACACTCTGACACTCTCTTCTCCACTTTACAGCTGTTAAACATCAGCTAATAATCTAAATAAAAACTTACCTGTCAGATATAAATCCTAAGATTATATAGGAGAAGACCAGACCGAGGTTATGGACTGTTCCGATGAGAGTTCTCTTCCAGGGCTGACATCCCAAGTCGAACTGAAATATTTATTTTTGTATTAAACATTTGAATCCAATAGCTTTAGCAAATTTTTCAATTGGACAGATGAGTAAATCAACTTGCTAGAGATTTTATAAGACTACTTGATAGTTGTGGCATAAGTGGCTTCATAATTCGACATTATTTAAAAATCTTAAACAAATTTATTTTATTCAAATAAGATTCTCGATTAATACAAGTAAAGAGGAGGAAAAAGGGAAACGAGAGCATTAAAGAAAGTACCACTAATGCTATATCCACTTAGTAAATATGTATATAATATATATCTATAAGGCTTTTCCGTCACTAAGTGATAGACTACGCGGCATAAAACAGTTGCCTTTATCTCGCTTTCTCCATTGGGGATCCCGAATGCTACAGGGTAAGGATAGTCAGAGGAAACCTGGGAATCTAGTGTTAGCACTTTATTTTCCCATATATTTTTTTTCGTTTTATATTTTCCGCTGAATTCTGGAGATATTGGGTGTTTAGTTTCAATTCTTCTTGTGTCCCTGCCTCTCGACTTCCTCAGCTACACACAGTAACAGAAGGTTTATCGAAATTTCTAAGGGAATGAGAAAAACCGTTATTATATATCAAACTTGTAACCTCAACTATAAGAAAAATATTTTTAACATGTATTAGAAGATCAATGTTGCATAACAACCTGTGGGAAACACGTATTATGTAATGCGAAGTCACGGCTAGCATTATTCACGAGGCTTGCACATAAATTACTTACGTTGCACGATTGTTTTCTTAATTTGTAAACAAACAAGATAATCAGTTATTTAATATTAGATTAGAATTATATTGAAGATTATAATATTTGATAATATATTTATGAATCTTTTATATATTTGAACCTACGTCCCTCACTGTTATTGTTTCTTTTAGCCTTACGTTATATCTTTCACGTAGAAGGTTAGAGAGGAAACCTTGACAATATTATGAAACTCTGTCCTCACGCACCGTACAAACATCAAAATTTGCCTGCTGAATGGCGGAACTCAACGCCGCCCTTTGTTGTGTTAAAATATATAATTGAGGACAGCCCTTAACAAAAATAATTTAAATGATAGAAAAAACTGGACACCAGTGGTACATCACTATATTTATTCAGGCCACATTTAATAAAATTCATAAAACTAAGTACTTACTAAACAAAATACACAACCACCGACTATGTCATTTTCACTTCCGTTACAATATAAAACATGTTAAATTGAATGTTTATAAACGCTTTAATACGTTGGTATATGTCATGACGCTGGTAATTCGCTTGTATTACAGTTTAGAACATTATGGCCTTGGCCGTGACTGTCGTACGATTACCTCGGTGGACAAGGCCTATTAATGTAGCTTAGATTTTATTTTGAACACTGTTGAAGGGAAAATGTATTTAAATACCTTAACAACCACATCGCTGTGGGATGAGGCCTGTCGTAGCGCAGCGGTAAAAGTATGTGACTTTAAACAGGTTGCGGGTTCGAACCTCACTCGAGGAAATGAAATATTTAATATTTTCAATTTAATGGTAAAAAGGCAAAGTGTTGCGTTGAGTTCCGCCACTCAGCACGCAGAGCCTCCAGTTTGGCGGAAGGTGGAAAATGGAACGAAGTGTCTTAACACAAATTTTCAAAGTTCCCTTTGTCTAGTCTGCTTTATGCGGAATACAGAATGAAGCTGAGTGGATGAGTGAACTATGGGTTAGCCTCTGACTGTAAATTGAGGAACGAAGTATTTCAATGAAAGTTTCCACTCTTTTCCATTTCAGTGAACTAAAGATATATAATTATAGTATTTATCAATTTACTTCAGCAACAATACTATTGTAGTCTTCGTAAATGAGGTCGTCACAGTAGACGGTCTTGTTGTTATCGAACATATTAACGTTGCAAGTGTCACTGAGGTTGGTTGGGGACAGGAGGAGAGGGCGGCGGCACGAGCTGTTGGACGTGGTGTAGGAGGCCCATGACGCGTTGAAATTGACAACATTATCTTCGCATTCCGGTACTCGACATCTGAAAATTGTAAAATTTGTAAAATTTTTTATGATTTATGCGCACGCTATATATCATGCATAGTAGAGCTGACGAAGGGAGTTTCTCTACATTCTCTTACTAGAGCCAGAAAATCTAAATAATTCATTCTTCGAGTGGGAATCGAACCTCCAACAGTCAGAATTACAGCCAAAAATAATTAAAGTCAATATTTTTATTAACTCTATTTTTATATCCTATTCTTAATTACCTTTTATTCTATAGTTACACCCTTTAACTTACATACACATAGCAAGGTAAGTAAAGACTACATGGTGTTGGAATTCTACATTCGTAGTTCTAGTAGACATAGTGCGACGTTGAGTTCCGCCACTCACAGCGCAATGTCTAGAGAGATGGGGTAAAAAGTAGGGAACGGAATGTCTTAATACTAGATTCCCTCTGCCTACCCTTTAACGAGGAATACAGCGATAACCTGCATAAAGTCGGTCAAAGAATCATTCTAACCTACATAAATATGATCATTAATAGTTATAAAGTATTTACTAATTCATTGATATTAAAAACAATTCTACAATCAAATCGCTATGCTCATTAGAATAGTGTTACTTATTGCGGTTTAAGATAAAATGAATGTTGCGCGTTATTATTATATTATTACGAAATAATATCTAATTCTGGATTAAACAAACACGGAAGTCACAGGTTTTATACATTTTTAGCATTTTTTATTTATATAATTGTCATATGAACGATTTTCTCAATCCGCCGTATATAAATATATATTTACGTTTTGATATAAAATAATTTTGTAGTCCTGTTAATTTTTCTAAGGTTACTTAATATAAGATAAGAAAAGAAAATGTTCAGGCTTTCTCTCTCATTATATTCTCTCATCTCATTATATATTCTCGACTCATTATATATTCTAACATAATTCGTCATCATTGAGAAAATCGTTCATATGAACTCTTTAAAAAACTTTATAGGAAATGTTTTAAAACTTTATGTAATAACATGTATTTTTTATCTAAAATTAAAACATTACAAAATATAATAATAATAATCTTATATCTTTGATTTATGTAAATATAATAATCTTATATCTTATGTCTTTGATTTTCGCGATTGTTACACATTTTAAATGAAACACTTTTAACCGGATTAATCGCGTATTTTAGGTTGTTAAACATGTTTTTTGGAAACCCGACGTTTCGAACACTTTACAGTAGTCCGTGGTCACGGGTAGGTCTCTAACCATCATTTAAAATTACAAAACATGTTTATAATAATTATGGCGCAGGGGTACTAATGTGCGACTGTGAACGCGGCAAGTTGTGACATGAACCCCAATAGAAGAAATGAAATATTCTACAATTTTATTTCTCACTCTGGTAATGAGGAAAAACGATACATTGTGTTCTGCTATTAATACGCAACGCCTTAAATTCGGTGAAATATAAAAAAATGGAAGTGTTTAATGGAAACGGAGAGTCTTAATATAAGGTTTCCAAATTTGGTAGGGAGAAGCCTAACTCTGCTGTGTAAAAAAATAGTATTCATAATGAGGAAAATGTACGGACCAAGTGTCTGTCGTGATATTATAATTATTTTTATATAATAAAGTAAACGTTTCACCTGAAAGGCACTTCACTCGCTGTAAACACGTAGTTAAAGTTACACATGCTCAGGAAAGAGTCTCTGAAGGCTAACAAGAGAAGGAGAAGCAGTTGATACTTCCCGAAGCTGCCCAATTCAGTCAAGATACCGTCGAGGTTGAATTGTCCTTCAGGCTCTTCTACTGTTGATTGTGCAGACATCTGGAATGTAATTTAGTAGAATTTCAAGAAAAAATGGTAGCAAAGAAAAAAATAAAAAAAAAAAAACCGCCCACACAAAATATATACCACAGCCCCATGATATGATGAGGTATTGATCCTCGCGGCAACGCTCATGTAACTCCAGAGGAGCTACATGAGCGTTGCCTTTAAGCTGGATGGGCACCAGGGCCCGGTAATGTCCAATGCAAAACGCAGTGGCCAAAGCCACTACTTAACGCCGATTTTAAATGCCGGGGGTGGTAATAATCCGGTCAAGTCGGCCCATGCGTGTGTGCGTGTTGTCATTGCTGACAATATGACTCTTACGACACCATCAATAACAGGGCGATCTTATTCTAAGCCGGAACACACACGACTAAAATTAATTCTGGAACTACATTAAATTAATATAAATTGACGAAATATTTAATATTTTCAAATAAAATATTTAGTATTACCATTTCTTTGCTTCGATAACAAAGCACAGCGTATTGCAGAGTTTCGCTATTGAAGGAGCCGTTGCATGCAAATGCAACGGCTCATTCAATTCAGCGGAAACTAGTGAAAGGAGGTGCTCTAATGGAGGCAGAGAATCTAAACACAATATTCAAGTTCTTCCTGCCTACATTGCTGTATACGGGGTACAGCGTAAATAAAAAAACTCAAACAAATATAATTCGATAGTTTTTGACAAACTATTCTGAAACGCGGACTTCCGCCTTTTTATTATATTATTGTAAAATTAGCAGCCGCAAGCCAAATAATAATAATAGCAAAGAACATCTAAAGTAGGCATGTTACAATATGGTCATGTTTATATAATGTTTTCCCGTGGCTTCATTTTCATCACGTTGCACCCTAGCATTGCCTATTCTGCTACACTAATCCAGATTTCACAATTCTTTATTTACAGTTTCAGATATCTACAGTTTCTATTGTGATTTTAGTATACAATGAGAACAATTAACTATCGTAACGACTTACACAAGTTGGGTTATGTGAGAGTTATGAGATCACCTAAGACCACCTTTGTGACACAGCACCTTAAACGCTAAAAAAACAATGAGTCGACGTAGAAAATTGTTTTTTTTAGTACTTCATAACTAAACTTCTACTGTTTGTCTGTCTATATGTCCTTCGATCACAAGGTATATCTCATGAACTTAATAGTTCTTGTTTTGTGTATATTGGTAAACTGTAATTGGTAAACTGGTATAAATAGAAATCTTTTTATGTATCTGGATGAGTTTTTATGTATCTGTATAAGTAATAACAAAATATAGTGTTATGTTTTGGAGAAACCACCCAAAAAGCTTTATCTCGGGTAAGCAAAGGGAACCTTGCGTAGTTAGTGTTATGGCACTCCGTTCCCATTAGGACACTTCCGTTTCTCACTTCCCGCTACATTCTTGTGTGAGGACTCATTGTGTGGCTGAAGTCAATGCCACATTACCAGGCTGAACAAATAAAATATAAAATATTGCCTTATTTGAATCAATCAAATTTTAAATTATTTTCATTTCTGCTCTTTGGTCCACAAACATAGAGATATCTCTCTATACGAAAGTGCGTTGGGAATCAAGTTCCTCAACTTGAAGTTTATTGTGATTACCTGCTCCTACCTCATGCATGTGCAATATAGCATAAAATTGAAAATTAATATTATATTTTTGCTCTCTACATAAGTAAAATATAAACGTATTTTATTTTCTTTAAAAATTTAAATACAAAAATATTAGCATTGCTAAAATTATGTAACAATCTAATAATATTATAAATGTGACAGTTTGTGAGGATGGATATTTCTGCGTTCACGTAATAACTACTGAACTAATTTAGACGAAACATTAGAATTATTCTAAAACTTAGGCAAAATTTATTATTTTATTTATTATTGGTAATAAGGCAAAGCGCGGGGTTGAGTTCCGCCACTCAACACGCAATGCCCCAAATTCGGCGGAAAGTAGGGAACGGAAGTGGAACAGATTGTCTTAACACTAGGTTCCCGGGTTCCCTCTGTATACCCTGCCTCGTGCCGGATACAGCGGGAAGCAAAAATAAAATTATTCAAGGTATTATTAAATTTAATAATTTAAATTTAATTCAATCAAATTGTCATGTTTCAGTATGATAGTATTCAATACTGAAATATTCGGAAATATGTTCGTAATAGGTGTCAAATTATAATCATTAGTATCAGGCGCGTGGCTACTAACAATGAGCATCAGATTCAGATCACGCTTTTTATAAACGAAAATTGTTAAGATACATTTGGACATATATCAAGTACTCTGTACTAATTGACTATAGTTGGTATATTAGTACTATCAGAATTTTACAAATTTTAATTATATTTACGATTTTTAATTTTTTATAACTTTTATTTACGATTTGTAAACCAGAAACTCAGCATTTTAACGCCAGAAACTCAGCATTTTAACACTGTGCTCCCTCTATTTATACTGCTATAAGAAAAAATGCAGAAAAATTAAATAAAATGGCGCTACATACTAGAACAACACAAAAAGACAGCAGAAGTCTCATATAACGACCGTTTGATATGTTTGTTAAACACTCATTGTTCAATTCTCCTTAACATTCATTATTAAGCCATTTCTCACCTTACGTCCGGTATTTTCACCGAACCTAGGATTTTGTCTAATTATTTAATGACCGCTATTTCGACTGTTTCAACCGAAATGTTTCGATCATATTACCAAGTTATAGAATTATGAACAAAATATACGTACATTCTTACCTTTATGGTTCAGAATATAAAATCATAAACTCTTTTTATTATCAAAACTACCCCAGGTAAGAGAGGTGAGAGAGGGTGGGGGAGGCCTCGGTTGACCTTCGAAAACACAGTATCGACAATACTGGAGGAAGGTCACGTAAAAAGCATGAGGACGGTATGTATGAGGAGGTTGATGACAATGGACATTATTTCTGCCTACCCCACTAGAGATATAGCGTGAAGCTAAGAAAAGAAAAGAAAAAACTACCCCAAAATGTTGCGAATTTCACTGTTGTCACGAATGGCATTGTTGATAAGTTCGAAGCTCTTATTTACTTTAAAGGTATGATTTTTAAACTTACACACGGAATTATCTTAGGATTGGTCTCGATAACCTTGTCTATTCGATGGATTACTGTCTTTTGTATGTTAGATTGAGTTAAATTGAGGTTTTTTCTTCTTAGCAATGCTGTATATTGTAAGTGATATTACAATATCATCTTGTGATTTTATTAGAGTATCTTGTCCCCGATGGGTTTCCTTAATCTCAAAACAATTTTTTTCTATTTCTGGTTCAAAATGAAATTTCTATTAAACTCATTTCGCTAAGAGAATGTCACCAAGTTCTTATACTGAGGAAAGGCCAATATAGACATGATGCTAAGAAAATGTTGTAAATTCAAACTACTTTGTCATTAACATACGTATTTAAAAAATTGGGGAGGACGTGGTGCAGAGACGTAATCTTTGTGGATTACATTTCCCTTGAGGGTATTAAATATTTTAATTTTTTCCTTTTATTAACGAGGTAAAACACGGCATTTAGTGCCGCCGCGCAATGCTTTAAGAAGTCGGTGGAAAATAAGGCGGAAGTGAATTAATAACTAATCAAGGAATTAATAGTATTAACCCAATGCTTTTAACATTCTCATCGTGCATTCATTTGCCTTTTGATCCCTATTCGATTTGCATTCTAAATAGCATCGATAGTCATCAAGTTTGTATTAATGGAGTGTTATAACTTAGTTGTGGCTTGTTTATCTCAGTGTATTTAGGGAAAATTGATAAATCATTTAAGAATAGTTATCTATACTGTTAAGGCCAGTCGTGGCGTAGCGGCACAAGCATGTGACTGTAACCGACAGGTTCTGGGTTCGACCCCCAGTCGAGGAAATGAAATATTTAATATTTTCAATTTAAATATTTAATGTTTCATTTCTTCGCTCTGGTAATAAGGCAAAGCGCGCCGTTGAGTTCCGCCACTCAACACGCAACGCCTCAATTTCGACGGAAAGTGGGAAATGAAAGTGGAATGGAGTGTCTTAACACTAGGTTCCCGGGTTCCCTCTGCCTACCCTGCCTCGTGCGGGATACAGCGTGAAGCTAAGAAAGTAAGAAAGAAAGAATCTATACTGTTCAGCTCCACGCTATATCCCAAATATGCCAGGGTAGGCAGAGTAAACTTGAGAAAGTGTTTATGCAACATTTTTACCACAACTTTTCAAGATATACATGCAGACATAATACAAGCATACATTACATTCACTCACCAACATATTTATAGTTATAATTTAGTATATCATTATTTTAAGACTTGTAACCGTGTAATAGTACAACAACGATTCATCAACTCCGTGGGACATGGTACAGTCTTTACTAGGGCTTTTTTTTATGTAACCTATCTAAGAGGACAGTGCCTCAACCATTGATTATATTGTACTTGAGTGTTTTAAGTAAAGTAATTTTATTCTCTCTCTCTCAGCTTCACACTATATCCCGCACTAGGCAGGGTAGGCGGAGGGAACCCGGAAACCTAGTGTTAAGACACTCCGTTCCACTTCCGTTCCCCACTTTCCGCCGAATTTGAGGCATTGCGTGTTGAGTGGCGGAACTCAACGCCGCGCTTTGCCTTATTACCAGAGCGAAGAAATGAAACATTAAATATTTAAATTGAAAATATGAAATATTTCATTTCCTCGAGTGGGGATTGAACCCTGAACCTCGGTTACAGTCACACTCTTTATTCTATATTTATAATATAAATAACACTTAAGATAAAATTTTAAAAATATACATAAAAAGAATGTAAGAAAGATGAATACTGCAGAGATGCAATCTCTTCGTAGGATATGCGGAGTCAGCTTAGCTGATCGCATACTCAATTAAGGGATATACAGAATGGTAGGTACTAGCGTGGATGTCCACAGTGAGAATGAAGAAGAACGTGCTCAGGTGGTTTCTGCACGTCGAGCGAATGAGTGATGAAAGAATGGCAAAAAAGATTTATAAAGGAAAAGTAAGTGGTTAGAGAGGAGGAGGAGGGAGAGACCTCGGTTGTAAGTGTCAAGTACCAGCCCCAAGCCGTCCAAAGCAGATGTCAGAAATAGTTATCAAATCTCAGTCTGATGGAGCGCAGGACAGCTTTATAGGGAATAAAAAGTCACAACCCATAGTCTCCCAAAAGCAAAGTAATATTATAGTATATAGTGACAACTTAGGGAAAAATATGGGTGTGATTTTAAATAATATTTGTAAAGGTCAATCAGTGTTAAATTATTGTATGCCCGGAGCTACCTACTCCCAAATAATGAGTAAAATTATTTCTAATACTTATTGTCCTAACACAATTTTAGTTATTTTGATCGGGGGAAGGGGAAATGTAAATAAAAAAATATTGCAAGAATATCACTCACAATTAATGAATTTGAATGTTAAAAAAATTATTATGTTTACATTTCCTTACATAAAGAAGTTGCCACAAGAAAATGATACTAGATTTAGCCTAAATAATATGTTGCATGTTTTAACAAATAGTAATTATGTAACATTAAATAAAAATAATAATAAAATTCATTTAATTGACATAAATAATATAATCAATGTTAAAAAAAATAATTTGACATGTGATAGGCTACACCTATCCTATTTTTACAAAAGAGAGATAGCAAGTATGTTATCATATTATATACTTTTTACTTTAGCCAATACTGTGGCTATAGACACCAATGTTCCTATTGAACAGTGTAATTTGACATGTTTGGAATCCGTTCCAATTAATTTAAATTAGATAAAAAGACAAAAGAGGCCATCTCTGGCAATATGCCTAACAACAGTAATAATAAAATTAATAATAATGTAAATGTAAATACATTATGTACTGATAATGATACAAACTTGGTGCATCAAAACATACAAGGAATTTTTAGTAAAGAATTAGAAATTGAATTGTTCTTAAATTGTAAGAAAATTCATGTACTCTGTATCACAGAGCATTGGCTCCGTAACTCTGAGGCTATTTTCAATTTCAAAAATCACCAAGTAGCCAGTATGTTCAGCAGAGAAAAAGCAATTCGTGGTGGCTCTTTAATAATTATGGAAAAATATTACAAAGGTAAAGAACGTAAAGATATTGTGAGCCTCTCCGTTGAGCAAACTATTGAAATGGCCTGTGCTGAGCTTGAGCATTTCATTGTTTTAAGTGTGTACAGACCTCCCACTGGGTTATATGAACACTTTGAAACTGTATTAGAAGTAGTACTTGTAAAATTATCTGGATCTAAGAAGTCTATAGTTGTATGTAGTGATTTTAATATTAACTCACTAGAGAACTCCACCACTGGTACTAAATTCAGGTCTTTAATATATTATATAACCTAGTTAACTTATTTCATGAGCCAACAAGAATAACTAGTTGTACCGCCACTTGTATTGATAATATTTTTACAAACCCTTTGCCAAGAGAAAAATCAGTAATTAATATGTTAAGCTCAGATCATTGCGGTCAGTTGGCTTCTTTTTACTTTGGAAAAAATAAAATATGTAAACAAAACAAAATTGTTTGTGTACCGATGACAACTGGTCGTATAGAAAAGTTTAGAAGTAATACAATAGAAAAACTCCAATACATACAATTTACTGATAAACCCAATTTATTATATGGGAATTTTTTTAATGTTATAAAAATGAGTTTAATGCTGTATTTACTTCTAAAACAGTAAAATCCAGGAGTTTCTTATCATTTAATGATTGGGCGACTGTGGGAATTCATAAGAGTAGACAAAGGTTATGTAAACTTTATAGTGAAAAGGCGTATAACCACAGTAAATCATTTATTAATTATGTCCGAAACTATTCGAAATTGTTTAAAAATGTATGTTTCATGGCAAAATCTTTACATATAAGAAACAAAATAAAAAATTCCTCTGACAAAATTAAAATGACATGGAACATAATAACATGGAACATAATAACTGGAAATACAAAAAAATGCAATTATGAATTTAAATTAAAAACTGACAATGGTGTAACCAGCTGTGATCAAGAAGTTGCTAGTGTTTTTGAAAAATTTGCGTGCAGATATTCCAGTTTCCACAACCAAAACTCTTATAGCTTCCACAATTGTCGCTGAATCATTGCTGAAGGCGTGCGTCGACAAATGTAATATAGACTTTAAATTTCACTCAATCAACTCGAGAGACATTGTTAAAACATTTAAGACCATAGATATCAAGAAAACATCAGATCTATGGGGTATTTCTGCCCAATTGATTAGTTTTATAATAGACGCTGTTGCTCCTCATCTTGCTGATATATTTAATAATTGTATAGAGTATGGTGTGTTTCCTGACCTAATGAACTTTAGTAAAATCATATCTATATTTAAAGCGGGTAGTACATCAGATCTTAACAAGTTTAGACCTATATCGGTACTACCTTCATTTAGTAAAATTTTTGAAAAAAATATTTTGAGTCAAATATTAATACATTTTAATTACCATAAACTCTTGCACAATAAACAGTATGGTTTTACTAAGGGTCGCTCTACTACCGATGCTGGTATAGCTCTCTTAAAGAGTATTTATGAGGCATGAGAAGGATCGCAAAATGCTTTTGGCATATTTTATGATTTGTCCAAGGTATTTGATTGCGTGCAGCACTCAACATTCATCATGAAGCTACACCATTACGGCATAAGAGGACGTGCACTCGATCTTCTGACTTCTTATTTAACTAATAGGATTCAGAAGGTTGATGTGAATGGTAAAAAATCTCCTGGTTCTTCAATCGGTATGGGGGTCCCACAGGGGTCTATTCTTGGTCCTTTTCTCTTTTTAATATATATAGTGACCTACCATATTTAGTTGAAAGGAGCCATGAGATAGTATTGTTTGCAGATGATACATCGCTAATTTTTTAAATGAAAAGAAGACAAAAAATATATGACGATGTAAACAATGCTCTCTCAAAATTAGTACATTGGTTTAGTGCAAATAATTTACTTTTGAATAGTAAAAAAACCAAATGTGTTATATTCCGAACACCCAACACGAAAATTGTAAAAGCCGATGTACTTTTGAATGGTGAAGCCGTGGATCCTGTTGATTCAACGGTATTTCTCGGGATCACCATTGACTCTAAATTACAGTGGGGACCTCATATCGATGGATTGGCGAATAGACTTAGCTCAGCAGCCTTTGCGGTTAAAAAAATCAGAACATTAACAGACGTGGAAACGGCTCGCCTCGTTTATTTTAGCTACTTTCACAATATTATGTCCTACGGCATCTTACTTTGGGGTAATGCAGCCGGTATTCAATCAATTTTCGTCTTGCAGAAGCGAGCTATTCGTGCAATCTATAAATTAGGCCCTAAAGATTCTTTAAGGGAAAAATTTAAAGAAATCAATATAATGACCGTTGCATCGCAATACATTTTTGAAAATATTATGTATGTTAAGAAAAATATTAATGAATTTACCAAGATAAGGGATATACATAATATTAATACTAGAAATAAGTTTAATCTTAGTGCACCTGTAACTCGATTGAATCGAGTCCGTAATTCTTTTATGGGTCAGGGTGTACGCTTTTACAATAGGATCCCAGAAAACGTCCGAGAATTTTCTATTTCACAATTTAAAAGGCTGTGTGTGTATCCCTAGCGAGATGTGATCCCTAGAGGAGGTATGTTGTCTGTATTTACTGTTTACACTTGTATGCCAGTGTATTGAAATTGTGTCTGAGCTGATGATTTTTTTTATGAACAAGACACGGCAAACGAGCGTACAGGTTACCTGGCGGTAAGTGATCGGCGCCGCCCACGGCCCCTTGTAGGATTAGAGAAGCTACAAGAGCGTTGCCGGTCCTTAAGATGAATGGGCACCGGGGCCCGACATTACCCAATACGAAACGCAGTTGTCGAAGCCACTACTTCATGCCAGTTTTAAACGCCGGGGGTGGTAATAATCCGGTCGAGTCGGCCCATGCGTGTTGCCATTACTGACAACGTGACTCACGTCGTAGCGCGTCCTACAGGTAAGTGGTGGAGTGTTGATACACAAATGTAAGTGTATTGCGTTTGCGCGGTTGTGCGGTGTATTGAAAATGTCAAAGCTGTTTGAAAACTTTTCAACTACACGAGACACGTGGTGGTGATGCGAGACTATTTATTACAGCACCTTTAAAAGTCAATGACTTTTTTTGTAATAAAATAATTTTGTATTATATTCACAAAGAAAAATAAGTTATTTGCTAAACAGATTGATCAAAAGTCAAAAAAAAAATATATATTTTTAAAGTCAGCTCATTTCAAGCTGTATCCCGCACATGGCAGGGTAGGCAGAGGAAACTTGAGAACCTAGTGTCAAGACACTCTGTTCAATTTAAGGCATTGCGTGTTGAGTGGCGGGACTCAACGCCGTTTTTTTTTTGCCTTTTACCAGAGCGAAGAAATGAAAACATTAAATATTTAAATAAAAAATATTAAATATTTCACTTCCTCGATTGGGGATCGAACCCACAACTTGTCGGTTACAGTCACGCGTTACCGCTGCGGCACGACAGAAAGTATTTATTTTAAAAAATCGAGAACAAAAATCGAGATAAAAATAGTTTTAATTTATATAAACATTGATTTTTACGACGAATAGCTGCCAGTAATATTAAATTGTATGAATGAGATTGAAAAGAGTAACAATTGAGTTTCTTACCAGCTCTTATAAGTAGTACTTTACTACTTACAAAAAGTCTGTTTGAATTAATAATATTTAAAATAAAATGACTTCCAACCTACACCATCTTGGATGGGCTTTCTCTACTGAACTAAAAGTAGCAAAGTGCGGAAAAAGTGACAATAATTAATAAAAAATCAACGACCGCCTATCTGAGTGTCCTGACCCCAGCATACTTTGTCACAGCACATTTTTGCAGTATTATCTAATAAATTCTATAAAATACATTGTAAAAGGCAGATAAGAGTTATAACGTATCGTTAAACTTTACAATTCTCGTCTAAGAAAGTTGTTGTGAAATTAGCTTTAATATAGGCTTATCGGGATGCATCGGCACAGTGTATGTGTGTAAACACGACCGTTGTGGGGTTCACCCTCATTTGGGGAGTGAAATATGTAATTAAATATTTTATATTTCGTTTTAGTAGCAGAATAAAACGTATTAATAAAATATCTTCTATTAGTGCACTTTCTAATTGTTGGATACAGGTTACAGGTATAAGGTCTACTGTACTAATTCTAAAGAGGTAATCGTTAACTCATATAGATATTTTATCTATATGATTTAATTTGGTCAAGATGAGAAGAGAAGAGTCAGCGAAAGTCATAATATTTATTTAAAATGTATGATATATTTTGTGATTAAATACAACTTAAACAAAATCTTACATTTGGCGGAACATTTAACACTATGCTCTCAAGTTTCCTTTTCCTGACTACTCTGCCATGTGTATGTGATATAAAGTAAACGAAAAACCTATATTTTTTTTAGATTAATTTAATTTTACTAAATAGTTTTTTGATAGCATTATGCTGTATCCGATTTGGATACTATTGTGAAGATACTCCAGAAATGATAAAATAATGTTATAGATAAAAAATATCATATAGCAAGCAGCTCTCGAAGCATCGTTACTAGAATTCTGACCCTAGCCCAGGTATTTTTAGAAACTCATTCCAGCTGTCGGTTTACGACGGTGCTTATCTCTCAGATTATATTCCTGCGGAAATTATGTGCACTTTCTATTTAAGCTTAGCCGTTAATCAATAGTAATTATTTGGGTCTGTGTTTTAGGGTTCCGTAACTCAACACTAAAATCTGAACCCTTAAAAAATTTTACACTTTGTTATGTATTATTATTATTCTGTACATTTATCAAGACGTTTTGTTTGACAATTTCATAGAGGTATTAGATAAAATAATTATAAAATATTTACGTCTACGGTCCCTTGGAGTTTAGAAAAAATCAAGCTTCGTAGTCAACGCAAACAAAAGATACGAGTATTTTTTTTTTCGCTACATTTTGTATGAAATATTAAGGTAAAGTAAAAAAATATTTCTTGCTTTATAGCTTATCGCTGCTGCTGCATATAGCAAGGTAGCCAAAAAAAGAAAAACTGGTTCTAAACTAAACTAGAGGAGTTACTTCATTTCCCATTTAACTCTCTATTTTTGACAAACTGCCAGTTGATAAACTTAACTCAACGCCGCAGTTAATCTTTTAAGCAAGAGAGAGAAAACGGATAAAAAGTTTAGTTTTTTTTTTATATAATTTTCAATTGAGGTAACATTTTAGTGCTCTCACTTGGAAGTAGATATAAATAAAATATTTGCTTATTAATAATAAGCTTATTATAGCGATAGTTATTATTGCAATAATAACTATCGCTTAGTAATTTGTATTAAAACATCGAATAAAAAAATATTTAATCACCTGTTAACGTTACACGTGTAAGTATTAATGAAATTGCACAATTAATTAGAAATGTAATTTCAAAGACCATTTGCATAATTGAGTACCGAGTAATGTTCCTTCTTCTTTATTGAGTATGCTAGTATATAGGATGGGAGGTACAATTTTAAATTAATGAAGCATTTTGTTTAAAACTTTTCATATGATGCTTTTGTAAACAAGACGATTGTGGTTATGATTTCCAGTCGAGCGAATGAACTATTTGAAAATCATCCATAAAAAGTGAATGTAGAATTTGAACATCTTGAATTGAATCTTTTGAATGGTTTTCAAGAGGGACAATTTCGAACCTCACTACGTTCTTATTGTCAATAGTTTGAAATATTTGTCTTTCCTAAGTATGAAACATCGTTTTTAAAATGATAAAATATATTGCTAACGAGCAATAAGGTGAGGACCCTGACAACAAGGCGAAGTGCAGCGTTAAGCTCCGCCATACAATACGCTAAAATTTGGAACATTGCCAAAAACTGGGGAACGGGGTGTTTTAAAACTAGGTTAAAATTAAAAAAAAATCTTAAACATGATGTCAGTAAATTCTAATATCACTTAAAGAAATACCTATTAATATTTAAAATTATTGTTTGAGTCAATAGAATTTTCTAACAGAATATTCATTTAATAATATAGAGTACCTAACTGGAAATTCATTTTCAATATTAATTGGTAGTTAAATACTAAGGATAAGCTGATATTTTTTATTAATTTTTAATTGTTTTTAAAAATATATATATTTTGCTTTACACCTTATGTTGCAGGGTGAAGATATACATAATACATAATGCAAGGCCTGTCGTGGCGCAGCGGCACAAGCGTGTAACTGTAAACTACAGGCTGTGGGTTCGGTAGTGACTCGAAGAAGTGAATTATTTAATATATCAAATGAAATATACAATATTTTTATTTATTTGGTAACAAGGCAAAGCAAGGCGTTGAGTTCCATCACTCAACACGCAATGCCTCAAGTTCGGTGGAAAGTGGTGAAAGGAACGGAGTGTTTTAACTCTAGATTCTCAAGTTTCTCCTCTGCCTACTCTGCCATGTGCGGGATACAGCGTGGAACTGAGAGAAAGAGAGATCATACCTAATGATATTGTTTAAAATTCAATATTTAGTTAACGTTTTCTTCGCTGCTCACATATTTTGAAGGCAGTTTAAGGGAAAAAGCAAATTATGAAAGAATTTCGATATATTGAAATGTCGTCGTTCGATATAGTGAAACGTCCACAAAGTAAAGGTTCGATCGTTTTATTAATAGAATTTAAAATAGGTTCAATTTAAGAATTCACATTCTTACCTTCAAAACAATAACAATTTCAGGTCTCGGGCGTAAGCGCAAAATTCCAAATCACATTCACATTAAAATTCGATCGATAAATTATCTATACATATTTTTCTTACTTTCCATATTAATTAATATACTTAAGTTAGTTTTTATATAATATTATAATTTTAAATTCTACTTTCTTCTTTAAATAGCGAATGAATATTAAAAGGAACGCGAGCGCATGTACAGTGGCGCGCGATGTGTACGACTTACTTGCCTCAGTTATACTAGGCTATACACACTTTTGTGATTTATTAATTGCATTTCATATTCATTTATTACTGTTGTACGTCGCTTTTGAATGAGTTTTTAAATTATACAATGTGTATGTAAGAATGTCTGTGTGTATGTACGAGTATGTATGTTGAGTATATCAATGTGATATATATAAACTTTGAAAAAATATGCGAATATATAAACAAAAAAATGGATTTGGACTTTTTTACATTGTTAAATCTAACATTTAACACTAATCATAGCCATTTTTTCTTTATTGGAAATGTGTTAAGCAAAGTCCTATATGAACTCAGACAGCATGATAAAAACTTATGGCTTAATGGTGAGAGCACTTGGACGGTTAGCTAGGGATGCAGGTTCCAGTCCTGGCTTCGGTTATTTTTTATACATTTTCTTATAAATATTTTTGTTAAATGTAATACATGTATAATATTCCTAACAATATTTAAGAATATTATGTTGATTTTGGTAAATTTATAATAAAATAAATATACTAAATGTAATACTTACATGAGAATATATTTACAAAGTCCTTATTTTCCACAGTATGAGCCATGCACAACATTTTAACGTCAACTATAATAAAACGGAAGTAAAACAAAACTTAAATCAAAACAGATTAATATTTTATTCAACGCTACATTCCAATAAAGAAAATGAATTCGTACCGTTCGATACTTATCTGAGAACATTCTGATTAGATTCACGTAAAAAGGCTCAGTTGCGTTTTTAACGAAAAAAAAGTGAATAGAAGAGGATACTTGAGCTGCCGGCTAGTTTTTACTTTTGCGCTTTTTTCGTCGACCATTCATAGAACTTAGTAGAAAAAGATGATGAGATGATTAGGGTACTGAGGCAATTGAGTGTAAACACGACGATATGGCTTTATTCTCTCAAATAGAGTTTCTAGATGAAGTATGCCGGCATTTATTCGAATTCGGTGAAAAGTGCAGGACGAATGTTTGTTAATGGAGAACGAAGTGCACATTAGGTTCCCAGGTTCCCTCTGCTTACCCTGCGACTGCGTGTAGGATACAGCGGGAAGAAAATAAAATTATATTGAATGTTTTACATTTTATTCCACAGTAACAAGTGAAAGCGAAAAATGTAATTAAAATCGTGGGAAAATATATATTGATTACACTAAGGATGTTGAATGTCATAGCGCAACGAGACGGTGTACGTATAGATAGCACTCGTGTATAGAGAACTGCGATGAGCATCAGTTCGATTATTACAAGAGATAAATTTATGTTGAAATTATTTTCATTTTTAAATATATATTTTGAAAATACTGAATATTTCATTGCCTCGAGTGGGAATCGAAACCATAAGCTCCAACGTACAGTCGTCCGCTTGTGGCCCTGCACCACGACCGGTTTCACTTTATACTTAATAGAGATTATTGAGAATTTCTTTGTAAACAATACTTACTTAATAGGAAGTTCATTACCTCGTAATATCTTAATGTGCGCCCGACAAATTGATATATTTTTTTATTCTATAATGTTGTTATCATTTACTAGCAAATTACTTAAGCTATTAACACTATGGGAGACTAGTTGTTGTGGCCTGTAATCGCATATCGGAGAACAACACTTACTGAGGGTTCCGTAGGTACCTCTCAAATATAAAAATTGAGCTTTGAAGCCTATTTTTGCTTTAATTTATATATATATATATATATATATATATATATATATATATATATATATATATATATATATATATATATATATATATTTGAAATAAAAAAATATTGGGTTTAAAGACACTGTGTTCCCCAAGACCTAATTAACGCTACATTTTTTTAGCTTCCCTTAATGCCGCGCTTCACCCTGTGGCCGAAGCGGGGAAAAAGAAAATATTATACATTATTATATTTATTATATTATATTTCATTTTCTCGAGTGGGAATGGAATTCACAACCTTTCCCGTTCACACTCTCACGCATGTGCCGCTGCGCCACGATAGGCCATACACTGTATTTCAAAGAAATATTAGTCATATTATTTATTACAATATAACTCCTTAACGAATAAAGTTCCTTTCAAAATAACTGCGACATTAAAATTTAAACAAATGTGTTTAAAAAGATTGTGTAGATTTTCTTATCTTTAATTTGTTATTCTTACTAAAGTCATTCTAGCGCTACAGTCTTACATACGTATATGTACTTACGAGTGCAGTGTAACAAAACTGAAGTTTGTTTAAACGCGCTTATACTCAGGAACTACTTGTTTAAATTGAATAGTTATTTTGTATTGGATAGTCCATTTGTCGAAGAAAGCTAGTGGCAACATAATTTCATTTATCCCACATTCAGTTACCTGCAATCATTTACTTCAAGATAGATACTTGAGATATGTCATGTGTCACATTCAACGTGGAGCGAAGCCACAGATGAAGCACACGCTGTTAACTTACGAATATATATAATAAATATATTTATCGTACATATCTTTCCACTATTATAAGTTTGAGTTTGTGAGACTGGATGATTTGTTCTACTTTCACGCAAAAACTACTACAGTAGTAGTAGTAGATATAATTTTGCACTAATATAGCTAATACAAACATCAAAATAACATTTAGCTATTTTTTTTTGGAAAGATTTAATATAAATTTGAAGCAGGCGAAGCAGCGTCTGTGTCTTTATTAATTAATAAAAACACACATAAATATATATTATTCGTATAGAATGCCCTCAATGAATCACTTTGATTATATTTCTTAAAACAAAACAATTCGATGATTAGCGATAACCAAGTCCCAAAGTCACGTTTACTTGTAAGTTTTCATTTGAAATGAATTTATTGCTTGCATCGCTCAAAATACTCTTTGGATTATTACAATAATTATCTTTCTTTGTACTTATTTAGTAATCAAAATAAACAAGCTCATATTATTTCCTTCATGACAGAATAGACTAAGGGACCCAATGTCAAGATATTTAAGATATATTTGCCAAATAGCAAAAAATAACCCCGAGCTATGTCTTTATATGGCTATGAAAACAAATTTTGTCACCCTGGCATTACCCTGGGACCTATTCAACAAAATAAGTGCTAGAGCGCCACATGAAACAGAATCATTCCAAGGAGTTGAGATTGATCACAAAATTAACAATTATTATGAGAATGGGTCATCTCATGTCATCTGGGCTATATTATGGCTAGCTGAAGGAAATGTGGATTACACTGTGCTAAACATATTACAGATATTATTTCAGCTTAACACTGGGGGCATGGTAAGCCGAAACCTGGTAACTTAGTAATAAGACATTCTGTTCCCACCATGATATTCCAGTTTCCAAATTTTTGAATGAAGCATTGCCTGTTTAGTGGCGTATTCAAAATAATATTTTTATCTAGCATAATGAAAATATGAATATATATATTATAAATAAGAAAATGATTACTGGGCAAGTAAGTAGTTATTGGCATAGAATACGTAGAGTACAAAATAACTAATTTGTTTCGCTACTCTTTACAAAATGCAATTACAGGCCTAGTGTAAACAGATACAGCACAGAGCACTTCCGTACACGCTCTACAACAATGAAGTCAATATACACGATGTAATCTATACATTTTCTATATTAATAAAGCAAGAAAATTCCATAGTAACAGTGTTTAATTTAAGGACAGTGTGGCAGTCACCGCATCGAAATAACAATGGCAGTTTTGAAAAATACAATAATTAGTTTTTTAAAATACGTATTAAACATCATGTGCTGTATCGGGATTTGTTTGTTATAATCAGAGCGCTTGCACGGTTTGCAAGGATGCGTGTTCAATTCCTGGCGATGTAAATTGTTTCATAGCAAATTTTATATAATTTTCCAAATGAGTCTGACTTGGAGCGTCACAGCGTCTGACTATATATAACAGACCAGTCAACTTGCAATATCTGGAATTCGGTCTAAAAGCGAATAAAACGAAATCTCTTCCTTAATTTGGACACCTTTCTCCCTCTGCTTACCGTAATAAAACACACACTATTTACATTAGGTCATCCATAATGTGGTAGTGAAAAAAAAAATATCGTTAATGCAATGAGGCTGGTCGTGGCGCACGGATATAGACGACTGTAAATGTTCAGGTTGCGGGTTGGGTCCTCAGTTATGGGAAATAAAACAATAATTATTAATATTTTTTAGCTCTTGTAACGAGCAGCCACAGTCACTGCCCCGCTATAGGCATTGAGCCCCGTTACTCCAAGTACAATGCCCTAATTTCGGCGAAAATTGGGGAACAAAGATGTTTTAATGGGAACAGGACAACAACACGGAGTGCCTTAGCACAAGGTTCCTAGGATACAGTGTAAATCTAAAAAAATGCAACGTTACTGTTAAATAATATTTAAGTGGAAAATCGTGAATTCTATTACTGTACTTAGAAATATATCGCAACAAAGTTTTATATTTGAGAACTTCCATGTCTGGCAATTTTTGTTGTTGCCATAGACTATAATTTCTGTATACCTGTTTTACTTCGTGCACTGTCGTCATCCCGAAGGTATAAGAAAGGAAGGTCCTCGAGGACATGCCTCGAGGGGGTTGTTATTCTTTTTATGTTACAGCATTATCGATGATTATATTGGACAATCAGACAATTTAGTAAATTCATTAATGAGTACAGTGTAACCTTTATATAACAACACCTCAGGCAACGTGCATTTTATTGTATTATAGAGAATTGTCGTCAAACCGAGAGAAAAAATCCGTTACAAATCATAATAAGAAAAAGTTTATTTTAGACTAGTGTTAGTAGTTATTTAACTAAAAAAGAAGCTTGTTTGACAGCTATTTTGAATAGTCTGTTATTTTTATCTGACGTCGTTTGCTGCACCAGTAATATTATTGTATTTTTTTAGCTATTTTATTCATATCGTGCGATATTGAGTCATCTTGGTGTTAAAGGAAGTAATTTTCCAATAATTGAGCTGCTACTAGAGCTTTTTTAATGCTCGGTGGAAGCTCAGGATCAACTGTCTCATCTTCTTCATCTCTTTGTTTTAATTTTGTTTTAATTTTCACTGAATCCAAAAGTTTTTGCCTGTGAATGAAGCCTTTGTAAGAAGGCAGTCGTCTACTTCGATGTAAGTTTAAAGATTTACCGTATTTCCTACTATGTTAAACTGCTGATGATCTATTAAGCTAATGGAAGGTCACCGTCGATACCAAATCTCGCATGCCGGTAAGCAGAGGGTGTCAAAACAAAAGACTTTTTTCTTTCAAAGCAAAAAAATGTCCAAATTCCAGACACTGCGAACCAATTTCTGTTTCCGCATCATCAATCGTAAGATTGGTACAAAGACCAGCATGTTGTAAAGAGTCCTGTATATTGTAGGTGTCGTTTCTTCTCAGGCTTTAGATAAAAATATCTGCATGCACCATATTCACAGAAATTTTACCCTCAGAATCGACTAGTTTTATCAATAATTTCCTTCTGTAGTGGCTCTTGTAGTAGTGTAGTGGCTTTTAATCACACTCTGGTACATTGGCTTCAAGATAAGCCCGTGGACCACGACTAGCCTTGATGCATTAATTAGTTTATCACTACCGCACACGATATAAAAAGCCGCGGGTACTTGATACAGGTAAACTGATTTAAACAGTATATATTTTGTTACAACTTCACGCATCTTCTCGCATGCCGGTAAGCAGAGGGAACCGGGTATCAAAACAAAAGGCTTTTTTCTTTCAAAGCAAAAATAGTATTATTGGGGTAAACAAGCAGTGCACAAAAATAAAAAAAACAGCATAATAAAATATATACATGTAACACCAACACCGCTTACCACAGATTACTACAACAATTAAATATACGTAGATATGCCAAAACAAAAATCAAATTTATTGTAGCGGCGTAAGCACTAATTTTTTTTTATGGAAAAGACGGCAAACGAGCGTACGGGTCACCTGATGGTAAGTGATCACCGTCGCCCACGGCTCCGAGTAACTCCAGAAGAGCTACAGGAGCGTTGCCGTCCTTTAAATTGAAAGTGCACCGGGGCCCGGCATTACCTAATGCGAAACGCAGTGGCCAAAACCATTACTTAACGCCGGTCTTAAATGCCGGGGGTGGTAATGATCCGGTCGAGTCTGCCCATGCGTGTTGCCATTACTGACAACGTGACTCTACCACACGCACTTTAGTCGCCTCTTACGATACCATCAGTACCAGGGTGATCCTATTCTAAGCCGGAATCACACGGCTTAATTTCATTAAATAAGTAATGTAAGGGTTGGCATAAAGCTGAAGCACAACATGTTAGAAGGATTGGCGGTATGTTATCTAAGCTCTGAGTCTTAGTAATATCCAATGTACGTAGTCCCCTTAAAATTTCAGTTTCAGATACATTCAGATATATTTCAGTTTCATATATATTCATACTCCGCAAGGAACACCATGCGGTTCAAAACCCGACTTAAAATATTTGGAGACTAAATCACAAATATTAACAGGATTACTTGTATTTATTTATATTGTTGTACGTAATTAATTTAGGAATGTTTATGTTGTTTGTTAAATTATGAATACACTTCCAGAAATATTCACTGGTTTTAATAACATACGTTCAGGTACGTCAGTAATTTCCTGAAATTACTGACTTACCTGTAGTTATGATTTATAAACTATTACTTACAATCCTGAATGTAGGTAATAGTTTATAAATTATAACTACATGTATAAGCTTTATAATAGTTTTCATATGTAATATAAATACCCTTTTTTATGGAAAAGACAAGGCAAACGAAAAAAAATCTGTACATTTTGTGTTTTTTTTAATTGTACTGCAAGTTCTTACTTCTTGTTCAATATTATAACAATAGATCTACAGCAAATATATATATATATATATATATATATATATATATATATATATATATATATATATATATATATATATATATATATATATATATATATATATATATATATATATATATATATATATATATATATATATATATATATATATATATATATATATATATATATATATATATATATACTTCTCTTTTTTTACATACATATGAATAATTGGTAATTCGAATAATCACAAATCCGCATACTTGAGTGCCGGATCATCCAATTTAACTCGTTAATTAAAATACGCAAAAGTGCACAAGCGGAAAGTATGACTTGTATTGATAAAAAGTATTATTTAAATGCATTGTGAGGCTTCCTCATTAACAGACTTTGCAAGAAAAAAGTAAACCATCTGGAATCAGTCAAGCGTTGGTGTTGTTTAGTTTGTTAACTTGTAAGTGCTGTAATATTCTTTTAATTTCTATCTTCATTTTACTTACTAACTAAATAAAGATCGTCATGGCACAGATGACTTTGAAAAAAGCAAGAATATAAAACATTTTTTGAGGTATTTTTCACAGTTTGAAAAGACAAATCTTTCTAAGTATGGAGTTAGAACCGGCAATTCTCTTCGGAGGAAGCGCTTTTTCAACAACACAAGTTTTAAGAAACGTATAACATTTCAGACTATCGTAGCTAAATAAAAAATAGAGCTTAATCGGTTAAACAATAGACAACGCTTGGACGGTTACAAAGAGGCGAGGGTTCTGTTCCCGCTTGGTTTAATTTAATTTAATTTTCTTAATAAATTAAAACAAAACAAAACAAAACATTGACGTAATTTTCAGAACGTGTATTTCATTAATATTTATTAATGACTGTTACTTTGATTTAAGACGACTCACAATAGTCTTGGTTTATAAAAACGTATTAAAAAACAACATCAAAAATACATAAAATTATTTCAATAGATCATTTATATGTAATAAATATTTACAATGAGTATCTATCTATATATATAGTTAGTATTTGTCTTAAAGTAAATTGACAATTATTTTTTATATAATACAATTGTTTTATGTAAGCTTGTGTCTAATAATAATAAAAACAATAAATCACATTTTATACTTTTTACAGAATAACACTATATTCTAATTTTCATATATCCTTACTATGGAGAAATAATTATTTTCATTTTGCAGCTCTGGTTGATAAAACCAGCGTTGAACTCCACAATTTAACACATCTTCTTAGATTCACGCTTCACACATTAATAAGAGCGGAACTGAATCCAGTTTTAAGACATTATATTAAGTGGCTGACTTAACGCCATGCTTAGCATCGTTACCGGAGCAAAGACTGAACATAAAATATTTCATTCCCCCTTGTGGAAATCGAACCCTTATCCCGACGGTTTCAATAAGGCTTCAGTACATACTTTAATTAAACACAATAACAATGAATAATCAAGAATCGCCTTTCTTTTTCTTGACACCGATCATAGATGCTTCTTCCATAGTATCTGACAGCTTATGACCGAGCGTTTCCGGTGTCACCAACACTAATAAGCCAGAAAGTAAAGCAAAGCCTCCGAAAAGAGCAAACGGCAAATCATCCCATACGGCTGCACCCTGGAAAAAATAGGCATTAAAATATACCGACATATACAACACTGTTCAGTACTCGACCTCGATCTAATAAAGATTTAGTTTATTTTTAACCCACAATGCAAAAAGAGGAGTGTTATAAGTTTAACCTGAATATCTATCTGTCTGTCTGTTGCACCATAGTTCCTTTATGAATGAATAGATTTGATTCCGGAACTATGTTTTTTTGTAAATCGTATATGCATTTTAAGATGTGGTAACAAGACAAAGCATGGGCTTGAGTTCCGCCACGGAATAAGCGATGCCTCAAAGTCGGCAAAAAGTGGGGAAAGTAACGGAGAGTAATACTAGGTTCCCAAGTTTTCTCTGTTTACGCTGCCTTGTGAGTGATACAGCGTTAAGATAAAACAGTCGACGAGCTACAAGCACTTTCTTAAGTGATTTGTTTTTTTTTTTTGTTTTAAGATGCTTGTTAAATAAATGAAAATCATATAAAAGACTAAAGCTGCATGTAATTTACTTTTTTAACCAATTATTTACACAGAAATATGAGACATATTTATTTATATGTCAAATCTTATGTTCTTGTTTACAACTTATAATAAATGATATGATTTATTTCGACTTCACTAGAATGATAATAAATTTTGATGTTTATTGCTCAATTTCTCAGCTTCACGCTGTATCCCGCACATGGCAGGGTAGGCAGAGGGAACTTGGGTACCTAGTGTTAAGACACTCCGATCCACTTCCGTTTTCCGTCGAAATCTTGCCTATCGGAAGTTACCTTCAAGATGTTTCCTTTCCTTTGTTCTCACATACCTACAAATCAATTTATGTAATACTAATTCTTTCTCTTTTGTTCAACTTCACGCTGTACACATATGTATATATAACTTATCTCCGTTAAATAAGGTAGGCAATGGGAGTCTAGAATTAAGACATCCGTTGTCGTCTCGGTGGAATTTTCAAGGTGGAGCTTAAGGCGGCGTTCTATCAAAAATGTAAAAAAAACAATTCTCAGAGTGGGAACTGAACTCACATACACTGCTTTTACAGTCACACGCTGTGTAACTGCGTCCAAATTTGTCTCGGCCTGATCAATAATGCAACATTTTAAGTATACAACCAGAAAGACTTACAAAAGCAGGTGTAAGAGGTGCTATTATGGATCCAATCCGACCCATCATTGAAGAAAAGGCGAAGAGACTGTGCCTGTACTTGGTTGGATACAATTCCGTAGTATAGACGTACACTGATGTCATCACCATGGCTATACTGAATTTACCGATAAGATAAACTGACAAGGAAGCGGCATATAATCCTGAAAACAGAACAGGTTTAGGTTTTTACAGAATCAGGCAAAGGCATAGGGAATATAGTGTTAGACACAATGTTCCCAACTTTTAGTTTTATTTCTTGAGATCGAAAAAAAATTTTATGCAGAAATCTATTCAATAATGTATAGTTACTGACGTGATGTATAAATATTTAAAGTATATATACATTTTCCATCTTATACACTACAACATCAAGAAAAGTTATACTATATTCATTCAAAAAAAGAGATATATATTTGATATATAAAAATTATCGGTAATATTTACAATAACAATGTAAAGGATCCGGTTCGCATAGATAACTGATGGAATGATACAGCAAATGATAAACAACGTTTTTTTTTGTTTTATTAGATTAATAAATATTTGGATAATTATATTGTCCTTGCATAAAACGTTCTATGTATTTACATATCAATGTGACTAGGAAATACTTGAAAAAATAATCCAAAGATATAATTGCTGTATTTTTCCGGTTTCAGTCTCAAATAGTATGTTTTAAAATGCCTGAAAATCAATAAATATATTATAAATTATTATATAAATACCTGCTGGCATAAATATGTATGCTATCTGGCAAATAGCACATATCCAGAAGGCGCCAGCCAACACTGGCTTTCTTCCTATCTTCCCCATTAAGAACACAGCAGTCCAGTAACCGGGGATTTCAGATGCTGATACAGCAATGTAGTTCACATATCGATTTCCAGACATATTCACTGAATTGATTGACATGCCGTAGTATATGAATGTGGTCGTAATCCACCACACAGGAGACACGAGTACTCGAGTCAGAATCGCTTTATGTCTAAATATTAACACTATTAGCCAAGGCTCTCTCGCTTTCTCCGCTTCTTCTGTGGTTTTTCTTCTTTCCTCTTCAAGTATGTTTTCTCTTAACAGCTCTAAAGATTTTTGAGATAGTTGCGTTTTATTAACACGAGCTACTACCTTTAAAACGTTATCAGCCTCTTCAAATCTGCCTTTAGTTATATACCATCTGACTGACTCTGGCATGATCCAGAAATATGAGATCGTAATAAGTTGTGGTATATATAAAGTGAGTGTAAACAACTGCCAGTTAGGAATCCCCCACGCAATCAAACCCATTGTGATTTGGCCAATTGAAAAGAAAGTGTTCATAGTAGCGCCTGCCGCCACTCGATATTTGGGACCGATGAGTTCCATCACTAAAAATATTAATATATAACTTATAATGTCAAACCTTCGCATATAATATATCTAAAATGCTTTCAATTATAAAGAAGTCACTAAATAAAATTAGAGATAGCTCAAAAATAGTATTTATAGGCCTGTCCGCGGCACAAGCGTGTATAAACGGCAGGTTGTAGGTTCGTTAACCCTAGAAAATGAAATATTTAATATTTTCAATTAAATAATCAATGTTTTCATTTCTTCGCTCTGGTAACAAGGCAAAGCGTTCCCGAATTCCCTCGGCTTAGCCTGCCGCGTGCAGGATATAGTGTGAAGCTGTAAATAGACTTAGAAAGAAATTGGAATAAATAAGGTACATAGAAGTAAAGATTATGTTTTTATATCGTCCAAGATAGTAATCATCATTTGTTTATTTTAATAACAAATATTCGATTAGAAAACACGTTATAAATGCATGGTCTTACTTAGATTATGTTTGAAGTCGTTATTATGTATTTAAGGTTATTGTTGTTTATCATTTCAATTATTTATTACAACTTTGATTGGCTTGCCACGGCTAATAAAAAGATCTAGATAAAATTATATGAAGTAATACTTTTTCTCTTATTTTCCCTAAAGGTAGAGCTAAATTAATCGTATAATTATGAGTGAGAAACTAAATTCTTTAGAAAATCATAGTAAAATAGTTTCATACACAAAATGTAACAGCATGAGAAGCCTGCTGATCCAAAAGTTGCTTCGGCAACTTCAGAAATGAGGAAGCCAACGTAAGTTCCGGCGAAGTAACGCAAAACACCCATCCATGCTGTATTGAATGCGTTGATGCTAAGAGCAGTTCTCCGCCCCCAGCGATCTGACACGTATCCTGTAATCGGCAGCGCGGTCAGGGTTCCGAATGTCCTTACAGAACCGATCAGGGTTCGCCGCCATTCATCACATGCTAAATCATACTGAAAATAAATTTGGTTGTAATTTTATATAAACACTAGCGACGCTTCGGCCGTTTGATTTACACAATTTTATCTAGTAATTCAATTCCATCAATTCTTTGTTATTTATAATAATATCACGTTTATGACAATAGATATCAAACGAAAACTAAAATTTTAGCTAAATAAACAATTTTGTAGCAATGTTTCCGAACTATATATTTTAAATTGGCGTAACTTAGGTACATTTATTATATATTCCAATCAACACTAAATGTTGAGGAAAATTAATTTCAGGCATTTCAATAAGGTCAGCCGTTGCTGATTAGCGCGTATAAAAGCAAACACAAACAGACAAACAGCCAAAAATTTTAGAAATAACTATTTTGGAACTTGTTACGTTAATAAACGTCCCTTATATATTATTGTTAATATATCTGTCACGTACTGATTTTTTTAAGATATCTGTTATGGAATGTGATCGGTTACAAATTTTTATTGTTTAGCTTCACATATCAAGAAAGCCAGAGAAACCTGAGAATCTAGTCTTCTTAAAAAAACCTTTTTGTTCCCTACCTTCTGCCGTATTTTAAAGGCATTGCGCAACTAAACGTCTCACATTGCCTCGCAAATCAAAGAATTAAAATATGTAGTACATTATTCCACCAAGCTAAAACTGCGTTTACAGTCCTTTCTTTTTTTTTTCATTTCTCAAAAAACATCAAAATGATTTAAGATATTTAATTTCAAAGCATTTATTGTTATAAAGTGGACAAGACTTTTTTGGCAGTACTACTACAGTCTAGGCTGTTTTTTTTTTCTTTTTTTGCTAATATCTAGAATATTAGTTTCAAATAATTTAATTACTTCTGAACAATTTAGTACAAGCAATGATGATGGGCACGTGTGCAACGCGTATTGCACACGTGCCCATCATCATTGCTTGTACTAAATCAGTATCAGTGTATTTTATTTTATCGATGTTTTGAACATATTTTTGAATCCAATTACGTCCATAGTATATATACTAGCGACCCGCACGCGGTTTCGACCACTTAAATTACACTATTTACACTATTAAATGGTCTCAATTACTTTCTGTTAAATTATGTTCTGATTAAATTATTATTTCAAAGACAATTTATGTATTTATTTAACCAAAAAATCAGGTAAATAAAAAAAAACTATTTTGTCGAATAAACATTTTAAGTGTATGTAGTTTTTTTATTTATCAACCGATGTAAATAAAATGAACATTAAAGGAAACTTGCCAAAATATTATAGTGAACACTGTATTTAAATTTGGTTAGTCGTTTTTGAGATAAGCACATATAAGCCCACAGATAAACAGACAAAAACTAAAAAAAAAAAACATTTTGGGCCCTATTACTTTAAAAAACGTCGCCTATATTTTTTTAATAATTGGTACCGATTATTTATTAGTTAGTTATTATAAGTATAGATTTAGTCAGAATTACTTGACAAAAAATATTATAAACAAACTTGAACTGATCAATTTATAATTTAATATATCGATTTTTTTTCGCTTCACGATCCCCGTTGGGATAACGGGAGACATCGCAAAGTAAGCAGGGAGAACTTAAAGAAAGCGATCCTCACTCATAGAAATCAATTATTTAATGTTTCTAAATGAAATATTTTAATATTTTCATTTCTTCGCTCTCGTTCTGCTACGAGCAAAGGGAAGTTTACATAGTTGATAATTATGGATTGAAACTGAAATTCTCAAATCGTTACTTACGTCGTACACCACTGTGTCCGTGTTTTCGTACACATACTCTTCGCAATCGACAATACTATCAGTATTGAACCACTCAGCGGGACAGATGTCCCTCGCTGCCGTCACATTTTTATACACAAATCTTCTACAATTATCAAAGGAACTGCCGCTAGAGGGAACTGCATTTAATATCCACGGAGGACTGAACTCAGATGTTTCTCGAGTTTCACATTCGTGAATTAGACATCTGAAATAGCAACTCACTGTTAAAACTTAGAATTTGATCATTTAAGCAATTTTTTTTGGATAATTTTATAAAATAATACAACAAGATTTAACCTGCGGTAGGTAGGGTAGGAGTAAAAAATGTAATAATGACATGATGTGTTACCTATTGTAATTTTAATCACAGGCATTTACATCTAAACGATTAAAATGTTATTTAATTGGAACCAATATTTCCGGAGATGACAATTTGAACGGCTCAAAAAAATTAAGTTCAATTTAAACTTCAGTTTTATGTTATTACCTGGTGTTAATACGCGCAGTTGTAAATACATATTCACTGGCAGCCCACGCAGCGAAAATAACTACTATGACAGACAGTCCCAGAGTACGTAACTGATATGGACCAATTTGACCAATTTCTTCAACTAAAATTTTATCTAGATTAACAGTTTTTTGTTTGTCGATTTCTTTATCCAAATCATTTGGTATTGTTTTTTCTTCAGCTCCCATATTTACTGTAGATGTCCGTCTCGATGGAAGTGATATAACTCTCTAACCTGCATTTAGGCACGCATTTGGTGAATATTGTAGGACATATACAGTAATTGTTAGATAACGAGCCAGTATGATATGGGTCTATAAAATTGATAAAAATAATATTTCACCTTCAATTGGCCTTAAATAGTAATAGTTTATAGTGAATCTTGATACTTAAAATTTTATAATATTATAATATTTATGAACTTTCTTTATATGGTTTCAAACTATCTTATTTAATTCGAATAAAGCGCTTTTGAATTTAATTTTCCGTACTCAATTACACACTTTTTGTTAGTCCAAGCTAATCTTCTGAAAAGCTAAACCAATTTCCATAAGACTATCAGTGAAAGGTGGAAAGGCTTGTAGAGCAACATTATTCTGTTCGAATTCCAAGATAAATGATAGTCTTATCATTTATCTTGGAATTCGAACAGAATCGGAATTTCTGCGAGAAAATTCTTACTTGACCTAGATAAATATAAATTAATAAAGCAATATTAAAAAAATCTCAAAGGATTTAAATGAGTAGAAATACAAATACAATTTTCTAAAGTCTCTCTGTGATTTCAAAATAAATGTTTTTTGAAGTGCATATCGATATTTACACGATACCAAAATAATTTTAAAAAGTTCAGTTTTTTTTGTCTCACACTAAAAGATATAAATTACAATTTACTAAGTGTTTAACAGCCTATACTAAAATAATTAATATTTTTTCTCTAAAAAAACTTTTGATGCCTGTCGTGGCGCAGCGCCACAAATGTGTAACTGTATCCAAAGGGTTGCGAGTTCGATCCCCACTCGAGAAAATGAATGAAATATTTAATATTTTCAATTTAAATTTTGTTTTTATTTCCTCGCTTTGGTACAAGGCAAAACGCGGCGTTGAGCATTTAAATATTTTTAGTAGTGAGGAATAATAAACATTGGACTATTCGCAGATGATACTTCTCTAATATTTAAGATTGATAGAAATAAAGTTAACTTTGACGAAGTGAATATTGCATTGTCGCATATTTTTCGTCAGTTTGACGTTAATGACCTTATGTTAAATGCAAAAAAAAACAAATGTATTCAATTCACATTACATAATGTTAAAAAACAAAATGTTTGTCCCACTGTTAAAGTTGAAACTGTCAAGGTGACGGAATCAACTGTATTTTTAGGTTAATATATTAACTAAAGATTTTGATCTTGAGCTTCAGTGGAATTCCCATTTTGAAACACTCGCAGATAAACTCTGCAAAGCCGCGTTCGCAGTTAAGAAGGTAAGGCAAATGACAGATGTTGATACTGCCCGACTAGTTTATTTTAGTTATTTTCATAGTATTCTTTCTTATGGGATGCTACTATGAAGCAGCGCTGCTTATATAAATTCAATATTTATAGTAACAAAAAAGGCTGTAACATTTATTTATAATCTTAAAGCTAAACATTTTCTGCAAGATGTTTTTAAATATACTCAGGGTTGCTTCTCAATATATATTGTACAATATCTTGTTTGTCCGGCAACATATTCAGTGCTATAGCAAAAACAGAGACAGACACACAATAGGGACAAGAAACAAGAACAAACTTGTGACCCTAGTTATCGCCTACAAAACGTTTTAAATATGTACTAAAACTATATATAGCGACATCTAGTAGGATATATTTAAAACTAGATTATGGTTAATATAGAATATAACAATAAACTGTGTGATATGAAATGTAAAATAAATATTTTTAGTCTGTGGCGAGCACTCTGTAGTACTAATAAAAAATATTTGTACCAATAAAAATAAATTATACAGTCAGTTTTATTTATAATATTTTCTTAGTTTCCACCTTATAACTTGCCAAGTTTATAATATAAATATGCACCAAGATAGACAGCACCGGTCCAGGCATTGTACTTTCATTGTACTTGCCGGATTTGTTAAGAAAAAAGTAAAGTTCGTACATTTAAGCTTTCTTATTTTATTATTTGTAGAAAGTTTTGAAGAAAAATATCAATGGTGTCACACAGCCGCAATTTTTAATGTTTTAAATCCATTTAACGGTTATGGAGATATCAGGTAACAAACAATATTACATACATACAAGATACACGCGAAAAATATAACCCTTTGTCGAGTCAAGAATAAAAAATAAATCTGAAAAATAATCTTTAATCTTTATAAATAAAGGGTAACTTAATCACTATTGTTTCTTTTAGTGAGTGTTTCTGCCTCCTCCATAGTATTGGGCAATTTTGTACCGAGTGTTTCAGGTGTCGTGAAAACGAGTATACAAGATATTAGCGCGAACGAACCGAATAGCACAGAAGGAAGGCTCTCCCATACTTCTAAAGCCTGAAATGATGTTTTGTTACATGTATATTACTAAATGGCACTTAAAGGTTGATATTTAAACTTTAAGAAATAATAAATAGTATTGTAGTTAATTTATACCGTCTATCGAAATTATTCCAAGAATACAATTATAATAAAAACAACGGGGTCCAAACCGAGGCCTGTCATCGCTGAAGCGGAACAATGTCATCGCTGACGCGGAATCTTTATGGAATTGGTTTCCAATATACTGTTACCAATACTCACACACAGAAATAAGATTGCGAAACGTACGCTAAACTCTAAGAAGTATGACATTTCAATGGACTATGATGCGTATACATATCAATATTTTGGCATCTTCATGATATTTGTTGATACTGAGTTGAACCACGCAAACGAATTCAATATACAATAACTATTATGAAGAATAAAAAATATCGCATATTGTACAACTTGACGCTGCGCTTTGTCGATTAGCGAAATAATAATATACCTAATTATTTCTAGCAACAATTATCAATTTCTTGACTGTGAACCATTGCAAATTTGATGATAAATAGACCTGTTTTATAAGAATTTTCTTAAGCGTACTAGCTTTATTTTATTCTGATGTTTCTTCTTTTCTCCAAAGAAGAAATTTAAGTAAAGAAGCAATAATAGTCTATTATGTTTTTATATACCAGAGCAGGTGTAAGTGGCGCAGTGATGCCTCCCAAGCGACCAATCATTGAAGAAAACGCGAACAAACTATGACGATGTCTCGTCGGGAATAATTCCGCCGTGTACAAGTATACTGATGTTATTATTACTGCGATAGAGTATTTGCCGATCAGATAGATGGCCAAGGCAAGCCCTTCTAAACCTGAAAATGTAATAAAAAAGAAAATGTAAGTTAAAAAAGTAAAGTTTAAATTCTTGATTTTATTTTATTTCGAAACGAAAATTCTTAGATATCTTTATTCCACGTTCCATACAAAAGATAGTTAACTAGAATTAATAAGACACTTTCTCATTATCTACTAAATAACTAACGCATAACAGATATATACTATTGTAAAAATATACAATCAATGCATTGATTTTTCTAGACAGCTAATCGTATAAGAAGAGGCTTGTCGTGGCCCTGGGGCTCAAGACCCCGACTGCAAACGCGACAGATTGTGGGTTCAATTCCCAATCAAGGAAATTTAATATAATAAAACATCCTTTTACTCGCTCTAGTAAAGAGTGCAAAGCGTGGTTTGGAGTGCCGCCATTCAACACACAATGCCTCAAAAATTCTACGGAAAGTGAGCAACGGAAATGTCTCAATGGGAAAAGAGCATCTTAACAGTAGATTTCCAAGTTTCATTTTCCCTACTTGGCCATGTGTGCGATACAGCGTGGAAAAAAATACAATATTACCTTCTGGCATGAACGCAAAGGTGAACTGACAAGTCGCGCATAACAGATATCCACATATTAACACGGGCTTTCTTCCCACACGATCTAACAGTAATATAGCTGTCCAGTAGCCAGGAATCTCAACGGCAGCTACATAAATAAAATTCAAATAACTATTTCCTGATAAATTCACCGCGTTGATGGACATTCCAAAATAAATAAACGTATTCGTGATCCACCAAATGGGCGCGACACAACATCTTAGTAAAATCGTTTTTGATTTAAATACTCGGACAATCAGCCAATAATTATCTGCCTTTTCAGCAAGTTTTTTGGCCTCTGCTGAATCTCTCAAAAGTTTTAACGATTTATTTGAAAGTTCTTTCCTGTTCATTCGTGCTGCCTTTTTTAAAATTGCTTCAGATTCCTCATATCGGCTTTTGCTCATCAGCCAGCGTACAGACTCGGATAAAATCCAAAAGTAGGATATTACAATAAGTTGCGGTGCATATAGCACTCGCGTGAGAGTACGCCAGGGCTGCACTCCCCAAGCTATAAGACCAAGGAATACTTGTCCAACAGCAAACAATGATGATACAGTTGCACCAACCATTACACGGTACTTAGGACCGACCATCTCCGTTACTGAAATAAAAATAAAAATTTCGAGAGCATAGCATTTCACATATATTAATATATGTACAAATAAAAAAAATATATTGACATTTTATAATAGCAAAATCAATATCAGAATCAATAAGAAGTACTAATATAAAAGGACTCTTACATCGTTTCTCTCAAACACTGGAAAATCTTACCTAAAATATAAGCAGACGCATAAGCTCCGGCTCCTATAGCTGCCTCTATAATTTCTAGCGCAAGGAACCATTCATACGAGTACACAAATGATCTAACGAGTCCCACCCACCCGGTGTTTAAAGCGTTTATAGTGAGAGCGACTCGACGCCCCCAGCGGTCAGAAATATAGCCGGTTATAGGTTGTACGAAGAATGTACCAATTGTCAAGATAGAGCCGATTTGAGAACGTTTCCATTCGTCACAAGCCAAGTCGAACTGAAATGGTATTACATATAATATGAGGCCTATCGTGGCGCAGCGGCACAAGCGTGTGACTTTAACGGAGAGGTTATGGGTTCCTCACTCGAGGGAATGAAATATAAAAAAAAATCAATTTAAATATTTACTGTTTTCATTTCTTCGCTCTGGTACAAGGCAAAACGCGACGTTGAGTTCCGCCACTCAACACGCAATGTCTCAAATTCTGCGGAAAGAGGGAAACGGAAATGTAACGGAGTATCTTAACACTAGGTTCCCAAGTTCCCTCTACCTACCCTGACATGTGCAGGATATAGTGTGAAACTGAGTAATATACTAAAATTAAAATATCCAACGTACCTTTTAAGATAGCTTTATTTTTAAATCAGCTTCACGTAATATCCCGCACATGGCGGTGGAGGCAGAAGGAAGTTGAAAATGTTATGTTATATAACTTTAAATGTTTTATATTATAATATTTATTACTTAAGTTATGGTTTATGATTTACCAACAATATATTCTATGTTCAAATTAGAATCTTTACTTGTTCAAAAGCTACAAGTTGCTTAATCTTATCGCTCTACCCTCTCCGTAGAGTGGAGTTCTGGGACGTTTCTAAGAATTGAGACATGTGTCTTACATCATAAACAACACTTAATGTATTCTCGTATACATATTCTTCACAAGGAATTTTCTGCGATCGATCGAACCAAGATGCGGGGCAAACGTTAGTAGCATTGACGAATAAAGAACTATTCTGAAAGCGTTCGCAAGCCTCGAAGTCGTCTATACTGACACCAGGTATGGCGTTTAGCACCCAATCTGGAGCAAATTCTGAATTACTACCATCACACTGTGGTATTCGACACCTGAAATAATTTTAATGTTTTCATTTTTTTGATACATTTTTTCTTTCTGCGAATAAGAATAGCGTAATTTATTGTTTCAAATTAACCGCAAATCTTTATATTCGAAAAAGTTATAAAACCTTAACAGTTATAAAATCTTAGATTTTTGATATTTCTACACATTTCCTCCGTGGTTATAGATAGACTACAACTGAGACTAGACATACCGCTAGCGACTTTTTACTTCCGACCAGTGAAAAGTAATAAGCAAGTTTGGCTCATCATACATTAATAAAATAAAGAGAACTATCGATGTTCGGGTGAAGAAACGCAATTCCAAAATCCGAATGAGAATGTATCGAAGTCAACAGTATATCAGCAGATAAGGGATAAGCTCAACCACTACATCAGCTTGATAAACCCACACCCTCACTAGGGAGAATAGGTAAAGTCTTATAATGATCCACGAGATTATTAAAATATCCAAATATTAACAGAGAAGACTGTTGAAAATATTCTACTACCTGGGAAAAAAATATCAATGTCGCCAACTTTTTATGAATATTGGTAGATAATAATAATAAGGAATATGGATACTCATAGAAACTTGGCGAACTTGATAATATTTTGTTCAGCTATACCTCGCTAATGGCACATGTAAACAGAGGAACTTGGGAACTTAATGTTAAGACACTGTTCGGTTCCCCACTTTCCACCGAATCTGAGGCTTTATGTGTTGAGTGGCGAAAGTCAACGCCGTGCTTTGCCTTGTAACCAGAGCGAAAAACATAGATATAGCGTGGAAATAAAAAAGGTATAATTATTTTAGGTACCTGGTCGGTATCCTGGCGGTTGTAAAGATATATTCACTGGCAGCAAATGCAGAAAATATAACTGGTATAGCTGCTAGCACCATTATAAGCAGCTGGTACCATCCAAATTGACCTATTTCTTCTATTAAGATATCATCTAAGTCTATACTTGTTGGCGCATTGCTTCCTTCTTCGATCTTATCATCACTTGCCATTTTTACCTCTTATCACTTCTTTATATATATTAAGCCTAATTTAAAAGTTAAAATTTTTAACTATACAAATTAGGTGAAGGTAATAACTTTGAAGGTGCACAAAAATATATGGTTATAGTTTTTATATTCGCAATTTGCAACTTATCTTATCACTTATTAATGTCATTCGTCAAATAAATATCATTAATCATTATTTATGACATGATAATTTTCTAAATTTACGAATTTCAATCCTTATCGATCCCAGAAGTAGAACTATACTGTATACGAGAGACGTTATTGATTTAAGTTAAAAAAACTTCCAAATATGAATCGTATATGATCAAGAAAATTTTATATATTTAATTTTAAAGTAGAAGAAACTTAGCGTTCCATAGATTCACATTTGTTAAAATTAACATTTGCAGTTTTTTTTAGAATCAGGCTGATGATAGTTAACATAACATAACATAACATAAAAATTCTTTATTGCACACTTAGGTAATAAACAAGAAAAATAATAATAATAATAATAAACCCGCAGGGCAGCTTGTGGAGAGCTGTTGGGGAGTGGCGACCCCACGGACCTGAGTCCTCCAGAGGGGAATTGTAATCTATCCCCCGCCTCTGGCTTGCCTTTATTGGCCGGCAGAGTGGAGCGCAAGAGCTATATGCTCGAAAGGGTGGAAGTGCTCAATCTGCGTAATAACGGGGAAGCCCGCTCACGAGTTTCTCGTGATGGTGAAACCGGTGTACACCTCCCTTCATCCTTAGCCGACCACGCCGATGTTGCGCTCGAGGCATTACGCCGCTTTGTGGGGGCCCATCTAGTGGGAGGCGAGTCAACGTCCGCCAATCGCCTCCGATAGTCTCCTCCAATAGCCCAGTTCTCGATCCATCCAAACTACATACCATAGACCCAATTTAGTTTTTCATATTTTATATAGTTTCTACGCATTATCCGGAGACCATCTCTGGGCAATTACCTCTGGTTACTCAGAAATGGATCCCGGCTAATGCGTCACAGTAAATTATTTTAATATTCTCGAAGGGGCCTCTACGTGTTGGACCTGTGTCCCCGCGCAAGCCTTCCAAAGGACCGGGTTCGGTTTTGAACCCGAGAACTTAAGGCGAGAAACATAATAATAATAATAATGATAATTTCTAGCTACCAAATGCACAAAGGCGGCCTTATCACTGGGAGTGATCTATTCCAGGCAACCAATTAAAACTCCGAAAGGATATCATAAGGTAGTGCGGGCATAGTGTGGTGCAAAGCAATCAGTAATAACATTTTTATAATATATACATACATAAATACACAAATATATACAATATAATTATATAAAACCCATATTAATAAATACATAGAATACATGAAATAAATATTCATACAGCCATACATATATATTTAAATATACATACACATTTACAAATATAAATACATACATACATACATATACATTCATACTGGAGAAAAGTCAAATAAAAAAAAAAGTAAAAATAGAAAAAAAACGGAAAAAAAGATCATCTTGATAATAATATATATACTACATTTGAAGATAATATTTTTTAACTTTATGCTTAAATATATTAATAGAAGGAGACTGCCTAATGTCACGTGGTAAAACATTCCATAACTTTACTGCTTCAACAGTAAAGGATTGACTATAACAGTGAGTACGGCACAATGGTAATTCTAAGATGTTGTCACTTTTTGAGCGGAGACTGAGTGGAATACGGGAATTAGAGCCTAGGAAGGAGAAGCGTTCCTTAAGGTAAAAAGGGGTATTAGGATGATAAAGGATGGAGTAGAGGAGCGTGACTGTGGAGATTTCGACGATCTTTTACAGAGAGCCATTTTAGCCTAGCACGATGCTGACTGACTGATGTGATCAAATTTCTTGACTCCAAAAAATAATAACTAGGTCCTAATAACTAGGTTTTGTAAGCGTTCAAGTTTATTGAGCAATTCTTGTGACACATCCAGGTAACAGGTGTCAGCATGAGTGAGTGTGCCAGGGATGTTTTGGTTTTAGTGGGCAAAAGGTTCTTCCATCTCTTTAGTCTACCTATCGTGCAGTACATCTTACGGCTCAGCTCGGAGACGTGAGGAACCCAAGAGAGAGTGCTGTCCACCTTAATACCTAAATTTTTAACAGTGTTACTAATTTTTAACTTGCAATTATCAAAGAGAATGGGAGGAAGAGAAGGAAAATTAAGTTTCGAAAGTTGTCTGGCTGCCAAGGAAACACACCTGGGACTTATGGGGATTTATTAGCAGGCCATAAGGCTTACTCCAGGAACTAATTACATGCAAATTAGTATTTATTCGATGTAAAGCTTTTGCAATGTTGTTCTCGTCCGTTGTCGTATAAATTTGCAAGTCATCAGCGTATAAATGAAAAGAGAGGGATAGGAGCTTAGTAACACAGTTGATGAAAATGGAAAATAGGAGGGGAGAAAGGACGCCAACCTGAGGAACACCAGCATTAAGAGGACACACCGATGATTGCTGGTCGTTAATGCGAACGCTTTGCACTCGCTCATTTAAATACGAAGAAAACCATTCAATAGTCTCGGAGGATACACTAATAGATTTGAGGATTGCTAACAAGATATCAATATCAACAGTGTTAAATGCATTAGAAAAATCCAGCAAGACAAGAATAGTAATCTGTTGATTATCGATACCTAACCTGATGTCATCGTTAACTTTATTTAGTGCCGTGACGGTGCTATGTCCAGGGCGGAAGCCCGATTGGAACGGGGATAGGATTTTATTTGAAGCTAAGAAAGATGAGAGTTGATGATGGACTATACGCTCTAAAACTTTAGATAGAAACGGAAGAATAGAAATAGGGCGATAGTCACTGAAGGATAAAGGATTAGACACTTTTGGAATGGGAATTACTATTGCTTGACGCCAAGTATGGGGAAAAGAATTTAAGGAAAGTGAATGGTTAAAAATATGGCATAGGACAGGAAGTACAGGGTTTAGAGTTAATAAAATCATTTTCCGACTGATCTGATCAATACCAGTAGCATCGGATTTAATGGCCAGCACATGCTTCTTCACGTCATCTATGGAAACGGTAGTGAAATAAAAAGAAGGAGAACCGGAGGAGTTGGGTATCGATTTTATAGTATCCATCTTTACATCTTGACTCAACATGTTAACATTTGTAAAGTGTCTATTGATAGTTCTAGGCTCTCTTAACTCTTATTCTTTTTTTTTGCAGTATTACGCTGTATTCCGCACGTCCTGGCAAGTGCGGGATACAGCGTAGGTAGAGAGAATTTGGAAACCTAGTGTTAAGACTCTCCGGCAAACTCAACGCCTCGCTTCTTCTTGTTACCAGAGCGAAAAGATGAACTTAACTGGTAAGAAAGAAGTTGTTGAAGATGGTAATGGAAGCCACAACCTGGTGAGTTAACAGTCGCACACTTGCGCCTCTTCCCCCAACAGGCACTTATTTCTCTAAAGCTGTATTATTCAATAGTATTTAACACATAGCACTACGTATAATATGAATTTGTGTATTTAACGCTTCATTTCTTTGCTCTGGTAACGAGGTAAAGCATTAATTGCCGCCACTCAACAGACAATATTATAACTATCAAATCTGTCATCGTGTTATGAGATAATAATGTCCTTCATCTACGAAGAACTTATTTGAGAGTTACATAATCGGTTGCATATAAAAATGGTTTTTTGTCAAACATCTCTTTAAATTATTTATTAATAATAAAGTAATGCTCTATATGATTGTAAACATTTAATAAACATTTTTTGAGCAGCTTGCCTTTGACTGCGGAGTATATAAAAATTAAACTATTAGTGTTTAAGCGTGGAGTTAAAAATGTCTTATCGTATCGTATCGTATAGAAAAATATTTGTATGTACATGCGCTTAATCTGTTTTAAATAATTGCTTAAAATAAGCTAAAATCGATGATCGATATATTATTATTATTTTAGTTAATTAGCAATCCATTACAAGAGACAGAATTGGATTTCGAACAAACAATGAATTTGAACTTGTAATAAAATCTTGTATAGTGATTACTTTATATGCCTTGTCGATATTTTACGAATCTATTGAACAATACATCATAATAATAGGTTTTACTTTATTAGTTTCGCGCTTTACTCCTCACTAGCAGAGCAGTAAAAGGGAACTCGGAAACCTAGTGTTTTGACACTCCGTTCCATTATATTGTAAAAAAAATTAGATTATTGACTGATGTGTAAACGGCGCGCCTTGTTTACTTTAGCTACTTCCGTAGTATTATGTCTTACGGCATCTTACTTTGGGGTAATGCAGCCGGTATTAGGTCAATCTTTGTCTTGCAGAAGCGAGCTATTCGCGCAATCTATAAGTTAAGCCCTAAGGATTCTTTAAGGGAAATGTTTAAAAATATTAATATATTGACCGTTGCATCTCAATATGTTTTTGACAATGTTATGTATGTGAAGAAAAATATTAATAAGTTTACTAAAATCAGTGATGTACATAATATTAATACTAGGAATAGGCTTAAACTTAGTGCGCCTATAACTCGATTGCATCGAGTCCGTGATTCTTTTATGGGACAGTGCGTACGCTTTTACAATAGGATCCCAGAAAGCGTCAGAGAATTTTCTGTTTCACAATTTGAAAAAGTTGTGAAAAGACGTTTGTGTGTTAAAGGTTATTACCATATTAACGATTTAATAAATGATAACAATAAAATGTTCGCTCCAGGCTGTTTCAAGAATATCATTGTCACATAACTATGAATATAATGTAAACTTTTGATAAAAAAAAAGAATGGGCATGTCCCGCTGAGTTTCTTTCGCCGGTTCTTCTCAGGTCTGAGGCAGTAACTTTAGTAAACTGGTGGTAAATTGTTTGACGTTCAAAAACAAAGCTGTAACTTCTTATTTTGAATAAAATGAGAAGTTACAACTTCGTTCATCACTCTCCTCCGTATTCTGGAGGCATTGCATATTGATTGGTGAAACTAGACACGCTTTGCCACTTTACCAGTGCGAGGAAATGTAAACTGTCGCATCTACAGACTAATAACTGACCTCGGAAAGTCTTAGACATTTACTTATTGCTAAGGCAGGAGGAAGCACTTCACGACATAACTTAATTCAAAAAAATAAACAATAATGTCGTAATATTGTTAAATTATAAACTAAGTATATACAATATACATAACAATAAATTATTTATTATTATTGTTCCCAGAGCTAAGTTGTTCAGCTTCTTCAATGGTGTTCGGTAGCTTAGTTCCGAGAGTCTCCGGCGTAGTGAATATGAGGAGACCGGAAAGAAGAGCGAAGGAACCAAAGAGAACTGATGGTAAACTTTTCCATACTTCGAGAGCCTGGAACGGGTTGCAAATATTAACTACCTGCTATTAATGCCAGTCATGGCGTACAGCAGTAAGAGTGTGTCTGTTTACGGGACGGGTTGTGAGTTCGACTCCTTCAAGGGAACTGAATGTCTTAACACTAGGTCCCCAGATTTACTCTGTCCTTCTTTATGCAGGATACACCATGAAGCTAATAAAATGTTTTCGTGCATAGCAGGATAGGCAGAAGAGATCTAGTGTTCCGTTCTGTACTCCATATCAGAGGTAAAAATAATAATAATTTAAATCTCTCTCAGCTTCACGCTGTATCCTGCATTTACTCCAGTACTAGAGTAGGCAGAGGGAACTTGGGTGTTAAGACACTCCGTTTCACTTCCGTTTCCGCCGAATTTGACGCATTGCGTATTGAGTGGCGGAACTCAACACCGCGATTTGACTTGTTACTAGAGCGAAGAGATGAAAACATTAATATTTAGTTTGAAAATACTAAATACTCATTTCCTTGAGTGAAACACCACGACAGGCCTCTTATCATATTTTTTCAGGAAATTGATCCATATACTACAACAATATCAAAGTAGCTATTACTACTACTCTTAACTAACAAATCAAATATATAAACTCTTTCTTCGGTTAATCAGTTAAAAATAAAATTCTGAATTATTTATATAAAATTATTGCTTTTCCCATTTTCTGCCTATTTTTTAAGATGTTGTATATGCGATAGTCAATGCGTATACGAGTTTTAATAAAAAAATTACAAACTTTTTCTTGTACTCACCAAGGCAGGCGTAAGAGGCGCCGTGATAGATCCAATTCTTCCCAACATTGATGCAAACGCAAACAAACTATGTCTATACTTAGTAGGAAACAGTTCCGCTGTATACACATAGACAGACGTCATGACCATGGCAATGGCATATTTACCGATTAGGTAAAACGCTAGTGACAAACCCTCGTTGCCTGGAAAAATATAGTAAGTTAAAAAAATATAAGCAAGGGAGGCAGACGGGAACTTGGGAACCTAGTGTGAAGACATTCCGTTTCTTACATGGAAAAAAAATATATCAGGTAAGTTTAAAATTATATCAAGTTAGGTTGTGAGCTATTTCTTTAAATGTAAGAGTACTTTATTATATTAAAAAAAAAAACGATTAAAAAATTTAACATTTAATTACGTTTAAATGATAATATAATTATTGTTTTATTTTTTAATTTATTATACGAGTATATACGTCAAGTAATGATAATTGACGAATGTTATACTTTTATCTTTTTGATGTTATCTATATTTTCCATTTGCTACTCGTATATTACACGAACAATGATTGAATACATCATTATTCATATTCTTACCACAAAGCCATGTTATTCAACGGTTAAAAAATTACAAATAAAAATAAGTGATCTTATGTAACAAACGAATATCACAATAAAAAACGTAATATATGTATATTATTTGATAAATAATAAAATATTCTGAGTACACTAACCTTCAGGCATAAACGCGAAAGCAAATTGACACGCCGCACAAAGCCAGTACCCACCAATAAGCACTGGTTTTCTACCGACTCTGTCCAAAAGTAAGATAGCCGTCCAATATCCAGGAATTTCAACTGCAGCTACATAAACATAGTTCAAATATTGGTTTCCTGATAAGTTCACTGCGTTAATTGACATTCCATAGTACACTAAGGTATTAGTAATCCACCAAATGGGGGCCACGCAGCATCTCAGTAAGATGTATTTCGATCTCAATACTAAGAGTATTAGCCACGGTTCTTTGGGTTTTTCTATTAATTTTTCAGCTTCAGCTGAATCTCTGAGAAGTTTCAACGATTTGTCTGACAGTTCTTTCTTATTGATCCTAGCTACTTTCTTCAGAATAGCCTCAGATTCTTCATACCGGCCTTTGCTCATCAGCCATCGTACAGATTCAGATAGAATCCAAAAATATGAAACAACAAGTAGCTGTGGTGCGTAGAGTACCTGAGTAAGTGTCCTCCATGGTTGTACTCCCCATGCTATTAATCCTAGAAAGACTTGTCCCAGCGCAAACATCGTGGATATGGTGGCTCCAACGACTACACGATATTTTGGGCCTACCAGTTCGGTTACTATAAATATAAAAAAAAGGATAAATAAATAACATGTTATACCAATAATATTCTCAGCTTCACTCTGTATCCCGCACATGACAGGGTAGGCAAAGGGAATTTGGGAACCTAGTATTAGACATTCCGTTTCATTTCCGCTCCCCAATTTCCACCGAATTTAAGGCATTGCGTGTTAAGTGGCGGGGCTCGAGCCCGCGCTTTGGCTTGTTACCAGCGAAGAAATGAAAATATTTAAATTGAACATATTGAATATTTCATTTCCTCGAGTGGGGATCGAACCCTTAACCTGTCGGTTACAGTCACACGCTTGTGCCGCTGCGCCACGACAGGCCTTAATATAGACCAATAATATAGTAAATATAAACATTTCTTTTTATTAAGCTAAATATGAAAATGAATAATAATAATTTATTGTAACATATTATTTTCTTACCTAAAATATAACAAGACGAATAAGCACCAGCTCCAATTGTCGACTCAATGACTTCAAGTGCCAAAAACCATTCATAAGAATTGACAAAAGACCTCACAAGTCCCAGCCATCCCGTGTTAAAAGCGTTCAACGTGAGAGCGACGCGCCGACCCCAGCGGTCAGAAATGTATCCGGTAATAGGTAATACGAGTAAGGTACCAATCGTACGGATTGATCCTATTTGGGAACGTCTCCACTCATCACAGGCCATGTCGAACTGGAATGTTTGACTTATGTATTATTTTCAGGTTTAGTGTTTATTAAATAATATATTTACTTTAAAATGAGGCTTTCATATGTAAACATGCTTTTCCATGAAATATCTAAATAGTCATGTCGAAATGTGTCTATCCAATTTGCATGGGGTATATTTGAGCTTAGAGTGGAGTAATATATTTATTAAATTATATTTATGTACATGCTATGGTAATTAAAACTAAGCGCCTCAAATTTGACATTAAGGCGGTGATTATGGAACGATTTTTTGCACTAGATTTCCTCTCTACTCCGATCCATATAAAAACTGAAATATTCCTGAATATGTTTTATTTTAGAAATAAATATATTTCGCCTTCTTAATAACTGATGAGGAAATGACTACTCTTTACAATATACTTCTTTTACCATTTCACTAACAACTTATAAATCAACTTACATCATACACAACACTATTAATATTTTCGTACACATAACTCTGGCAAGGCACCCTCTGAGAGCGATCGAACCAATCTGCCGGACAAACATCACTAGGATTGGAAATCATTTGCGAACTATTTTGATATTTCTCACAAGCCTCGAAATTGTTTCCGCTGGCTTGCGGAATTGCATTTAGGACCCAACTTGGGGAAAATTCAGGATTAGGACCGTCACATTGTGGTATTAAGCATCTGAAATATTAAAAAAATATATTACATATCATTTTCATTACACATCAATTATAAAAGGAATAGATATCAATGTAATTACTTCTGTAATTAATAAATAAATACAAAAATAATTAATATCATTATTAATGCGATGTGCTCATTAACATTCCGAACCGAAACTGACCGCTGAAATTATTAGATGTATTGAGTTTTTGTTGTCTTGAACATTGAGAATTTTGTTGTGTTTATACAAGTATTAAATTGCTAAGTAAAAAATCTACAAAAAACTTTGTGTCTAGATCCTAGAAAGAGAATGCAATATGCACCTTCTATTTTAAATTTTAAATTTTTACTTAAGCTGGATCTTTACAAAACGCCTACGTCAGTTTCTTAAATAATAATAAATTCTTATGTGATAAAGATATTGTTATCTAAATCCAAATCGACAATTACTGCCCAGACGATATTACTTAAACAAAATGATAATAGTTATAAGATATAGATAATCATAACGTGGTCTTAAGTTATACAAAATAATTACGTTTTAATGAAAAATATGCTTTTCCATTTAATGAAAATCATTTAGAATGCTTCTTAAACATGTAAAGAATCCATTAAATTAATCTCAATATATTCAATGATCAAAACAAATCTGAACACTCCAAGAAAAATATAAAAAAAAAATCCGTTTATGTACTTGGATTTTTTGTATTGCACTGCACATTGCCGATACGTTTGTGGATAATATAACTTTAAACATCTCAAGCTAGCCCTTCATATAAATACTTAAAAGAAAAAAATATATATTCATAATTTATAAAAAAATAAATTAATATTTATATATTTATTTATAGTAAAAAGGATGGATTCATAGAACTTAGGTATTTGAACTTAAGCTGTATGAATCCATCCGATCACTTTGATCACTAAGCCATACCGTTCTTATCAAGCTTATTATACGTTTGTGACAATTTAATAATATTATTGGCATCTCTGTGGTGAGATTTTGACAAATTTGCTCTACCCAAAGATAATTCCTTAGAATTAACGTTTGGCAAGAGAGATGAAATCTATTCAATATCTTTACTATTTTAAAATTGTTAATTCACGTTTAGGAGAAAACATACTTATTTAGAAAACGTAAAAATATACCCTTTTCTGAATAAATATTTTACTAAGTATAAATAAACACTATAAATAGAAAAATTATATTCATATATTCTACATTTGCGCATTGTAACAAGTAACTTATTTATACAGGTTGAATTACTTTAAATATCAAACACAATTGTCTTGTACATATGCTATGCTATGACGACAAATAACCACATCCTTTTAATTAAAAAAAACCGGTCAACTGCAAGTCGCGCTCGCTAACCGAAAGTTCTGTATTCTGAGCACATTTATACACATTTCGGCTTGATACCTCCACGTGATCCCGAGATTGACAGACCGAAACAACAGTGATGCTGTACGGAAACCCTAAAATAAAATAAAAACATTACCTTGTCGGTATCCTAGCAGTGGTGAAGATATATTCACCGGCGGCAAAAGCTGAAAATATTACAGGAAAGGCAGCCAAAAGGACCGTAATGATTTGATATCTTCCCAAGGAGCCCACTTCATTCACTAGAATTTCATCTAAATCTATTTCTGGTGGTTTTACATTGTTGCCTGACTCAAGCTTCTCGTCGTTAGACATTGTGCGACCTAAGTCTAATTTTTTATGTTCTGGTCCGATATGTTCTAGTCGAGACAAGTAGCTCGTGGCAATTGACACAAGGTCTATCCACCCGCCAAATAATCCGTATCGTCAGTCACAATCTCTTAATCAACAATTATTATTGAATTTAATAGACGATTGAAATATTAAAAAGTGTCCAAAATAATTGTAATTTAGAGCATTATCTTATCGGTTTTTCTGTATCTTTAATGTCACAGATCCTTTATCGACTCGAGACCTTTAGGTAATCCTTGTTTATTGTCGTTGCCTATAAATTTTCTTTAGAGGTTTTGTATTTTCAAGATATTGTATTCAACAACAGTGTCACACTTTGTATTAGTTATTAAAGTTCTATTTTCACTTGCTTACTAGAGGACACTATTTTAAATTAATAAGCAAATAACAAACGTTATTAATTTGTAGTTAAATAATACTCATTAATAATATTAATATAGAATACGATTGATTGGTGGTAAACTTTGACATAATTATTTTACGCAATAATAGCACATATATTTTACCGCGACTTTACTCATCATTTGCTCATTTATTGCTTTATAGTATGGTAGCCCCCCCGGTAACAAAAAAAGGTCAATGACAAAAAAGGTAAGAGGTTAATATTGAAGCCACTTATTCTTCTTAAATGCTTGTAGCTCTTAAGCTGTTGATTAGAGTTTCATAAAACATAGATAAAAAGCACTGCTAGAACAAATGAACAAGGCGTTCAAATTTATAAGCCTGTACTCAAATCGGTTCATTCTTTCAGAAGCTACGGAGCCACAGGCAGAAAGACAGACAGACAAATAAACAGACAAGCTAAATTTTACCACCCATTGTCATTTATAGTACATCATGGTAATCTTTTTTTTAATATCTGGGGGCACAGTAGTGGCCCCGCCAAGACGAACTAAGCAAAGCGACTGCCTACCTTTTCTCGAAGTGTTTCGTCATTTTTTTGAACCCTCACAGATTTGGTGTCCGATATATCAGATAATTCATATCAGATAATTCATATTCTCAAGATATGATTTCAATAATAGACTAATTAAAAATACAAAGTCTCAATTGAATGGCTCAAATATTTTAGATTTTATGATATTGCTGACACACTGATGATCAATAAAATGTTGAGTTTGGCAAAAACGAAATTAGTAAACTAAATAAAATTCAATGTATTCTGATGACAATTGGTCGTATAGAAAGATTTAAAAATATACAATAGCAAAACTTCAACATTTACAATATAATAAAGATCCCAACCAATCATATGGGAAATTTTTCAATGCTATGAAAAATGAATTTAATGCTGTGTTTACTTGTAAAACATTAAATTTCAGGAGTTTCTTGTCTTTTAATGATTGGGCGACTGTGGGAATTCATAAGAGTAGACAAAGGTTATATAAACTTTATAGTGAGAAAACATATAAACACAGCCAACCATTTATTAATTATGTCAAGAACTATTCTAAATTGTTTAAAAAAGTATGTTCCAAGGCAAAATCTTTACATATTAGAAATAAGATTAAAAATTCTTGTGATAAAATAAAAAAGGACATGGAACATAATAAATTGTGAAACTGGAAAAGGTAAGAATTATAATCACGATTTTAAATTAAAAGTTGACAATGGCTTTACCGGCTCAGATCAAGAATTTGCATGTTTGAAAAATTCTTTGCTGTGATTCCAGTTTCCACAACCAAAACTCTTCACAACCGTCGCTGAATCATTACTTAAGGAGAACGTTCACAAATGTAATGTAGATTTCAAATTTAATCTAGTCAACTAAAAACAGACATTGTTAAGACATTTAAGACCCTGGATATCAAGAAAACATCATATCTGTGGGGTATCTCTGTCAAATTGATTAGTCATATTATAGACGCTGTCGCTCCTCATCTTGCCAATATATTTAATAAATGTATAGAGTATGGTTTGTTTCCTGATCTAATTAAATTTAGTAAAATCATATCTATATTTAAATCTGGTAGTACATCAGATCCAAACAATTTTCGACCAGTGTCTGTGCTACCTACATTCAGTAAAATCTTGAAAAGATGATCTTAAATCAAATATTAATGCATATTTCAAATAAGCTAATGCATGATAAACAGTATGGTTTTACTAAGGGTCACTCTACTACCGACGCCGGCATAGGCCTCTTAAAGAGTATTTATGAGGCATGAGAAGGATCGCAGGATACTCTTGGTATGTTCTGTGACTTGTCGAAAGCATTTGATTGCGTGCAGCACTCAACATTGGTCATGAAGCTACATTATTATGGCAAAAGAGGACGTGCACTCGATATTCTGACCTCTAATTGAACTAACAGGGTTCAGAAGATTGATGTAAATGCCAGGAAATCTCCTGGGTCACTAATCAGTATGGGGGTCCCTTAGGGGTCTATTGTTGGTCCTTTTCTCTTTTTAATATATATATATAAATGATTTATTTTATTTAGTTGAAACAAGCGTTGAGATAGTATTGTTTGCTGATTATACTTCGTTGATTTTTAAAATACAAACAAGACAATAAGTATATGACGAAGTAAACAATGCTCTCTCTAAAATAGTACATTGGTTTAGCGCTAATAACTTACTGTTGAATAGAAAAAAATGAAAATGTGTATTTCTATATTAATATTATTCAAAGCACCTCAAACGAAAATTGTAAAAGCCAATGTACTTTTGAATGGTGAAGCCGTAGAGCTTGTTAACTCTACGGTATTTCTCGGTATCACCATTGACTCCAAATTACAGTGGGGACCTCATATTGATAGTTTGGCGAATAGACTAAGCTCTGCATCTTTCGCTGTAAAAAAAATTGATTATTGACTGATGAGGAAAAGATATATACTATGGAAGTAGCTAAAGGCGAGCGCCTTTAGCAACTTCCATAGTATGATGTCTTGCGGCATCTTACTTTGGGGTAATGCAGCCAGTATTAGGTCAATCTTTATTTTGCAGAAGCGAGCTATTCGCGAAATCAATAACCTAAGTCCTTAAGATTCTTTAATGGAAACGTTTAAAAAGATTAACATATTGACCGTTGCATCTCAATACTTTTTTTTAAATAAAAAAAAAATAAAAGTTAAAAAATAAAAAATCAAGAAAAATATAAATTTACTAAAATCAGTGATGTACATAACATTAATACTAGAAATAGTAAGCCTATTTCTAGCTTAGTGCATTTGTAACTCGATTACATCGAGTCCGTATTCTTTTATGGGACAGGGTGTGCGTTTGTACAATAGGATCCCAGGAAACGTCCAAGAATTTTCTATTTCACATTTTAAAAAAGTTGTAAAAAGACATTTGTGTGTTAAAGGTTATGAACATACTAATGATTTTATAAATGATAACACGCCTTGGAAATAAAATGCTCGCTCCATTTGAAATGTATCATTGTCACATAATTATATGATGTGAAGTTTTGATAAAAAAAGACATGTCCCGCTGAGTTTCTTTCGCCAGTTCTTCTCAGGTCTCAAAATCGGCGGAAAGTGAGGAACGGAAGTGGAATAAAGTGTCTTTACAATTGATTCCCAAGTTCCCTCTGCATACCCTGCTATGCTATGGAATACAACGTGAAGCTGGTACAAGGCAAAACGCGGCGTTGAGTCCGCTATTCAACACGCAATGCCTAAAATACACTGCAAACTGGGGAACGGAAGTGGAATTGAGTGTCTTAACATTAGGTTCCCAAGTTCCCTCTGCCTACCCTGCCATGTGTGGCATACTGCGTGAAGCTGAGTGTCAAATTAATATTGAACAAAATTACATTGAATTCTTAAATACAAATTGGTAAGAAACTATTACTGTGCTACATTTGTATTTCTTTATGTATAATTTATGTCTAATTTGATAAGCTGCAATCTTAAAAATAGACTTATTATTATTAATTTCAAATCAAATGGAATATCTTCTATCGTTAAAAACTAATTTATACATAATTTTCAAGTATCATTTTAATTTCTAAAAACATAATTGTTTTTAGACAAGTTAATGTTTTATGAAATAAGTTGCAATTTTAGTAATTAAGTGATTATGTTCAAAACTGCTTTTCAATGATAGCGCTCTGACCTACTAAAGCATTGTTCTCACCAAGCTACGTCGAAATTCTTATACGCTTGTTACAACTTATTTATGTTGTTAGCATCCCTGTAAGGAGATTTTTACAAATTTCCGCTACCCAAAGACAATTCGTAAAATTATAGTTCGGCAAGAGAGAATGCTATTTGTTTTTATATCCATACTTAGGAAAGCAACCTGTATCCAGTGCACATCAACACATTTCGGAACTGATGAAGGGTGTCCTGAGTATGTCCGATAACAAAACATTAAGGCTGTTGTGTCGCAGGAGTGTATATCTTATATGGAAGCATCATCTCGGTTTCCGCCTGTTCAACGTTCCTAAGCAGATGTTGCTAAGGAAACGTTCTCCCCATACATTTTCCCACTCTCCCAAACTCAGCAAAGCAAATTACTTGTTACTCCTACTAAATCAGTAAGACAGTCTTCTAATATCCATCTCATTCCCGGTTTGATAAACAAGTTCACCAGTCCATCATAAGTAATTGCCCCTGTCCCCTCCCTAATGGTTGTTGCCCTAATCAAGAATCATTTCAACAGAATCTACAAAAGATCTGTTAATGGCTCTTACTGACACTCTCATGAACATCATCTCAACTGCTGCTGAACTCCCAATACTGTCGAACGTAGTCCAAAAACTACTTTAAAAAATCCAAATCCTTAACAATGTTCACACTAAACTTAAGACAATGGAATAGTAAAAGTATTCTTTCTATAAAGCATGAATTACTTCATATTATTTCACTGTTTAATCCTGTCATTATTGTCATTATTGCCCTATCAGAAACATGTTTAGCGCCACTCCAGGGTGTCAGGTTTTGCTTATTTAAGGGAGAACAGAAATGATGGGTATGGAGGTAGTGTTATCCTTATCACGCATTCTTCTCCTTATTGCCGTATTTCTCTTCCTAGTGCTGTTGCTGTGAGGGTCCTTGGTATTTCCTTTCTTTCCGTTTATATTCCTCATGCTTCTCTTCTTCCTCATCTTCCTAGAAATCAAGGCTATTATTTTCTCACTCCCTACCCCTGTGCTGGTCCTGGGTGATTTTAACACTCATCACACTCTGTGGGGATGTTATTACTGTGATAGATTCTCTCCTTCATTGGTGGACATGATTGATGATATCAATCTCTGCATTCTCAATGATGGGTCATCGACTCTGCATTCTCAATGACGGTTCATCGAATCCTAATCAGAATTTTAGGACTGCTATTAATTTTTCTTTACCTTCTCCCTCTCTTGCTATCCAACTATCATGGTCAGTACTCCCATCATATGGTCATCATCATATGGTCGTGATTATTTCCCTATTTTGCTATCTTTAAATAATAAACCTTTCACTTCACATCCCCACCACCCTTATATATAATAATAATATTCTGAAAACAAAAAAAAAACGAATGCATAACCAAATAAAACATTTTTTATTTAATATAGTAAAAGCAAAATTATATTTGAATGTTAATACACTAATTCAATATTCTTCAGTATCTCTAGGCTTTATAATTCCAAGTCTCGTGGCAATGGCGGCGACATTAGCCCGGACCTCCTCCTGCACGAGATTGAAGGACATCGCAAGTAGCGCGATACCGAACAACAAGTAGAGAGAACAGAGGGCTATGGAGTGCACGGCGTCTGCTGCGTCTCCATATTGACCCTGGAATAGGGCAAAGGAGGTTTAAGAGCGATTAATCCTTTTTCGTAGGTTCACCTGTAACCTGTGCATAGCAAGGCAGAGAGAACCTAATGTTCAAACACTCCTCACTGGTACAGATATTAAATAAAACATTAAAAAATGTCGAAAGATGAGACTTCCCCAAAAATATATGTAAAGAATAGTATTTTAGATTTGTCTAACCTGAGCTGGAACAAAATCTCCAAATCCTATAGTCGTAAGCGTTATAAAGCAGAAGTAAGCCGCGTCCAAATAAGCCCAGCCTTCCCACTGCTTGAATAGAAAAGTCCCCGCCACGATGTAGGAGGCTACAAGGAACACGCATAGCCATATTGGTACTGGTTTTATCTGAAATAAATAAAATTATATCACGAAATAGTAATTTAAAAAAAATTTAAAAATAAACCAACTTTAAATATCTGTCAATAGCTTCTGTTAGTACATGTTGGGATAGTAATGAATATAGAATAGAAATATCTATTCTAAATACATGTGATATATATATGTATATGTGAGATACATATGTTCAATGAATTCGTTATTATTTTCAGTTTCCAAAAACAAAGTAGACAACAACAATATACATAAACTTATAAATTTGGTTGGAAGGCTAAATCGATTGTCGCACTTAAATATTATTGAATTCAAACAACATTATGTGCACCATATGAGAACTGTCGTAGTGATTCAAATTCTACTTTATAAAATTTCGTTTGTGCCTTATATAAACAGCGAAATGTATTATAATTATTATAAAAATCAAAATGTGCTTTATTCAAATAGGCCATTACAAGCACGCACTTTTGAATAGTCAAGTTACATAGAAATTTGTGAATTGTCAGTCCTACAGGAAGCTACCACCGGCTCTGGGTCTGCTGAGAAGAGCTGGTGAGAAATTCAAAAGTTGCTCTTTTCAAAATATGAATTCAAGTAAATATATAACATAATTAGCTTCTTTACCAACAGCATTTAATCCCACGCTTTCTTATCGTGGTAATAATCTTGAATTAAAAAATATGCTTTGCCCAATAATATATTTTTAACTTTCAATTAAATTTTGTATAAAGTGTCAAGTCTAAAATCACTTGTGTACCATATCTTATAAAAGTAAACAGAAGTGATAATTTTTTTACTTCTTTTATTGTTATCATGTCTATCACTGTTCTTTATTTTTTCGAACGAGTAATATATTATCATATGTGTTGAAATTTCATAATATAGATTCAATATCTGCCGCGTTGCCCCAAAGTAACACTCCATAGGATACTATTCTGTGAAAATATCTAAAGTAGACTGTAGCCATGCAGTATCAATATCTGTAAATTGCCTCACTTTTCTAACAGCGTAAGCAGCGGAGCTAATTGGAGTTACGAATCTAGTGTTAGTTCTAAGAATACCGCGGTACGAAAAAAATGAAGAATTTTATTATCAATGCTTAAATTAAGTTTTTCTTTCTTAACGTTCGGCATAGTAAATTCCACGTAAATCAATGAAGTATTTACAGTGCACTATTCAATTCGTTATAATTGTCTTTCTTACAATCTACTTCAATAATTAACAAAGTACTTTCAGCAAATATTACCATATCGCATAAATTATTAACTGAAAAGGGAAGTAATTTATATAAACTAAAAACAAAAGAGGCCCATCTGCAGAAAGCTACCAGAAGACTTTTTTATATTTAAAGTAACGTGCTATACCTTGTTACTCAGATATAAGCAATGAGGTCACGATCACTGTCTTTGACTCCATAATGGTTTACGTAATAGCGTATCATGGTCTACGCAATTAAAAGCCTTAGACAGATCACAAAACACTCTGACCGTATTTTATGAATTTTCTCAAGCGTTATAAATGTAATTAAGGAGATCAACTCTTATCTAGTAAAAGCAAACTGTGCATTATTTAAAATACTATACCTATTCAAATACACATATCAGTTATTATTTCTTTTTTTCAAAAATATTACTCAGCGTTCAGTTCAGCATTATACTTACTAATTAAAAAGTTTTTGTTCATGTTCTTATTTAAAAAGTATTTATTCTTATTCTTGTTTCTCATTCTGATGGGAATTTTGAGAAATCCTCTCTTAGTTTTCTCTCGCACTCGCATAGGAATCGACATGTCAAGATTAAAGGATTTAACCTGTTAGTTACTGAGTAACGAAAGAGTTTTTTTTTAATTTTTCAGAACATTTTGACTTATAAATCTTTTATCTCTAAAGAACTTTATTTTACAATAAATAATACAAGATATCAATTAATATTAAATATATCAGTAAATAATAAGTAAATATGACATGTGCTTCTTAATCGTAATTATTTTATATATTATGTTTATCATACGTATTTATTTAATCTAATATCTGCTGATTAAGACGATTGGATTGTAGAACTGCTACGAGTATCTATTCCTATAATGTTTTTTTTAATATTTTATATACAATATTTTTAATATGTTAGTATTTTATATATACGACATCTACAGATGTGATCCGAGATCCACACATTTAATGAAACATACACAACATGTGATGTGATATCTACACATGTCATCTAACATCCACATGTATGATCTACCATCCACACATATCATATATCATCCACATACATGATTTAACATCCATATAAGTGCTCTTACACCTGAAGTTCGAATGGAATATATATACACATGTGACCAGACCAGATATCTACACATGCGATCAAATATTCTCCTAACCTCCTATGAATTATTTGTAGACTATAAATCTACAAATAATTCACTTATGTAATCTATCATCCAACATCCACACATATGAGTTTACATACAAAGGTCGAACGCTTGATGACCACATGTGACGTAATATTCATATGACCTAACACCCACACATGTGATCTACCATCCCGACATCCACACATGTTATCAAATATCGAAATGTGATCTATTATCCACACACGTCATCTGCATGTGATGTAAAATGTGCTTTATCATCTATCCTATACTTGTTGTTGTACCAATAACATTATACACTACATATGTAATCATAGATCAACACATATGATTTACCAGCCACTCATTTAGTCTAACATCCACACATGTGATATATCATCCACACATGTGGTCTAACATCCAAACAAATGATCTTACATTAACAAATATGATCTTACATGCAGATATATGGTCTAACTCATGCATTAATAGCGAACACGTTTCAGACAATTCAAATTTTCATCAAAATTTGAACAACAACGGCTTGAAGATAAAGATGCCAAACGCAAATTACGAAAGACTCAACTCAAATTTTCCAACACTTACACATATAACAACGCTGGCCAACAATACTGTGTGCCCTGTAAGCAAATTTTCAAGAAGAAATTCGGCTTCGCGAGTCACATAAGAGCCCGCCATAACACCAGCACAAATGTATAATAAAGTGAAACATGCGAGGAGTCGCCGTCGCCGAAATCGGTATGGTTTGTTATTATTCGTCTATTTTACTTTTAATATGATATACTTTGAAAAATTGGAAAGGGGAGCGCGCTTAACACTACATATCTCCAGTCTGATGCTATATGCGGTATGCTATGTGATTTAATTTTTAACAAAAAATATAAATAATTATTTCTGTGATACTGTCATTTAAATGGTTAGATTTTTTTTCATAGAGGATTAAAATCAATTATTAATATTAAAAATCTTACTTCTTCTTTAGCTGGTGCTGCTTGTATTGCATATATGTCCGATTGTAGAGAACCCCAAGCTGAAAATGAAAGAAAATGTAGTTAAAATAATTAATTTTAGTTTTTTCACACTAAAGGTAGGAAAATTTATAATATATTTATCTCAAAGATGTTTTGAAAATATTTTCCATAATATATGTTTAAATTTAAATTTAAAACAGAAAAATACATTTTGCAAAATGCTGATCTGATTCAAATTGTTACCATTATATAAGGAAATACGTCATTGTAGTAGATTAGTATTTGATCGCAAATGCGGTCGCTCGCATAGGATTGAGTTGGCCACTCACTAAAATATATTTTTCCACTCTTTTAGAATGCGTTACGTCATTTATCATGTAAAATATATAAACGCCAGAAAGAAGAAGAGAAAATTGGAATTGAGTGTATTGACATTAGAATAAAACATAAAAAAGCTAAAAAATATAAAAAAAACGTAAATTTATTTGTTATCGAATATTAATAGAAGTTATATTATGATATAGGTATGTTTATAATAAAAAAAATATTACCTGAGGGTCTTCCCCGTCTTAACGGAGGCGCCTCGTCACTCCAGCCTTCTCTGTCCGGAGACGGCGTCTAGTATTTTGTAAAATATACTCGTATAAGGCAAATAGTATCGTATAAGGCGAATAGTACTTTGTAAAATATACTCGTATAAGGCAAATATATTTTATAACAAATCAAAATGTGAAATTGTATATTATTTTATGTAAAATAAAATCAGCTTTACGCTGTATCCCGCACTTGGCAGGATAGTTAAAGGGAAGTTGAAAACTTGGACTGAGACTTATTAAGACACTCCTTTTCGTTTGCCACTTTTCGCTGAATTTGAGGTACAGTACATGGCAGATCTTAATGGCGCACTTTGAATTTTTCCCAATGGGAAGAAATTAAAATATATAATATTGAATTTCCTCGAATAGGGAACAAACCCATAAGCTATCGTGTTTAAAAAGACTAAGCAAACCAGGTGAAAAAGAATATCCGAATATCCGAATAGTTAAATCAAGTAAACCACTTATCCGAAGTAGTAAGCGCATTTTAATAGTTCAAGGGACAATAATTAACACACAGACTAAAAATAATTTAAAACCGAAATTAATATTTGTTTCCATTCGTTAATTTAACTTCTAAATCTATAAGATAAATATTTATTATATGTAACAATAAGAACGCTCGATTGACGGTGAAACGTGACAATAAGTCATGTTATTTCATACCCTCAGTCAGCGTTCTCGTATTTGTGAATCTTTATCACGTGAAAATATTGATTTTTCGACTAATATTATCGTCAATAAGTTTTCATACAATACATACATAGTACCGATGCGGTGGCCGCTCTGTGTCTTCCACTGTGTACAACCGTCTCAGCCTCCTCCCTCCCCTGTCCCCCCTGTCCCCCCTCCCGTCGTCGTCCTCAGGTCTCCTCTCATATTCGTAAGCGGCGCTCTTGGCGCGCCGTCCACTGCGGTACTCTACGTCTCTTTCATAGTATTCAGATCTTCCGCGATTGTATCTACATGTTAGGCATAACTTGTTAAAAATTAACTATAAACGCGACGTGGGCTTGATGCCCATTCGAAGAAATGAAATATTCAATAGTTGATTTTCTTCCTCCAATAATGTTTGCCACAGAATCTCTGGTATTATTTGAGATGTTTCGAACAAACTGCGGAAAAAAATATATCCGCAAGACGATTCTAGCATTAATATAAGACACAATTACTACTAGGTTTCTCTACTAGGTGAAAAGTGTTCCACCTGAATTTGATATCATATTAATTGCACACAGGACACGGTAGGCAGAGGGAGCTTGGAAACCTAGTGTTAAGACATTTCGCTCCATTTTTGCAGCTATTGTTTCGTTAAAACCAGAAACAAAATATTATATCAATAAAACATATCTGGTTTAACGGATTATTACTAAATAATTGTTTTATTTAATTGGCTAACTTCAATATTATTACTTTAAATATTATTAGTTACATGAAAGTAATATTTTATAAGATTAAGCAATGAAGAATAGCGAAATTATCTAGAGCGGGTGAAGTCCACTGCTATTTACATTAACAATTTTATAATATATATTTATATACGAGCATATTGGCCTTACATCTACTACAATTATATAGCATAAGCTTACCTTCTATCGTAAGCAGGTTTAACCCTCCGCGGTATGTCAAATTCAAAGTCCTCATGGTCCGGGTCGTGCCCGCAGTCGCGGCGCTCGAGCTCGTCCTCCCGCGTCCTGTCCCTCTCCTCCAACGCCTTCCGTTCTCTAAAGTTCTCATAATCCACGTCGTGAAGGTCATGCATTTCATACATTTCTTGACCTTCATCGAATTCGAAATATTTTTGATTATCAAAATCTCGCCGTGGACCAAAATCTGGTTTAGTTTTTGCCGGCCGCGGTAGTGATTTACTTCGTGTGTCAGGTTTGTAGCTTTTTGTTTGAAAATCTTCCAACTCTCTGAATGCTGCTTGTAAATCTTGTAATGGTAGTGAGATTTTGGGAAATTCTTCTATTTCATGAGACAAAAATAACAAAGAATATTAGTGATAAAAAATTATGCAAAGTTTTTTTTTACCTAAGTGTGCTATAACATTTTGAAAATGTTAATAAACTATAGAAAACTAAATGCAATCATTCTAAAATATCTACTAAGGTAAACAATGAAAGCCAAAATATTGTTTGAGCTATAAAAGTTATTTAAAGGCTATTTATTTCTTGTAATAACCATACAATCTTATGTTAATTACCTGGTTCATCATCGTAGGCATCTCTCCCGTATCTTTCATACCTCACCGGAGAACGGTCCTCTGTCTCGTATTCTCTTGGTCCTGGGATTTTAATGAAAATATATTGCTTAAATTAAAAGTCTGTCAAAATTCAATTGAAAGATGTATTGTAGGTAAAATAAGAAGAGATAGAGTTAAACTGCAAGAAATTAAAAAGAAAACAAAATTTAAAAATGTACACACGGCTTACAGACAGCTTAAATGGCGTTGGACGGGGCATATGCTAAAGGAAAGTAGAGACAAATGGACTAAGATAGTGACAGGATGGTATCCAAAGGAAGGCAAAAGAAACAGAGGCAGAAAAGCTAAAAGATGGGAAGATGATATCCGGAAAATAGCTGGTCCAGGATGGACCCGATTAGCTAAAGACAGGAATGCGTGGAAATCTTTAGAGGAGGCCTTTGTCGACAGACAAGCTGTTACACAGAAACACCTAGTTGCCGATATTAATAAATAAGTAGTTAGAAAAATTAGTTTTATTTATTACAGAAAGTAGGCATGTTAAGAATGTCCATAATGTATTAGTGATAAGGAACTGCAATAAAGGCTATTTTATTTTTTTATTTTTTATTTATATTGCTTAACTAAGTTAGGAGCCACTTGCAAATTATTCTGCTTTTATACTTTCATATTATAGAGTAAATGATATGTTACTTATTTTCTCTTTAGTTTGACCTTTTTTTTTAAAATTGGATATCAGATGATGGATTTACATTATGAAAACATGTTTTTTTTTTTAATAAATTTCAACTAAAGCAAATTAGTATTCGTGCAAAGCACATGCAGGGTTGATCATTAAAAAAAAATAAACATTATTTAATTAAATGTCAATATTATGAATTAATAAACAATTATAATGCAATCAATACAAATAACAATAAATAGCCTACCAAAGGGTCTAGCAGGTGCGGGAGGCTGCGAGCGAGTGCGCGGCCCGAGCACGATGGCGGGCCGCCCCCGCCGCGGCCGGCCGCTGCTGTAGCCGCTGTCGCGGTACCTGTACACGGAGCATCAGTAAATATAACCATCGAGGCTATTCAAAGATTAACAGTTTAAATTTCTATCATTTTAAAGCTTCTTCGCTGTATCCCACGCTTTACTGGGAGTCTAGCGTTAAGACACTTGAGAACGGAAGTTAAAACACTTTCGTTTCCCATTTTCCACCGAATTGAGGCAGTGCATGTGGCGTAACTAAAAGCCGTGCTTCGGTATAATATCTTATTTCCTCGAATCGAAGAATGCGATTGTAGTCGGTATAGGTTAGGAATCAATCACTCAACTTGTGCCGGATACAGTCGCACTCTTGCACCCTTACACCACGACAAGCGTTAATTCCATTGAAAATGTAAAAATCTATACTTTTATTTATTTAATATTATAAAAAGAAAGTAAATTTGGTTAAAAGCAGCTAATCTTAGATATTTTGATTTATCATATTTCTATGTTGGAGTCTTTTGTGTATTGAATCATGTAACGAAGACTACTATTGTTTATTGACAATTAAAAAAGGTCCGTACTACTTTCAGGGCAAACTTAAGTTTGCAAGCCTATTTGATTTTGCGTTTACTTGTACTTCAAGTACTTGTGCACTAATTTCATAATTGTAAATTTTCAATTACGTAATTAATAATTAATTCTATGTGTTTTAATTACGGAGCAAATAAATTTGATAAGCCTGAATTTGTGTCCGTATTTCTGTTGTATGAAATATACTACAAATATAAGTTTTTAAGATTTTTTTTCTTAAATATATATAATTGTAACTGTAGTGGTTCCAGTTCTTTTTATTAATTCCCTTTAAAAAATATTTATAATTTTAATGAAAACAGAAAAAGATCTATGCTGTTTAATAGTTAACAAAGAGAAACTAAACGAAACACCATAAAATTTTCCCAAAAATTTCTTTTTTACAAAAATATATTTTTTAATAAAAACATATCGTATTACCTTCCAAGTATATGTAAGAATATGTCTAGAAAGTTTTATGATAATCTATTGAGTATTTTTAACGTGAAAACTTAACAAACAAATTTTCATTCATATTTATAATATAAGTACCTGGTACCTTTTTACTTAACTGTAGTAGCGTACCTACAATCCGTATCGGAATGTGATCTTTCAAGGGGCTTTCGCCGTCTCGTCGAGCCTCGCGTACTCCCGGTCCGGGCGGATCTCCTGCAGACATTGCAATTGAAACGGACTATTGTATATATCGCTGAAAGCATTATATGATCCCAGATATGAATATATATTTATAATTTTTAAAGTGTTAACCCGTAAATTAGTAGAGAAACTTATTAATTTCTAAGATGTGACAAGCGTTTAAGAATTTCAACGTAGCTTGATGAGAACGTATGGCCCGGCATTACCTAATGTGAAACGCAGTGGCCAAAGCCACTACTTAACGCCGGTCTTAAACGCCGGGGGTGGTAATAATCCGGTCGAGTCTGCCCATGCGTGTTGCCATTACTGGCAACGTGACTCTACCACACGCACTTTAGTCGCCTCTTACTGACACCATCAGTACCAGGGTGATCCTATTCTAAGCCGGAATCACACGGCAAAAAAAATTTAAAATCCACACTCAGAGCAAGTCGGACGCGCCCTTCAAGGGTTCTGTACCAATTCTAAAATTGTAGAATGACAATTTATAAAAATTGAGATATTTAAGTATGTATGTAATCTTGTAAAATGAATTTAAGTATAATAAATTTAAGTTTATAATATGTTTTACTATGTTATTGATATAATATTCTCTTTACTTTTATTGTTAGTTCTCAGTTCATATAAGGTTTCGTAAATGAAGGTTTACGGAAAATATATATTTGTGTTGGCTACCTACCCTTTAATTCATAATTTGAGAGATGTTTATTAAAACTTAACTTTTTAATGTATTTTGCATACACATTTTAAATGTTTACCACGTAAGATTTAAAAAAATATTAATTACATTGTAGAAGTATATATAAACACAGGGCCTACCTGATAGACCTGTGACTTGGTTTCGGAGGTCTCGTGCACACGTAACAACACACACGCCAATACAAAAACCTGGAAGTAACGGATATTATAACAATTTTGTGTATAATATTTTTTTTGTAACTTCATAGTTTATCCCGCATATTATAAGGTAGGTAGTATAAAAGCGTAGCCAGGAATCTATATAGAGGGGAGCAGATAAAAAAACCGGTCTAGTGCGAGACGAACTCGAACACTGAGAGGTCCGTACCAGGTAGGAACCATGTATAAGCTATAAACAATAACAAGTAAATGTATAAGCTATAAACAATAACAACAGCAAGTTTATAATCGTTTTAGGCAGCTGCCACAACCTACTTATACCTCGCCCATGGCCAAGGAGACCCTGGGGACCTAGTGTTAAAATAATCTGTTCCCAATCAGACACCCTTGTTACCAGAGCAAAAAAAATGGAAATATTTAATATTTAATTTCCTCCACTGGAAATCGTAGCCACAACCTGCCGTCTTTGCGTTTGTAACACCGCGCCAAGACAAACCTCAAATTATGACAGCTCCATCGTTAAATCGCATAAATTCAAGTGAGACGGTATCTATCTGCTTGAATGTTTCATTCTTTGGTCTTTGCTTAATTTAAGGTACATTTTTACTTTATTAAGTGTTAAAGATTATTCTTTTACTGAAAGGGAATCAAATCTACATACCGTTTACACTTCGACGTCTTGAGAATTTAATATAATGAAAAATAGTTTTATGTTCAAACTCCTTCTAAATTATTCATAGCAAAGTCACTTAACTATAAATTGTAGAGTTAGATTTAATTAATGATGAATATTAAGAAAAAAATATTTATAAAGAAAAACAGAAAGCCGTTGTGATGCAGCAGCAAAAGGTCAGAGTGCAAATGAAATGGTAGTAAGTTTGATTCCCACTCGGAGAAGTGACCCGTTGTGTTTAATTTTTTCCCCCAATGTCTCAACAGCAAGGAATAAAGCGAAGAACGAAGTGGAAATGCTTATTTCCTCGAGCGGGTATCGTTTGTGCCACGGCTGGCCTAAACATATATTTTGTTGTATAAATTACAAAAGACACGTAACTATACAAGTAATAATCAAATATATATATACTAATTTATCAAATATAAATAATACTATTTTTTATGTACCTGAACGAAGACGCCATAACATCTCCTATATTGGACAGGCAGAGCAGCATGAGCGGGATGCCGAGGATCGCGTAGAATATAGTCACTACTTTGCCCGTTTGGGTCTTTGGAGCTATATGCCCGTAGCCTGGAACAGATCACAATTATGATTTCTTTTAAAAAAAAACTGGAAAGCGTGGAAGCATTAAAATAAAAACGGACTATATTAACACCAGGTTCCCAACTTCCCTCTACGTACCCTGCTGCTCAGGTTCATGCTGTATCCCGTACACGGCAGGGTAGGCAGAGGAAACTTGGGAACCTAGTGTTGAGACACTCTGTTCCGCTTCCGTTCCCCACTTTCCGCCGACTTTGGTGGCAGAACTCAATGTCACGTTTTGCCTTGTTCCAGAGCAAAGAAATGAAAACGTTAAATGTTTAAATTGAAAATATTAAATATTTCATCTCTTCGAGTGGGGATCGAACCCACAACCAGTCGGTTACAGTCACTGCACCACGACAGGCCCTACTATTTGCGGAATAAAGCGAGAAATAAAAAAAACATAGCCGAGTCCATCGCGGCACAGCGTGTGATGGTAATCGTTACGATTGTTTAAATGTACGAATGAAAATCTAATTATTTATATTTCTTCATTCTGGTTACAATAACCTGCACGCCGTTAAATTCTACCGCGGAGTATGGGCGACCCAGTCTCTAACTGTAACGATAAGTATGAAGCTATAAAAAATATGTTTTACATTCATAACATATACCATTTCTTGACTCAAATAGCAGTAAAATTATACTTCTATTATTATTATTAATATATTCATGTGGTTCAATTTATTCACATTTGATTCTCAGATTCTCAGTATATCGTACTTTCACAATATACTCTTGCTAAGGTCAAGGTCAATAGTACTCTTATAATATAAAACATGTGTGTAAAAAAACTAGGCTGATAAATAATACTCTTAAATATAGGCCACTAAATGATAAAATACATTTAATTGAACAATGTGTACAACAGCATCGGTGGTTCAGTGGTAGAATGCTCGCCTGCCACGCGGGCGGCCCGGGTTCGATTCCCGGCCGATGCAATTGCTTTTTTACTTTTTTATTATTATTTTTAGTTTTTTTTTTTTAAAATATTTTTATATTTTTTTTAGTTAATATCTTACAATAACTTAATACAAACAATTATACTTCACTCTACCACATACAGATACTACAGTTTTTCTGCTTATAAATAAATAGATATAGCAAATGATTATAACGTAAGCAGTGTAAGTAAAAAATATATTATATCATTCATATACCTTTACATGTCTAATTCACATTTCTATTATTTTTTTGTTTACGCTATATTTCTTATGTAGACAGAGACTAGTAAATTAGGACAATCCGTTGCGTTCGATCTTGTTGCCGAGTGAAAGTATATACTTTGACTGGGAATCAGACCCCATAATTTCATTATATGCTGGAAGACTGAAGATTTTTTTTATAAAAATACATGAACTTTCGACTTCATTATCAAATTCAAAATATTATTGATTCAATTGAATAAAGTGCATGTAATGAATCGTCAAGTTACAAAGAAGTGTCTGTAGTCTCAGTGCTACAAGTTAGCACCGGCTCGGAAGGCGGTTCTGCTGAGAAGAGCCGGTATGAAACTCAACAGTTGTTCTTTACAAAATATTTACATATAATTGTATAACCATAATTATTTGCTTTCCGCTACAATTACCCTTTAACTAACTTATTGAATGGCGGAACGTAACGATAAATTTAAATTATTGTACAATATTTAATATATTTATAATGTATACAAATAAAAATCGATCTAAATAATAAAACATGATTTAATTTCCGTCAAAACCAACGGATATCGACGAGGTCGACGACTATAATTGACTTACTAACAAAAAAACACAAAAAATATTGTGAACAATTCATATAATGAGGATATTGCCTTTACTCCTACGACTTAGAGTTCATGTTGGTAGAGCAAGTGAAAGACTGCGATTATAATAATAGTAATGATATTTATTAGCTTAGCCTTTGATTTGAAACGATAGCCTATTTTCGATGGGGTTTTCCTAAATATTTGCAATTGAAGTCAAGGAGATTGGATGATTAGTAAGTCTGGTGCATGACGTGGTGACGGCCTGTTGTAGCGCAGGAGAACAGGTGTACAATTTACACGCAACAGGTAGTGGGTTCGATATTCAATCGAAAATGTCTTTTTTTTTATATTTTCGTCATATTTTCTTCGTTCTGGTAACAAAGTGCGGCGTTGAGATCCACTCAACACGTAAATTCAAAAATTCGGCGCAATTTGGAGAACGGAGTATTTCTTTCGAGAGCTGACCGGATGATTTAAAAAAAAAAAAACATTTTATAGTCTTCATCGTTGTCGTCCGCAAACAACAGTAACTCATTTAATTATATAGTTTTGTGTAATGACTTTGTTAACCATATATCAATATAAACAATTTTTATTTCGCAACACTTATAATAAATGTAATAACTTAAATTATCTTTTCTCTACGCTATCTCAAAGAAATGATGAATTCTTGCTTCTTTACAATTTTTTTTCAGTTATGAAAGAAATAATAAAACTGAAATATATCTTTTTTAATTGCTATTATTATTAATAATTTAATGAATATTGGTTTTATTTCCTATACATATTTTATGACAATAATTAACTATAACGCAACCTACTGTTTGTCTACAGATAAGAAATTTTTATTGTAGGTATTTCACCAAATAATAAGGTCACATAAACAAAAATAATAATATAATTATAATTAAATAAAGAATTATGTAATAAAATACAGCTTTTTAAGTATTTAATCCAAAGATTTATATTAAAGTTTCTTTTAATACAAGTATGTGGGTCACTTGTAGTAAACCTTAGGGCTTTCCCAGTCGTAATTGCGTTAGTTTGGTGCAAGTGGCCTTCGGTTCACCGACTACGGAGTTTTGAAAGTCACTTGCTTTTACGCCCGATTACATCTGTTTATGACTATTTATAATTAATTAGTGTGGCGTTGAGTTCCACCACGTGTTACGCAATCTGGCAGAAAATGGGGAGCGGAAGTATCTTTTAACAAAGTGTTAGACACCTTGTTCCTAGGTTCCCAAGTTGCTGCTGCTAGTCTTTGTGTCTTGAGTGGCGCATAATCATACTGAAATAATGAGGAGAAATATATATATATATATATATATATATATATATATATATATATATATATATATATATATATATATATATATATATATATATATATATATATATATATATATATATATATATATATATATATATATATATATATATATATATATATATATATATATATATATATATATATATATATAATATATATAATAAAAAAAGTCACTTTCATATTTATCATTTCGGGTATGTTGTCTCGCAACATTTCTCAACTATGCCCTTCTCGTGTGAAGGGCGCTTTTGATAATTTTGTAACTATTGACCACCATTTGTTTATTTGAATATATACCTTAACTTAACTATACCTTAACTTAATTAAAAATGTTCAAATATAAATGTTCAATAATAAAGTTCAAAATATGGTTTTTACATTTGTACAGTTTTAAGCTTCGTCGTTTTCTAAAGGTAACAAAAATAAAAAGAAACGCAACTTTTATAAATAAATTTCTTTGGTTAATTCTTATATTAAACAAATTTAAAGAACTAAGCGCAACTATTATGACTGATTATGTAATAAGAAGGCATACAATAATTACAACACTGTGACGTATTTAGGTTTAAGAGCCAATCTTAAACAATATTAACTAAAGAAACCTTCGTGGACCGCAACCGTAGATTTAAGCAACAGTAGCTAAGTGCTAAAGTTAGGACATCAATACTTTGTACGGATATAGCACAAATAATATACCTACTTGGCCTGTCGTGACGCAGCGGCACAAGCTTGTGACTGTAAGCGAAAGGTTGTGGTTTCGATCCCCACTTGAGGCAATGAAATATTTAACATTTTCAACTTAAATATTGAAAGAAAATGCGGCGTGAGTTCCGCCACTCAACACGCAATGCCTGAAATTTAGCGGAAAGTGAGGAACGGAAGTGGAACATAGTGTCATAACACTAGCTACTGAACTAGTTACGCTAGCAGAGTAGAGTTGAGTCGAGTAAAGATTAAATATTTATAATATTTAAATACTTTTTTTCTTGAAATTATTTTTCCTATTGATAACATTCAATTTATTCTTAATGTGTTTTCTTTATGTACATTTTCAATATTGTCATTCAAAAGCCATGATGCAGCATAGCTTGAAACGAAACAGCCAAAAAAAATTATACCTATCCAATAGTTGAAGAGTGTATATACATACAATAGATAGTAAAAAGACAGTAAAAAATTGAAAAAACTCACAATTTCGTGTTCGAGGGTAATTTTTTCACTACCGTAAATTCCTTTTTGTAAAAATATTCTTAATACAGACACAATTTTTTACTGCTCAATGTTATATTTAATTTAATATACAATAGTATTACTTTAGTGTAGTTACTTCAAGTTAAAGCAGAGTTGGAGCTACTTTCAACAACAATGTGTGTCTTGCAATTGATTTTGCAACATAACACCATAATCTTTTTTATCATCATAGTAGAATACATAATTTTAAATTTAAGAAGACAAAATTTACATCTAGCTCTAAGACTACTAATCTGTAAGAACCATCGCGAGGAACAAGGCTTCCTATTAGAAGGAACCGAACTTACGGCGTCAAAGACAGACAAGACAGACTTATAATAGTCATTTTTGCATTGGAGGCTACAAACAATATTTTAACAAATTAATCAATAAATCCTAATCGCGTGCAAACAAAACTAGTACAAATGATCTAGTTTATAATAAATGAGCGTTACACATAAAAAGCTTGCTACATAGGTTCGTTTGCTATTGCCTGCCTCGCAAGAGTTGAGTCCGGCTGAAGTCAGTCAGTTACATAACAGTGCGGCACTGGGGCGCGCGTTCACTGCCTAATAAATATTTCTTAATTATTTATTATTTTAATTTTTGGTTATGTGATTAGTTGGTTATTTGCTAATAACATGTATTTAGGTACGTATTATTATTTTTTCATATTTTTTAATTTAAACACTACTCATTCTTTATATGAGAGAATAAGAAAATATTTTTATTAAATTTAATATATTTAAAAAATATATATTATTTCTCATAAAACTAATAAAAACTTGCGATATTTTTCAGTGCTGTCTATGATAGTTGCGTTTGTAACTTCGCTTAACTACTCGTTACTCATATTCAATTTAATATTTAGTTTTTTTTTTATTTTAATATTATTGTTATTGTATTTCCTGTAATATCTCAACTTTATATCATACAATTTTATTCATAATATTAATAAAATAACGTAAAGCCTTAATTTTATAGTTCACCTAATTTAGATAATCGCAAATCAAAAACATATTTGAGACCATGAAGGAGCAGAGGCACAGTCTCTGACTGTAAATGCGATGGTTGTGGGTTCGAAATCAAATGATGATGGACGAATGAACATTGTCATTTCCTTGCTCTGGTAACGAGACAAAGCCCAACAATGTTTTATCGACTGGACATAAAATGGAGAATAGTATAAACCTAAGAAGGACAAAAATGATAACATATAATAAATATATATAAATATATGATTCGAAACTATGACCTTCACAAAAATTAATCCCATAAATTATGACTAAATATGGTAGTGATTAAAATGTACATTTTTTGCACAATTCGAGGAAACTGCCTTGACATACTTCCAAAAAGACATAAATATAGCTTTATTCCGACATATCACAAGCTTCGTCTTCAAGGCTTTCTTTAACTAGTTATTTTCCTAATATGTACAGTTGGTAAGTCTCCGCCCGCCCACCATCTAATATAATGTTATCTGTTAATGTCCTTTTTTGGAATACCAACATATCTAACAACATACTCAATAATAAAATAAACAAAGCGACTTCTATAGGAATTGGGGTACAAAAAAGTCTTGACGGGAATATAGTGACTTAACTATAGGTTCCCAAGTTCCCTCTGCCTTCTAAGACATATGTAGGATGCAACGTAAAGATGACCAAACTACTATAGAAGCTGTCGTTACAATAATAAAATTGATTAGTTTTTTTTAACATTAAACAAAATATATCGCTACTCTACTTTATAACAATTGCTTACACATCAAGCAAGCCGCCTGAAAGAATAATCAATGTTGACTCTCATAGTGGTAATGTTTAAAATTGTGAAAATGAAATGTTTTTTTTTACGGAACATATTTCCGTAATGGTCTCCATAGCATTATAACCAAATACTTAATTTAACCAATATTAAGATTTTCAAAATACTGTATTTATTTATCTGATTCATAATAACTGACTGACTGACTGAACTGATCTTCGTGTAGTGATCTCTCTTGATCTAACTGGAAACACAACAGTTGTGGGTTCTACTTGGGTGACTGACATATTTTTAGCTAAAAAAGAAATTGTATGCATAAATATGAAACTAAATATATCAATATTAAAGTAACATGATGAGTCAGTCAGTATAAACAATAATTTTCTGAAGAACACTATAAGTAAAGAAATAACTAAAACTAAATCAATATCAAAACGTTGTTGAGTCATCAATGAGTAAGTGTAGTTCGTACCTCAGTACTTCAGTTCTAATTGTAGGGTTGTTATTGTTCTACAAGACAATGCCGTGATGTCACCAGAACTGACAATCTGTGAGGGAAGACGTCTAATCGTGGCTCACGTGTTCGCATGTCGCAGGAAATAAAATTATGTACGACCTTAGTGATAAATATCTACTGAGGATTTACTCGATATAACATTAGTAACTTCTTTTACTGTATTTTAGCTTCACGTTGTATCTGCATATACTACGGTGAAGAGGGAACCTGGGAACCTATTGTTAAGATTGTTCCCCACTTTCAGCCGAATTTTAAAGAGATTGCGTGTTGAGTGGCGGAACTTAACTGCGCGCTTTGCCTCGTTACTACAGAGAGGAAATGAAAATATTAAATATTTTTTATTTCCTTGATTAAGGATTTTACCCACAAAATATCACGCTGTGCCTTAGAGCCTATTAATATGCATATATATTTTATCTTAAACTTGCTCTTTTGTATAGAAAGAATTCTATTGTGGTTGCTGGTGGCGACCTGCGCATGCGCAGAGCGCTGGAGCTGGCCGGACGACTCGGTCGCGGAAGACAGTGTACGTATTGACAGTAAACTACACTTCGGTGATCCGGACACGCAGCAAAGGAATAGTAAAAGGTTTTGTTTTGTGATTTCTTTTTGTTACACTTTAATGTTTTACCCCCCATTGCAGAGAGAAAACTTCTGTTAATCTCTATTCTTTCGGTCGGTTTTAGTGGCGACATTCAACGCCTTGCTATATATATTTTTTTCCTAGTGGTTATGGAACCCACAATCATCGCCTTTTCATTCAGACGATCTGCCACTGAGCCTTGATAGTATGAATTTAATTATTTTTATTTTAATATTAAATTAATTATTTTTACTTCCATATTTTTTCATATATTTATAGTGCAATTGAATTTTTTTAGAAATATATTTTTTATTTTTAAAACGAACTTACTACTGTGTGTCAGTTGTTGAAACTATGTTTTGTGAAACTATGAATATTCAAACGTGAAAAATTCGAAAACTATAAATATTAATGTTAAGAAATCCTATCCTATATCACATGCTACGCATACACTTATACACTACTACTTACACTATATTGATTTTATGTAATATATATATGTGCAGACATTTAAATGAATTTATTATTTTATTTTAAAATAATTAAAGGTACAACTGGTAGGACATTAATTTCTATATTGAGTCGGAATTTGATAATTATCTGGTTAATAAATGAACACATAACGTACTATATATTACGCGTACGAGCAAGTGTAAGTGGACAATGTTTTTGCAGTCAGCTTTGAGATCCGTCACTCAACACGGGGTGGCTCTAAATAAGCTATACATATATAAATATGTGACCAATCATAATAAAGATATATTTAAAAAAACTTATAGAAAATTTAAAGTGCAGTTTTTACTATTACATTATAGCAACCTTTCAACCTCAATGTTGAAATTGAGCGTTTTATTTTATTTAAATCGGTTAAGAAATAAAAAAAAGTAATATCAATTTAAAATATTTAGTCGATAATATTGCATTTTTAATAATTTAGCTGAAATTTTAGTTCAATATAAAGACATTGTCTTAAAAGTGATAATGTTATTAGAATTAGAAAGTAAATGAGATTAGTAAATAAAATAACGAAATTTAAGCATGCGAAGCCGTGAGCGAGTCGCAAGTATTATTTACGTGATAAATCCAATTACATACGTTTATCTGCGTAATTTATGATCATAGCACTCCTTTATTTAAAAAATATAGTTCGATCTTTTAACTCTATCAGTGTAAGATGTATCAGGTAGAGGCCACTCTAACAATTAACCACATGAACGCTGAACGGTTTTACAATAATTAAGTTAGCACATCGCGCGCGTCTCGCTCCAGCGGGCGCGCCTTGGCCGACATCCCTGTAGCACATATTGTTTTCTTATTACAATGCATTATTATCCCACAATCTCTGTTTATGAAATGCGATACGGCTTGCGTCATTGAGCAGTTGAACTTAATTTATTACTTGTGAAATTTTATTGCATTCTTTCGTTCTGAACATTTGTTACCAACTATTGTTTGTTTCGATCGTTAATTAAATTAAACCGGCCAAGTGCCGTTTGGACTCGCTCCCCGAGAGTTCCGTAACTATTTCAGGATTGTATGTTAACAGGAACTACAATTTATTAAAGTTGACAAATTTAATTTTGCGGACGTATGCACATATTTTGTATGAAATCAACTACAAATCTTTAATATAAATCATAATTTTTCATATTTATCTTTTATTTGAACTGCAAATTTTTTACTTCTGGTCAAATCTTATATATACTTAATTTCTTAATTATTTCTTTTACGGAAAGTGTCCTCTTAGCGGCGAATTTAATACAAAATGTAACAAAACAATACATAAAATACTCTCTCTCATTGCTCAGCTTTCCGCATATTCCGCACATGGCAGGGCAGGTAGAGGTAACTTGGTAACCTAGTGTTAAGACACTCTGTTTCACTTCCATTCCCCACTTTCTGCCAAATTTGAGGCAATGCGTGTTGAGTGGCGGAACTCAACGCCGCACACATAAATGTTTTAACTTTATCAGTCTAAGACGTTAGTTATCATTTATGTTTATTCTTTTTGAGTACGTAAACTTAACCAAAAGACAAGTTCAAATATCTACCATTTTCCCAGGCATAGGTCATCATATTGTACTTATAATGTACATGTTCCAGAAATACATTTATACCTAAAATATTAAAGGACTTTCACATGAATAAGCGTTAACTACTCCGTAATTTGATATATCTTTGATAGCTTCAGAGATATTCGTTCAGTAGCAAATAAATATATTATGATGATGTAAACATGCAGAAAACTAAACAATATTGTCATACTCACATGAACAATTAATCGTCCAATCTTAACGGCATCAAATATACACATATCAAACTTCCCTTTTTTGAAAATAGCTGATGCACGCTTATGAAAAACCAATAACCTCGATTGTTTTAGTTTACGATTAAAATAAGGACAAATTGATTTTAAATTTGTTTTGTCATTATGTCATTTTTATGTCAACACGATCTAGATCTTGTTTATTACATTTTGAATACTAAACTCTGAATAAACATGAACTCAAAGATATTATTTTACTGTAAATGTAATATAAATAGAACGTTGGTTGATTAAATCAAGGGAATTCCAAGATGGTTGCACTTCACTTGAAGTCGCTTACGCAAGAAAATGTTGCAGGGCCGACTCATGATTGACGTAACTTCAATATGAAAATATCGTATTTAAAATTAATTTAGTTAGCGGGGAACGGAACCGAAAACGGAGTATCTTAACACTAGGTTCCTAAGTTCCCTCTGTCTACCCTGTCATGTGCGGGATACAGTGTCAAGCTGAAAAAATAATATTTAGTAAATTCTTCATTCATATCATACAATTAAAGGGTTTATAAAGAACGAGGACTGAAAGAACTGGGACTCAAGCATGCACCTGTAAACGTTACACGTGGTGGGTTCCATCGCCACGCGACTGAATTAAATATTTAATATTCTGTTATCTAATTTCTTCGAATAGGAATATAAAAACTATTTATAGTTTATTTAAGAATATCAGTAGTAACATTGACCACAGACGCTGTTGCGGCGATGGACAGATTGGCCCACATTCTATTATGTAAACACTTACTCTCGCTTGCGCTAATGCTATGAATGTGAAATATTAGTATTGAAATCAAAAACTAATTATTACGTTGCATACTTTTTGATATATTTTACACGTCTGATTGAAGTGATTTCATATTATATTGAACTTGGACACAATTATTTATTGATATCGTTGTTTTGTTTTCCTTCGCTGTACTCTTTATCTGCCTGTCTATAATATTTTTACTTTCTACGTTACCGACTTCGGAATTTTTGGTCCATACAAAGGTTAAAACGGGACCCTGTGACTGTGTCTCCACTTTCTGTAGGTATGTCACCAGAATTGATCTCATGAATCGTGTTAGTTAGACATTTAAAATGTTCACTAATTCTGTATTTCTGTTCCCTCTATAACGACAAATACAAAAAAATTGAATAAAATAAATATTAAATCAAATTTATTTTTTTCTTATAAATAATGGTACGATACCCTTCGTACGCCAGTTTAACTCGCACTTGGTGCATAAATATTAGCATTATACAGGTTTCTTTCCGTAAAAAGCACCTTTTTAAATACAATAAAAAATATGAAGTTTAAAGTAGTATATATATATTTCAATTAACAAATATTTCAGAAACAGTAACATACAACAAGATGAAATCCCCTTTCAAGAAGCGACCGACACGCAGGGCTTCTACAACCAGCCAGCGGGCGCGGGCCGCTTCCCAATGAGAGTGGAGCCCGGCTTCAACCAGGGGATACGGATAAACGGACAGACTGTGTTTTTGAATGGATATGATAGGTGAGTGGTGATAGGACTAAATTTTGATTATTTTGAATGTAATGTGCTTTATGGCATATAAGCATGGTTAAGTTGAAAATAATATGAGTAATTTAACATACACTGATGTTTGTTATGACATCTCTTCCCCAAAGTGTATTCTGATGTTTATATTGGATTTGAATTTTCTGACATAAGTCTGCATAAATTTGGAGTTGGAGGTTGTGCTGCTGTGCCCTACATTATAACATATTGGATTCTTTTAAGAACATATAACTACTTTATATGTGTAGTCACGTATGACTCTACGAGTACTAACATGCAATGTCAATATAAAAAATATTTTTAAAGAAAATCAGCAAAAGATATGAACCATGTGTCTAAAGTAAAAAAAGTATTTGTAAAGTATATAATAAAGATTGATTGTTTCGTATTTAAATTCTATATACTCTATTTAGCCAAAACAACAAAAAGATTACAATATAAGTAAAGTGAAGAACTGCTCGATCCGTACGAGATAAATAAATAATAGATGTTCAGCTTCACGCTGTATCCCGCACATGGCACGGGTAGGCATAAGGAACTTGGGAACCTTGTGAAAAGACACTTCGTTCCCCACTTCCAACGAATTTGAGGTTAGGCAGGTTGAGTGCCGGAACTCAACTCCGCGCTTTGCCTTTTTACCACAGCGAAGAAACGAAAACATAAAATTTAATTAGGAAATATGAAGTATTTAACTTTATTTGAGTTTGAGTGGAAATCGAACCCTCAACCTATCGTTTACAGACACACACTTGTGCTGCTGCGCCTAAACAGGCCACGGAAACGGCAAATGTGTATGTACGCATCAGAATATCATACAGGCTACAATTTGTGTGAAAAGTTTTATTAAAATAATTTTATTATAATAATGAGGTTAAGCGGGAGAAATCGTGTGTGGGTTGCTAGTAATAATGTAAATACAATATTATAAATTGAATTAACATAAATTTTAGAAATCAAGAATCCGATGGTACATTAGATTCACTTCAGCACTGTAAATGCGTGTCTCGCCCAGACTGTGAGGTGCAGAACGATTATCAAGTAAGTATTTCAGATCTATTTATTAAACTTTTATTTAAAGTGTTAAGTACTTTCCCGCAGCGCAACGTGGCAGAGGTACAATTGTTAATAAACTTTACTCTCAACTTTTAGTCCCAATTGTGTGCTATCTGGAACTCTACATCTTATCTGATCGAGGAAATGAAAATAATTGTGATCCTCGAGGAGTTTCGTTTCTCATCGAATCAGTGCCATCATTTGGACAGTCTCAGTCTGCTGCTGCGCTACGATGGCTCGAGCTGTTTATAATTCTACATTTATGCTCCACTCAAAGATGAACCGATATCTAAAATTATTTAATACTACTAGCACTTAATTTTTTGCAATTGATTTCTGCAATTGAATTAATTTAAAGCAAAAATGCAACCTTCATTTAAATAACAGTTGTATCGATATGAACATATATAATATTTTGATTTATTTAATATATATTTATTTCAGAAGGCGTGTGGCACAAATCAATACTTATGCTGTTACAATCAACCGAAACAGCAAAACAGATACCCTTCAGGTATGACATTATTTCCCATTTTTTAATTTAACTTCAAGCATTTAAATACTTAAAATCATAAAATATAAACATATTTACATTGATATTTAATTTATTACTTTTTTATTTATATTTAAAATAATAACAGAATCAAATTAGATATGAAATTAATAATTTAATAATGTGTATATTAAACTTGAGGCCTTCCGTGGCGCAGCGGCACAAAACATGACTGTAACCGATAGGTTGTGGGTTCGATCCCCACTCGAGGAAACGAAATATTTAATATTTTCAATTTAAATATTTAATATTTTCGTTTCCTCGCTCTGGTACAAGGCAAAACGCGGCGTTGAGGTCCGCCACTCAACACGCTATGCCTCTAAATTCGGCGGAAAGTGGGGAACATAAGTGGAACGGAGTGTCTTGACACTAGGTTCCCAAGTTCCCTCTGCCTACCCTGCCATGTGCGGGGATACAGCGTGAAGCTGTATATTAAACTTTTTATTTATTTTTCAGAATATATAAATGAAATAGACAATGAACGACCCATGATATATCCTAATATACCAAATGTTGGAGCATTCCCGCCACAAAATAATAATAATAATGGTATATTTAGACCTAATCAAGGAAACGAGCCAGGTGTTCTGGTTGGACCTGATGGACCTACTGGCAGTATAGGTCCACAGAAAAATCAAGTACTGGTCGGCCCCGGCGGGCCCACTGGAATCATTGGACCCCAAAACTCAAACAAGAATTTCGGGGATAAAAATATATTGGTAGGTCCTGATGGACCAACTGGGGACATAGGCCCTAGTGAAACCGCACAAAGAGGAGTACTTGTTGGGCCAGGAGGTCCCACAGGTATAATTGGTCCGGCTTTTAACCGACCGGTATTAGTTGGCCCCGGAGGCCCAACTGGTATTATAGGACCACGTCGCCCAGGCCAAGGCATCTTAGTTGGTCCTGGGGGACCCACAGGTATAATAGGCCCAGCTAGATTCAATCGACCCTCTCAGCGTCCAGTACTAGTAGGCCCTGGAGGCCCAACAGGCATCATAGGCCCCGGCAGACAAATTCTTGTCGGTCCCGGAGGCCCCACAGGTCAGATTGGACCCAGAGATTATTTCTTCTAAGTGTTTCACTGTGATAACTAATAAACTAATTTATTTTATCGGTAATCAATGTCCGCCGCGTGTGTGTTTATGTTTAACCGAGAGCTCGTTGTGATTGCTTTAAAATGTAAATATTGTGGTAGATCTAACGAACGCGCTCCGTGCTAACGTCGTAAACTGCGGCTTTGATCCACTTGTGTACATAGCTGTGGAAAATATGTTAATTTGCAAAATTATATGTATAATACATGTATAAATATAATATTTGTATATATTATAATTAAACCTTATATTTGAATATTTCTCGTACGATTACAGGCTGTTTGCGTCGCAAGAACAATCAAACAAAATGCAGAAAATCTTATAATAAATAATATTGTTTCGTATATTTTGTATAAATATTTTAATCAAAAAAAAGATGAAGAGAGAATATGCTATAAAAATTGTGTAAAATATGTATTTTGGTTCATTCTTGTATGTCCTCGAGTTCAAGCCACTGGCCTCAATAACAGCAGTGGATATAAAAAATTGACGTATGGACGCGATCTGGCGCTGCGCCAGGGCCGCCTTGATATATCGCAATGAGCATGAATAACTCAAATTGTACATTTTTTAACTTTAGGAGTTCGTTCAACGTCAAACATTACACAATAAACGATTTTAGCTTAATTTTAGCTGTATTTTTGATTATTTGATAATGATTTCACTTTTGACTAAATAATAATATAGCTTTTTTTCTGTTTCAATAAACTTTTATGAGTAATTTATTGATATAAATTATACTTATTTTCTATATCTTTTGTTCATTTTAGTTTACACGTGTTCGATGTAAACCTTACTGTGATATACCTGTGGCCTTTCTCGAACAAATGAACTATCTAACATATACGAAAATATAAATGTGTTCATAGAAAAAAGCTCGCCAGCTTTATATCATTACAAAAATATGTCTGTAGCTTCCCACTGCATCCCGCATAAGGCACGGTAGGCAGAGGGAAGCTGGGAACGTAGGTATCATTAAGACACTTTCGTTACGCACTTTTCGGGGCAAAGGCACAACTGTGGAACTGTAAGTGCGACGGACTGGGAGTTCCATGCCCATTTGAGGTGTAAAATATTTAATATTTTCATTTAATCGCTCTGGTAACGAGGCACGGTGTTGAGTTCCGCTACCCCACACGCTATGCCGAATATGCAAGAATTTGGGAAGTAAGGAATGAGTTTTACTGGAAACATACAAAATTATAATAGCACTTAGGACGTATCGTAAAAAAGAGTTAAAGGTATCCTATTCGTTTATTCACGGCTTAAAGTATGTTGATTTCAATAAAATTCTTTTCATACGGTTCTATTTATTCAAATATTGTTAAAAAGAAGACGCGATAGAATATTAAACAGTTACGTCTTGGAGAACTCTTTCTAATAATAAATAATACATTAACAACCCTATAGTGTAGAGGCCCTTAAGGTGCTGTAGGACGTAGAGCCCGACTATTATGACGAGTGCATTAGGTTTGACGCCCGCTCGGGGGATTGAATATATTTAAAATTATAAGCCCAGCTTTAGTAAACAAACTATGCAAAAAACCGTGAAGCTGAAAAGAAAACAATAATTTAAAAGCTTTTTATATATTGTCTTTTGTGACTTACAAATGTCTATAAGTATGTTATACACATATGTGGTGTACAAATAAAGTGAGACAGAATACTAGTTTCATAGGTGATTGTTAGATATTATCTATATTATTACCAACTACGTACCTATAGTAGTAATAACGATGATAGAGTAGAACAGCGCCCCAGTAAAGGTCCACTGTATGTGGTCGGTGCTCTCCACGCCGTCCCAGCCACGAACCTTCATTTCTAACAAAATTGCGTTTTCGAAGTCCTGCAAAGGTGCAATTAATTATTAATTATACTTTACATTGCTGTATTCAGGGATGTGCTAAATTATGTTTACTTCTAGTAAAACTAAAATACTTTCAAAGGAAAACTCTTGATATTTACGTTACACTCACATCACAAGCACGTTTTTAAGAAAACCTAAATCTAAATAAATATTTTATATATATATATATATATATATATATATATATATATATATATATATATATATATATATATGTATATATATATATATATATATATGTATATATATAAATATATGTGAATACCACATGCAAATAATATATTATGGTAACTTATACGTATCATTAAACACTTATAAAAATAAACATATGCTCATAATAATTACTAAACCATTAAGAAGAAAAATAAATATATAAACTAAATTATTCAAAATCTTTGTAGCCTGTGTTATTCTAATGTATAAACTATATTACTGAAAGGTTCCATGTAAATCTCTTCAGTAGTTTTTGCGTAAAAATGGAACAGACATCCTTACCAACTTTCACATATTTCATATTAGTAGTATTAGTAGTATATGACACGATTTTCATACCTTCAGCATATCAACAACTTCAGCCGTCCAGTTGGTCTGGTTGAGGTAGAGCACCTGCTTGGTCATCATCCAGATGCTCTGCGTCGTGTTGCTTCGGATCTGAGAAATGTTCATTTTTACCTGCAATGAAAAAAAAAGGTGTAGTAAGTAACGTGGCGCAGAGGCACAGCGGAACTAAGTAACACAAGGCGTCGCAGTTCCCTCTGCTTACTCTGCTCTATAAAATACTAATACAGGATATAGTGCAAATTTTTAAGGACAGCTGATTTCTGTATACGGCACTTTATAAAGAAACTGTTTTAACTCCGCTCCGACGACATTGAGCTTTCGGTTTCCTTTCCATTTCAAGGATATTTGTAACATAGTGAGTCCACATTTTTCCTATTTATCTAGGAAAGCGAAAATTATTATGATATATTTAAACAGCAAATAAATCGTATAATATTATAATATATTTATCACTATACTATATGTTTACTAATAAAGCCTACACAAAGAGATAAGGAGTATGTCAAAATGCTGCAAAGACAAGTATTCCGAGGAAAAAAATATCTGACAGACTAAGAACAAATATTTATTAAGGAAACGATGAAGGCCTTTACCAAAGGGCCCAAAAGCTTTTAATACTAATCTATACGTATAAAAAATTATAACTGATCTCTATCTATACATAGACGATAATAAATAAAAAAGTTTATTACGAGGGGCATCTATGCATGTAATAGAACTTTGAAGTTTTTTAAAACTGTTGCCTGTCTTAAATTGTATTTGTTCACGCTAATCTCAAAATGATGTGATCAATTTTAATGCAGTTTTCGTTAATTTACTTTGGCAAACTTTCCTTAACATTTTGTAAGGCTTTATTGAGTCGGCTGATACTTAACTTTTTAATATATGAATACTATCTTTAAGATTACAATGTTATTAAAATACTACAGTCATTTATTAGTGATTAAATAATTTTAAATTTCAAGCGGACGAAGCCCAGAGGGGGTCGCTATTACTATAATAAACTTTGATTTTAAATATTATATTATAGCAAGTTGCGAACGGACACAAAAGCTAACCAATAATGTATATAGGTTTGCCCTATTTTCAATATTGGACGTTAACTAAATATATATTTGTTTATATTGGCATTCAGAAATAACATGATCATAGAATTTAGAAATACGTTTAAAGTCAGTACTAGTAATATGTCTTTACGTCATTACTGAGCTGAAGTGATGCTGAACAAAATCAAATCGAGCAAAGAATATTGTGTAAGTTACAAAATAAATTTATAAATATATAAATTATGATCTTCCACAACAATGTTGCCATGATACCAGATTATGTAATCTTGAATATATGTAAATGATTTTTATTATCCCAGAAAACGTCCGAGAATTTTCTATTTCATAATTTAAAAAGTTGTGAAAAGACGTTTGTGTGTTAAAGGTTATTACCATATTAATTTTGATTTTATAAATGATAACACGCCTTGGGAATGAAATGCTCGCTCCAGGTTGTTTCAAATGTATCATTGTCACATAATTTTATGATGTAAAATTTTTGATAAAAAAAAGACATGTCCCGCTGAGTTTCTTTTGCCGGTTCTTCTCAGGTCTGAGGTAGTAACTTTAGTAAACTGGTGGTAAATTGTTTGACGTTCAAAAAACGAAGCTTGTAACTTCTTATTTTGAATAAAAATATTTGAATTTGAATTTGATTGTAACTATCAGATATGGTTGTTCATATATACCTCTCTCTCATGTTGAGCCTCTAATCTCTCGAAGGTGACAGCTCCCAAGATGCAGTACGCCACCACCAGGCTGATCATAACAAAGTGTGAGAACACCACCGAGCACAGCTTCCACGTGTAATATAGCACCTAAATTAGAATCTTAGCTTATGGTACTGTAAATCTAATTTTAAATAACTATACTGCAGAATACATGGAAATGAAAAATTAAACAAACATTTAAACCTACATTTCTTCATAAATGAAGTAAACTGTGCATCAATCAAGTTGTATGTTCATTTATAAATGAAACAAATTTGTAACTTAACAACTATTTATATATTTTAAATAAAACACTTTTAAACGGATTAATCGCGTATATTGAATGGTAAACATTTTTGGCCTATTGTGTGTGAATTACAGGCAAATAATTCTTTAGCTTTCCTTGATGTTTTAGTCATAAAGAATTTTAATGGCACAATAGCCCACACAGTATATAGGAAACCCACGCACACCAATAGATACCTCAATGGTGAATCTCACCACCACCCTACACAGTTATCTACCGTTGGCAAATCTTTGTTTCAGAGAGCCCACCACCTCTGCGATGCTGAACACCTAGGGGACGAGCTTCAACAGGTGAAGACTGCTGTTCATCAGAACAAACTGCCAGTTCCCCGCCAGCGTTGTCAGAAGACAAACAAGCCACCCACAGTGGAGAGACAACCAGCACTTTTACCATATGTGAAGGGTGTTACAGGCAACATCTTAAGAAGAGCTTCTATTAAAATTATTTTCAAGCCTAACAAGAAAGTGAGCCAATTCTTGAGACCAGTGAAGAGTAATATTCCTTTGCAGTGTGCGATTAATCCGTTTAAAAGTGTTTCATTTAAAATGTGTAACAATCGCGAAAATCAAAGACATTATTAACTATTTATATTTTTTAATATTTACATTTAGTTGGGCATTTTAGAGTATTTCCTAAACTATCAGGTTTACTTATTAATTTTTCAGTGTTATACTGTGTCTCGTAACAACGTGTCGGTAAACAGAGGGAACCTAATGTTCCCCTTCCTCTATACCTGTGTTTTCCACTTTCTGCCAAATTAGAGAAACTTTATATGATATTTTATTTCTTTGTTTATTGAGTGGCAACATTTATAAAAGTTGTAAGAATATAAAAAAAATAATCTTGGTTTTTAATTTATTGTTAGTAGTATTCTCTAATAGCTTTAATAATAAATAATTAAGTAAGAAACAAAGAGAATTGACATCGACCTAACTCAGAGTTGTGTTTAAATGTATAAGACGAATGAACAGTATCTTACATCGGTGCAAAATATCACATATAAAATGTAGACAAATGTCTAAATAAATAGAAAATATAATTTTGACTGTAAAAACGTAAAGGGTACCTGTACTCTTGGCAATTTAAAAAATATTAGTAAGAAAACATGTGTACTTAGTAGTCACTTAATCAACATTGAATATGCTTTTATTTTATTATATATAGTAAAACCTTTATTATATTAATAATGAAGTGTTAGGTCGGTGCAGGTGTGTGATAGTGTGGAATTGATCCCCACTCGAGGAAATGAAATATTTAATATTTCAATCTGCAACTCAAGTTGTTCTCTCAATGCGGAACTGCTCAAAAGTGAAAAGAACGAAGAGTCTTAACACTTGATTCCCTGGGACCACCTGCTTACCCTGACAGATACAACACAACACATGAAGCTGTAAAAAAATCTGTATTATCTATATCCTACATATAAATATAATAAATAACAAAAATATTTAAAAAGTAACCTTAGCGCATTTGCTCGGTGGCGGCGGAGGGTACTCTACGCGCTCTACACGCATCTCCCGACGAGACATCTTGATCTAGGTAATATCTTTTTTCGCAAATTAATTATTTAATAATTTAATTACATCTTTAGACAAAACCACAATATCCTGAAAGCACTGTACTGAATACATTAGTATTGAGATTTAACACTCCACCACAAGTTTTATATCTTTAATCTTTTGAATCTGATCAAAAATTACAATTCAATTCAAAATCACTGCAAATTGTATGAAATTATTTAAACTTCTTCATTTACGGAAATTTTAAAAAGTCATCATTTTTAAAACTAGAGTTTTATATAAAAATTAATTAATAGCACTTTCATAGTAAGGCACAATTACTTATAACAAAATAAAATTATATTGTATGAATATTGCGAACATATTTGATGTGAGGTGGGCGGGCGGCGCGCGCTAGGCCCGCTGGATACTGCGTTATATCGGGCATTTGAGACTTTATGATCAACAACTTCCCTCTCACATGAAATTTAGGTTTTGCTCTCGCAATATATTCTATTTATACGATTTATCGGTTCATTGCGAAATTCTAAATCTGTCAATCAAATTCGTATATAAACGTGCGATGTGGATATTTTTTTATGTAATGTATATATTTGAGAACGTAGCTTTCAGCTAAGAAATGTTTAATACTTACATACAATAGAATTACAAAAAAGTTTGAAAAAATAAGTCATAATAATTTTATGCAACAGTTAAAAGTTTATTTTTGTAATTATACATTTAAATATCTACTAAATTAACTTGCTAAGAATTTTCTACACAATTGTTGCTAGAACAATTCGCCCATAGTGGTAGACTTAGGAATCAATGGACGGTTTGGTTTCCTTTTTACAAATACTGACAAAATGACGTCAAAAAATAAAACAGGCATATTTAAAAATAAAGTATTTATTTTAATTTAATATCACTCGTACCAATATTGGCAATAAAGAAATTTCAATAGTTTTATATCAATCTATTATTATTATTTTTACTACATCTAATGGAATAAGACAAAACGCGGTGTTGAGTTCCGCCACTTAATACGTAATGTTTTAAATTCGGGGAAAAGTGGAGAACGAAAATGTCTTATCACAAGTTTCCCAAGTTCCCTTTGTCTACCTTGACATGCGGGATACAGCGTGAAGCGGGAAAAAAATGTAATATAACATGAGCTATATTTGTATCTCACATTAAACCTGCCGTGCTCTAAATATGTAGTTACATATCATTAAAATAACAAATCCATGAAACAATTCTATAATAAATAACGTATTACTATACATATTATTAAAATTATATTTCTTTTAATAATAGTATATAAAAATAGTATTAAATAAAAATGTATCTCATATTTAGAAGCAGACAAGAAAGATGAGTATTTTGTCATTACACAGCACTCGGTTATTTTTCTTTCTTTAATACATTATTTATTTTTATACGTTCATCTGGTATTTATATAGTTATTTTTTTTAATTTTAAAAGTAACATAAGTTAAATAAACAATTTTACTGTATAAATATATTAATATTAATTTTAGAGAACACTGTCCTATATCACAATTATTGCTTAAAATTATCCTAACAAAATCAAAAATAAGATGAATCGTTCTAGACGTTATTAAAACCTAGAGGTGGCTTGTGCAGGACCGTTGTTCTGTTGATCAGATTTTGTACTTTTTTTTTGAGTTGCGATGCTTTCTGCCTCTTTGATAGTGTCAGGGAGACGTGTGTTTAACGTCTCAGGTGTCGTCAGCATCAGTCCACCAGCGATGAGGGCCGTGGCACCGAACAGAACGGATGGCAGCCATTCAATGTAAATTGCCTGATAAATTTATATTTATATAAAAAAACGAAACATGAAAAAAGAAGAAATGATTAAGAGTCAAAATCAAAATCAAAATATTCTTTATTCAATTAGGCCATTGAAGCACTTTTGAGTCAAGTTACATATAAGTGTCTGTAGTGTCAGTCCTTACAGAAAGCTACCACCGGCTCGGAAAGCTGGTCTGCTGAGAAGAGCCGGCAAGAAACTCAACAGTTGCTCTTTTCAAAATATCAATTAAAGTAAATATATAACATAGGTTCCTGAGTGAGTACCAGCAGCATTTAATCTCACGCACTCTTATCATTGTCGTATTATTGAATTCAATAATATGCTTTGCCTACCAATATATTTTTAACATCCACTTTAAATATTTGAAGTGGCATGTATATATATGCCAAATTTTATTATGTTAATTCCAATAGTTCAACGTAAAGATATGTGATATGTCAACAACATTAATCATTCAATCTTTCTCGGTTAGATAATGATCAGTACCTAGGTCGTCACCCCTAAACACTGCCATTGGACATGCGAATTTGACTTCAAATACGCTGATAAACTAGAATTTAGTCATATTTCTTCAACAAATTTCTTTACCATACTAACCTAGCATACGGCAGCATACCCACATAACCGATTAATGCAATTCTGACTTGTCCCTTCAAATCATTAATATAATTTCATTAAAAAATAGATCATGCTTACAAGCAGCGGCATTTGAGGGGCAATAATAGACCCGATTCGTCCGATCATCGAACAGAATCCAAGTAGCGAATGCCGCGCGTGCGTCGGGAACAGCTCCGATGTATACATGTAGATGCCGCTGAACGCTTGCGTGATGGCGATCTTGCCTACAAGGTACAGGAGGGTGGCCAGCCAAGACATCGCTGGAACGGTTAAATAATGATAATAATTAATAATCCATATATTGTTAGTGTGTTGGTAACAATTCTTCTTATAAATTGTGTTAATTATAATTAGTAGATCATTTTATTATATTTGACCTGTTATTAATTAAAAATATTATTAGAAAAAAAATTATTAAGTTACCAAGTGTAAAAAAAATAATAGATATATAAATGTGAAATAAAATACAATCTCAATTTTATAATTAATTATTCTTTAAAAAGATAAGTGAAATAATAATGTTACCATATAACAGTCATTGCTTTATATGCCTTCGCGATTATTTTAAAAAATCAATTATATAAGAATGATTAAGAATATATGATACTTACTTTTAGGCACAAATGTGATGGTAACACAAGAAATGCCGCAAACTAAGTAAGCCATCAATAATGTCCTCTTCCTCCCGATACGATCCAGCACTAAGGCGTTAGTGACAACAGCGATCACTTCCACGCTCACTACCAACATATAATTGGTGTATTTGTCTCCGGCGAGTGACACAGAATTTATGGCGAGTCCATAAAAGACGAAAGTACAAGTAATCCACCACCAGGAACAGATGGCAAGGCGAGTCATTATAATTGGAGAATGCATAACTTGGATCCATAGACCTTCTTCTTTTTCTGTTTTCTTTTCATCTATTTTTACTTTCTCCTCTACACTGGTCAATTGCCGCATTGTCTCATCAGATAACACCACATTATTCATTTTGGCTGCCTTCAATATTATTTCCAGAGCTTCATCTTTCCGCCCTTTGGACAAAAGCCAGCGGATACTCTCAGGTAAGAAGTATATATAAGAGAGGAACAGTAAAGAAGGTGGATACACCACCAAGATGAAGGTACGCCAGTATGGAAAAACCTTCGCGAAAAGTGCGAAGCCTAGTCCACCTAGAACTAACATAATGCCAAGGAATGCTGTCGTCAATACTCTCTTGTCTTGTCCCAATAGCTCGATAGCTGAAAGCATTTTTTAAATTACTTTTTTCAATATTATCAAAAATAAGCGTAATTTACTTATTTATAAAGAGAAAATTCTTAAACAAAATATTTTTGGAACGAAGTTCTTTATCACCATTCACGCTGTATCCCACCTATACACGTAGCAGAACAGACAAATAGAATCGTTCCCTTCTATGACTTTTTATCAGAGTTCTCTGAGTGGAATGAATTATTGCGTTTACATTCTCATGCCACTGCACCGCGGCGGCTGCCGTCTTATTTTATTTTTAAATTTTTTTATATGTGGTGAATTATTTTTGTATAAAAAATAAAATCATTTAGTGACAGTTAACATCGTTTTTTTAGTTATTTGAACTTACTTAGAATATAAGCAGCTGGGAAGGCGCTGGCTCCTGCGACTGTCTCTAGAAACTCTACAATCACATACATTTCATACGAAATTGAAAACGCCTTCATAGTGCCGATGGCTCCGACCAGCGTGCTGCTTAGTATTAAAGCTCGCTTCCGACCCCATCTATAAAATAAAAAATATGCTAAAAAATTGTCTTCAAGTTGTACCCTTCATGTAAGAGGTAACCTAATAATCCGTTCTCCACGCGCCGTACATTTTCGAGACATTGCAAAAGAAATTTAATCATGTCTCTAAATGGGAATCGAACCAACGCTCGTTTACTGTTCGAACTTACCGATGAGCTAGAACGGCCTTTAGTTAGAAGGTTTTAAATAATATATAATTATAGAACTACACAGTGGTTTTAAAATGTGTAATTAATTACAAAAAAAAAGTAATGAAGCTTAAAATTACATATATTTTTTTCGTTACGTTCAAAATAGAGAATTATAACTACATACTGTCCGCCCAAACATATTGCACGTGGTGAGCTATTTTATATAATTCTACATATAAATACGTATCGTTTTATTAAAAAAACGCACTAAATAGGTACTTTTAAAATGGAATGTTGTTTGCTTTTAATTGATCTCACTTATCTAGGTTGACTGAAGGGCGTGTAGTCCCAGTGATGGTCCCCAATCGAGTTTTATTATGTTTATATGCTGGAGAAAACGGCAAAGAGCGGGAGATGTACGGCTATGTTTTTTTTTATCAAATATGTATATTTCTTTCATTTTGATTTTTTCTCTAACCGTGTAACAAGGCGAAGCGCAGCATTGGGTTCCGCCACTCAATACGCAACGCCTTCAGAACGGGACTTAAAGTGGGAAACGAAGGTGTCTTTAAACAATTAATTTAAACGGAGAGCCTTAAAACAAATTTCATAAGTTCCCTCTGCTACTCCTCTCTGTGAGTGGAACAGCGCGAAGCTAAAATATATATGTGACAATGAAATAAATTTAACCAGATTATTGGCGTATATTTGTTTTTTTTTTTAATTTTTATACATTTTTGAAACCACTCGACTTTTAGAAAATTTGGGTCGGATAGAATCACTGACTACTGCAAAATGTTCGAAACGTTAAGTTTCCAATGATGTATAAAAATGTGATTAATCCGGTAAAAAATATTTCATTTAAAATGTGTAACAATCGCAAAAATTAAATTCAAATTCAAGTTCAAATATTTTTATTCAAAATAAGAAGTCATAAGCTTATTAAACGTCAAATAATTTACCACCAGTTCACTCAAGTTACTGCCTCAGACCTGAGAAGAACCGGCGAAAGAAACTCAGCGGGACGTTTCTTTTTTTTTAATCAAAACTTTACATTATATAATTATGTGACAATGATACATTTGAAATAGGCTGGAGCGAGCATTTTATTCCCAAGGCGTGTTATCATTTAGAAAATCGTTAATATAGTAATAATCTTTAACACACAAACGTCCTTTCACAACTTTTTCAAATTGTGAAACAGAAAATTCTCTGACGTTTTCTGGGATCCCATGGGAAAATTCTCTGACGTTTCTATTTCTAGTATTAATATTATGTTTTTCTTAACATACATAACATTTTCAAAAATGTATTGAGATGCAACAAAAAATATTATTTATATCTTAACCAATTTGGCGTTAAGTAATAGCGTCGGCCACTGCGTGTCGCATTGGGTAATGCCGGGCCCCGGTGCCCATCCACCTTAAAAGCCGGCAACGTTCCTGTAGCTCCTCTGGAGTTACACGGGACCGTGAGGCCTGTCGTGGTCCATCGGCAATAAGATGTGACTGTAATCTACAGGTTGTGGGTTAGAATCACACTCGAAGAAGTGAAACATTTAATGTTTTCAATTTAAATATTTTAAAGTTTCCATTCCTTCGCTCTGGTAAAAAGGCAAAACGCGGCGTTGAGTTCCGCCACTCAACACGCAATGCTTCAAATTCGGTGGAAAGTGGGGAACGGAAGTGGAACGGACTGTCTTAACACTAGGTTCCCAAGTTCCCTCTGTCACCCTGCCATGTGCGGGATACAGCGTGAAGCTGAGTGAGAGTGTACCTGTCAGACACGTATCCCAATATAGGCAGAGAGACCAGCATGCCGATGTTGTGGATGGTGCCCACCAGCGTGCGCTTCCACTCCTGACATGCTAGGTTAAACTGAAAATATTTATGAAATATCAAAATATATAAATTACACTTTCATATTTTGAGTCTCTTACTAAATAGCAATATACAAATATCAAAAATATGAATGATTTATTTATTATTAATTTCCGAATTACTGCATAAAGGTTGATATATTCCCAATGAGCTGAAGTCTTCCACTATCATTTATCATCATATTTTTCATGAATCATATAGTTTAACATTTTAACATTCATCATACAGTTATTCATTTATTTATTTAGGTACGTGATATACACGTACACCTACATTTCTGTAAAAATTAAACAATTTGCACTAACATTATCTGACATCTGTATAATATATTGTCGATATATCATAGTATATACGTAATAACGTTTTATAAAACAATAAACGCCAACTGCACGTATGAAAAGTGTCACGTTCACGTGTCTCACGTGTGCGGTAGACTTGCAATGTAATCTATCTCTCTTCTGCTCCATTAGAAGGATTATAATATAATAAAATTTTGAAAAAAAGTAAGTAAGTAAGTAAGTTAAATAATTCCTTGAAGTTATTCAAATTCAATAAAATAAATATCTGTCAACGGACTTTACAGACAACTAGTTTTTTTACGTTCTCCAAGTACCGACATAGTATTTAGATATTTTTATGACCGCATTTAATTAAGTGAACGAATTTAGGCAAAGTGGGGAACAGAAGAGTAACGGAGTGACATAACACTAGGTTCCCAAGTCCCCTCTGCCTACCCTACCGTATGCGGGATACAGCGTGAAGCTGAGTGATTTAATTTAGTCTTAAGGGTACTGATGGTATTATTTCTATTATGATCTAAAATTATTTGTGTTTGTAAATTTCGTACCTATTGTCTTTAAAAGTGTGAAACTGTCATTTAATGATATCATCATATGAACTTAAATATAGAACACCTTTGTATATATTGTATACAATAATCTTGTAATACTTTTGTTATACATTTGATACGCTAGTTAGCTGCCACTTTATTCGAAATGCTGTAATTATAAACTTTGCATAAAAATGTATGAACCTACTTCAGCTACTATAGTCTCCTTAGTAGCATAAAGCCAGTGCTCGCAAGGCCGCAGGTCATCGGTGAAGGTATCTTTGTCGCAAGGAAGCTGTGCGTCGAGCGGCGCCTTGCTGGCACAGCGCCGTTCCCGCCCAACCGCCGGCAGAGCGCCCTCCAGCCACGCTGGTGTGTACTCGGTGCTGTTAAGTGCTTCACATTCTGGTACTACGCATCTGTGAGAGAAGAAAATAATATATTTTTATAGTATCGGGGTGCTTATAAGCTAACTGATTGGATGGTGGGAGCTGTGGTTTTGCTTATAAATAAATAAATGTTACGTTTAATGGGCAACTCGGGTCGTCGCACCACGCTGTCATACGCCAACATTCTCTGTAAGACGTAGGTGCTCGCTAAGATGAGGCTTTGCGAAATTCGAACTCTAAGAGTGTGTTTTTAGAGTTAATCATTTGTATGAAAGTTTATTAACAGAAGTGCTAGGGCTCGCAAATTTTTTTTATATATTTTTTAGGACGTAGGTACTACTAAAGACAGAATTTTACGAAGTTCCCTATTGAGATCCTAAATGGTATGAAACTTGTTTATTACAATATTTCTACAAAATAACTGTTTTACTGAGTCGTCTGGAACTTTTTTTCAATGATAATAAATATAGATATATATTAAACACAAAAGTAATTTAGATTAGTATATAAGTAATAGTGTATTCCAAACCGGCGTGTATAAATTTATTTGCGAAAAAATAAGAGGGCTTAATATAACTGATACAACATGAATTTATAATTATTAAATTTCTTCTCTATTTATCTCTTCGGGTAGCTAGTGGATCTGGGCAGGATCGAGGTTGTACAGGTGTACCTCACTCCATTACCTCATAGGCAGGTTCCTATGAAGTATTGGAGTCGCCAAAGGCAATCAAAACTAAATATAACTGAACTGATAATCACATTATAATATTCTAAATAGAATAATAATATATTTATTTTAAAAATACATGACCATGAAAACTGAAGTCGAAACTGAATAACTGCATTAGTTCCTATTAAACTGTGTCGCAGTTATAAGAATTCCCTAGGCCTCGCTCATAAAGTATTGTACTATATAATAATATCACATAACATATATTTAGTAATGAGTTATAAAAATCATAACAACAAAATTTAAAAAAAGATAAAACAGTCATTAAGAAGTAAGTATTTAAATGGTATACATTAATAATAATACAATAATAATGAGGCCTAGCGTAGCGCAGCGGCACAAGCGTGTGACTGTAAACGATAGGTTTTGGTTCGATCCCACTCGAGGAAATGAAATATTTAATATTTCCTCTAATTTTCCTTTCCTGTAATATTTTTATTTCTTTGCTCTGGTAACAAGATAAAGTGAGGCGTTGATAAATGGCAGCAGATAATTGTTCAAATTTAAAATTTTGTTCTCTTTTAAGGACTTGAAGAAGGTCATAAAATTCCATCATAGAATAAGAAAGTCTTTCATCAAGAAATAGAAAATATATATTTTAAAATAAAATAGTAAAATAAAAATCGAATAACCGAGTCGATTTTACTTAATAATGAATAACCACAGGACTTAAGCATGTCTTGAAAACTTTGTTCTATAGTGTAGCTCACTATAGAACAAAGAACTTCTAAACTTGCACTATTCACTTCTACCAGTTAATTTAGACAAGTTTTTACAAACATTATTTACCACTTAGATTATTATGTATCTGCCTGAATTTGGAAGTAACCAAGTTTTATTAATTGCATAGCTGTTGTACTCGTATTTATATATACGATACCAGAACACAAACAAACGATTTTAAAATATTTTTTGGTTTGTCTGTCTTTCTACTATTTCTACGTATATAAAACGAGAAAAATTGAAAGATGTGTCTGTGATTTCAAAATAAATATTAATTATATTTTATACGATAGAGTAAATTCATAATACCGGGTGGGCCAGAAAGGCGTACGATTTTAAAAACACTCTTGCGCTTGAACGATATGAGCCGGGGGAGGCCGCGCGGGTGGTGGGGTTGAGAAGCTCGGTTCTCGGAAATTTAGTCGTGATGGATAACTTCACCGGAGCGCAACGTGCATTCTGCGTTAAACATTATTACAAAAATGGCGATTCGTGCGCTATTGTTCGGCGTTTATTTCGGCGTGAGTTTGGATTACATGACCTAAATCAGTGTCCGAAGGAAAGTGTGATTAGATCGTGGGTCAGAAAGTTCAAAACTACTGGTTCGTCTCTCAAACAAAAGCCTGCGGGACGCCCAAGGTCAACAAGAACGGAAGACACAATTGAACAAGTTAGAGCTTCAGTTCAACGTAATCCTGGTCTATCGACTCGCAAGCGTTCAGCTAAACTTGCAGTATCCAGAACATCTTTGCGTCGCATTTTGTTAAAAGATCTGAAATTGCATAAAATTCAACTTGTGCAGGAATTACAGCCAAATGATCCAATTTTAAGACGAGCTTTTGTTGAAACAATGCTGGAACGTTTTCGGAGTTTCAACAATATTCTGTTCTCCGACGAAGCCCATTTTCACATAAATGGGCATGTCAATAAACAGAATTGTCGTTACTGGGCTGCAGAGAACCCACGTGCAAAACATGAAAAGCCTCTGCATTCGCCGAAAGTAACCGTTTGGGCGGCCATATCAGCGCACGGAATTATCGGACCCTATTTCTTTGAAAATGAACAAGGGCAATCTGTCACTGTAAACTCTGACCGATATATAGCCATGCTAAGGGATTATTTCTTTCCGCAACTGCAACAATTTGAAGAATATAATCGTGCGACGTGGTTTCAACAAGATGGCGCGACATGCCATACATCTAATGCCTCTTTGGCGGTCGTAAACGAGATGTTTGCTGGGAAACTGATATCGCGCCGAGGTGACATTGCATGGCCGCCTAGAAGTCCAGATCTAACGCCACCGGACTTTTTTATGTGGGGATACCTAAAAAGTAAAGTATTCCAATAATCCAGCAACAATTAATCAGTTGAAGACCAATATCAGAGAAGAAATGACAGCTATTCCCCGCGCAATGTTCGAGCGAGCTTTTACCAATTTGAGGTTCAGATTCGAGGAATGTTTGCGGCGCGATGGTGCACACCTCAGTGATGTTATTTTTAAGAAAAGAATTTCCCGGATGTCTTCTATTAATTGAAATAAAAATTGTATGTGAACTGTATTTAGTTTTTTTATTATATTTTTTTCAAATTCGCGATTATTTCTGGTCCACCCTGTATAAAATAGGACACGACACCATGAGCACAGACGGCATGTCCCGTTTTTAAATATACCATGATGTACTGGCGTTTTAATAAATTGGGACAAGATTTATAAAGTAAAAAGTTGACTTGTACATGGGTCTACCCCTAGGAAGTTTTTAGATTATGTTGAAATTAGTTTTGTGGTCTTCTGACCAAGCATTTCCTTTTATGAACACTAATATTTAACTTAACAGTATTTAAGTAGCCAAAATTGTAAACAAGCAGTCACAAAAACTGCTTTAGAGATTCAAACAAATCAAATATTCATTAGCGTGATCATTATGTTGGCAAATTACAAAGTGCCAACATCCGCCACAACCTAATGACAGTTCACTCGATGCTACTTGTCTCTATTTACAAACAATGAGTACAACGAAAAAAATTTATAAAATTGCACAAGGTCGAGGTCTATCTATTAAATTATTATCAATATAAATAATATAAAAATATATCAAATATCACGTTACTAAATAATAAAATAAATAATAAACTATCCAATGAGGCAAGTTAGTCCAGTCGATCTATAAAATCCTAAATACTAGAATTTTCTTCTCGGGACAGCCAGTAAAGGTCTGTCGTTGTAAAAAAATAGAGGTACGCTTGGCTTCTTTAAAAGCGTCAGATTGAAAGTTTGATCCCTACTCGTCGAAATTAAAAATTTAATATTTTCATTTCCTCCCTCTCATAACGAGCAAAGCACGTCTTTGAATTCCTCCACTCAATGCATAATGCCTCAAAATGGAGAATGGAAATGTAGGGTATGAAGAGTGTGATATAGATATATATTGGTTAAAGCTAGGGTAGGAAGAGGAAATTTCGGAACCTAGTGTTAAGAAACTTCATACCCTTTATGAGACTTCTATTCTCCATTTTCCGGTGAAAAGTGGAGAACGGAAGTGGAACGGAGTGTCTTAGCACTAGGTTCCCAAGTTTCCTCTGCCTACCCTGCCGTGTGCGGGATACAGCGTGAAGCTGAGTTTATAGAGTAATAACCACGTTTTATCAAGTGCATAGTTGTACTCATACGCACAGCGAATATTGATATATACGATAGCAAAACACAAACAAATATTTTTTCTGTATTTCTGCTACTTCTACGTCTATAAAAGGAATAAAATTCAAGGATCCGTCTGTTATTTCAATGTTTTACCTTCCCATGTGCGGGATACAGTATGAAGTTGAGTTTAGAAAGAGTTTATTATTTTAAAGCAATATTGGCAGCTATAAACAAAAATATCAATCAGTGAGTATGCTTGTTGCTATAAAAGCTATAAAATGACTTGATGAGAAAATATTGTGTGAAATTTACACGGTGACGTGTTGTCAAGAGGAAAAGATCAAGTCAGCTCACATGTAGTATGCACGTTGTTACTATTTATAATTCATAAATTTACTTTATTAACTATTAACATTAAAAATATATAATAGTAGCACATATCGTGCGAAATAATCATTTTCAATAGTGAGCACAAGCGTAGCGACTTCAAACACGAGGTTCAGGTTGTAGCTTTAATTTCCACTCGAGAAAATAAAATACGAGTATTTAATATCTCCATTTTTTTGCTCGGTTAAAGCGCGGCGTTGAGTCACCCGACTTAACACACAAAACCTCAAATTTGACAGAAAACTATATGTCTCTTTGTTAGAACACCGTCTTTTCACCGTCACCGTCTCTTATAGTCGTTTATTTCCAAGTAAAGAAGGAACAAATACTTTTCCTCCAATTAATCAACTTTATAACAGTGTCGAGATCAAAATGTGATCAATTCTTACAGAACAATAATGAGGATTTATATTGACAGTAATAAAGTAAAATGAAAATCGAAAAAAAAAAGATTTTTATTATATACAATAAAAGTTTCTTTTTTTTTTTCAAATTATTAAAGGTTAAATTACTACTACTCATATATATTTTAACTAGTCTATGACATTGTTCGAAACCAGACTTATACACTGATATCATTTATCTGAATAATATATTATACTTTTTTAAAAACAAAATATATACACTCAAATAACGCCGCTGCAGGTAAAGGTGATAGAGGTTTAAATTTCTTCGCTCTGGTAAGAAAGTACGCGACGTTGAGTTCCCCAATTCTACACGCTATACTTATAGTAAAAATGCTTATATTAAAAATTGCGGGAAATGTTTCGAAGGAAAAACAATAATAAATAGATTTTTTTCCTTAAATTAGAAGAATTCTTTAAATAAGAACGATTTTGCGCCAGTTTTGTAAATTTTCTTCTTGCGCTATAGTTACATTTTATATCTTTACACATACATTTCATACCACAGTCCTAACTAAAAAAATCTCCACTGTAGAGACTCGCAAATCAAAAAAAAAATTAATTCAAGTGTTCTGCCAAATCATCGTCATTAAGCCGGTATATTATAATACTTCTGACGTACTCTATTATTATATAGTGACAATATCTGTATGTCATCTAATGTGTCTAGCGTTCATTACTATAATGGACGTCCATTGTGGTGAAAAAACGAATTACTTGTATTTTTGTTTTTAATTGTTTCCACATTGTACGTCGTAAACAGCAGGATAGGCAGAGGGAACCCAGTTCTACCCTAATTTCTAGATATTGTGTGTAGATTGTTGGAAATAAACGGCCGGGTTGGCTTCTCCGCAGAGGCGAGAATTTTAAGTAAACGCTGGCCTCTGTGGCACCTGTCTAAAAAAATACTTATTACTTGTTTAAAATACTTATTTAAAATAAGTATTTTTCGTTCCTATGGGAGGATTAACACTTTAAAATAGTAAAAATATAAATAAATTCCGGATAGTTGCAACATTTTTTGGAGAAATAATATAATAAGAAAAATAAATATAGAGAATAATACAGCAGTTTATGAAAATATATTTTTATGTATTATTCTAGCCAACTTTTTCGAAAAGAATAATGGCTTCGAGTAAATACCGCTTCGTTTCACCAGTTGAAGAAAGGATAGTTGCCTATTGTGGTGGATGCTTGCGAAATGTAAAAAATCATACTTTGATGCGTAGAAATACTTCTGTTAATGATTTTTTTTTTAATATAAATTTCTACTTTTTAACAACATAATAATAACTTGCGAACGTGCAGAGCACAGATAAGAAATGCAACAACTGAGAGCCGATAAACTAAGGTAGTCTACCGACTTATTTTGTCTGTAGAGACATCATACTTTCAATATGTACTAAAACTTCATCCAAAAGGAGGGGTGTTATAACTTTGACCTTTCTATGTGTCTACCTGTGGCACCGTCGCTCCTGAATGAATGACCCGATTTGAATACGGCAAGCTCTGAGAGCCAAGATAGTTGACATAACACCGATTCCTCTTTAAAAACCGGTTGACCTTTGTTAAAAAAACTTTTATAAACATTTTGTTGAACTTAAGAAATTGAGGCCTTTCGTGGCGGCACAAAAGTGTGACTGTAACTGACAGGTTCTGGGTTCGAACCCCAGTCGAGGCAATGAAATATTTAATATTTTCAATTTAAATATTTAATGTTTCATTTCTTCGCTCTGGTAATAAAGCTAAGCGCGGCGTTGAGTTCCGCCACTCAACACGCAATGCCTCAAATTCGGCGGAAAGTGGGGAACGGAAGTGGAACGGAGTGTCTTTACACTAGGTTCCCGAGGTCCCTCTGCCTACCCTGCCTCGTGCGGTATACAGCGTGAAGCTGTGTAAGAATATGAAGCCTGTCGTGGCGCAGCGGCACAAACATGTAACTGTAACCGATGGGTTGTGGGTTCGATCCACAGTTGAGAAAATGAAATATTTAATATTTTCAATTTAAATATTTAATATTTTCATTTCTTCGCTCTGGTAACAAGGCAAAGTGCGGCGTTGAGTTCCACCACTCAACACGCAATGCCTCGATTTCGGTGGAAAGTGGGGAACCAAAGTGTAACGAAGTGTCTTAACACTAGGTTCCCAAGTTCCCTCTGCCTACCCTGCCATGTGCGGGATACAGCGTGAAGCTTGGTAAGAATATGATAATAACGTTAAATGTAGTTGAACCTCACACGCAAATTATTATATCCGCACACGCAATCATATTATAAACTTATCTTACCTTCACGCAGTATCCCGCTAATGGCTGTGTAGGCAGAGAGAACTTAGTGGCCTAATGTTAAGACACTCCGTTCCGTTCCACAATTTCCACCATATTGAGAAAGAAGAAGAGAAGAAATGAGAATATTAAATCTTTAAATTGAATATATCAAATATTTCATTTCCTCGAGTGGAGATCAAGCCCAAAACATATCACCTACACAGTCACACGCTTGTGCCCCTGTACCATCACAGGCCTATATATAAACTGTATTTAAAAAGTGGGACTCGTGAATTTCTCATCATTCTATATTGGTAGAGTAAAAAAAGTAAATTAAGTTACAATATTTTTCAAAGTTCCTGCAAGCATTAACACTTGGGCAGCAGTCCTCAAAGTGAGGCTCCCAATTATTCTAAAAATTCTTGCAATATAATATGAACCATATTAGGCTCTTCGGCTCATAAATTTGCCGACCACTTATCTAGGGGGTCATAGAATATCCAATTTTGGGTATACATGTGGTCACCTGCAATAATATTTACTGTAAGACTTGACAAATTTTACAAATTATTTAAGTTAAAAATTACTTTAAAAAGATGTTTTTAGAAAGAAATTTTCTCTATTAGTATTTTATTAACCTTTTCATCTTTAAATGAATTACAATATATTACAAAGAGTACTTATTCTGTTATATTTACCACTCTTTCAATATTCTTCTACCTAAAATACATATTTCTAAATCTATGTTACATATTTTTAAGATACTATTTAGTAATTATTTTAGCACTCTTAACTATACTCAGCAGTTATTATTTAGTAAATATATGTATATTTAATAATAGCTGCTTAGTACTTAGATTATTACAAATTAGTATAGTAACTTACCTTGAATTTAAAAGTTACTATTAATAATTACCTTTTCTTTTTACGATTTGTGTTGTGAACTCCAATAAGTCCTCGATTCAAATCAATTTCAATTTACTTTTCAAGCGCTAATCGACGCTTTTTTCGTTGTTTTTTAATGTTTATGTGTTTTCCTTAAATCACCAGTTATAAGAGGTAAATGTGCCATTTTATTATCGTTTTTATCAAATGATTTACAAATCGATAACTAAAAGGTCGCACTTTCATTATTGAGAAGATTAACAATTTCTTTGTAATTTAGCTGTCACAAATGCGCCAAGTATACCAAATAATACAAATAATAACAATCCTAACGAATTCCACAATATTTTTTAGTTCACGCATCTTCAACCAGACGGTAGAGGACTTAGTAATTTATTGCGTATCGAGAGTACGAAATATCATATATTTTTAATTATTGCATATTGCTAAAGTAGTCCTGCTGTTCTTTTTTAAAGAATATGTTATTTATGATTATATCGTTCCGTTTATAGATATGGAAAAATAATGTATATTTTTGTAACAGTAAATGATATATACTGCTGTGTAGTGTGACAGTAAACCTGATGGTAGTGGATACGATCCCGTCTTGAGAGAGTGTATTAATTTCATCTTCCATTGTGGCAAAACTGGCATTGATTTCCGGTACTAAACTCTTTTTGCGTACATACTAGACTCTTTTTGCGTACTCTGTTTTAAAAAGTGAATTTATATAGCTACATAATTTCAGCCATTCACGCAAAGTAGAGATAAATATAACAAAAACTAAAATATATATGTATTTTCAAAAGTGCTTACATATTGTGTGCGGTTTGACTTCTTTTATTTACATTCGTAAGTTATTCACGCGACTGTTATATAAATTATATTTGCATATTTTGCACATTTTAAATAATATTTTACTATATATATTTATAAGCAATGACGCATTGTAAAAGGTGTATATATTTACAAAGACAGAACAATTCATCGACCTGTAGTTCTTGTATCTAACAGACATACTCTAGTCTAGTTAAAAACGTACTTTATATTTTAAATTATTTTTTTATTGTACCTACAAAGCTTAACAATCATTGTATGATATGAGTCAAAACTTAAAAATTTTTTAATGATTTAAAATATTTCAAAATGTATGTCTATGATTTTGTAAATAAATACGGGCTAAGAAAAATTGTAATAATAAAAACTGTTAGATCTAAGGCTGTCAGTGAAAATATTTAATGAAAAGTTTTTGATATAAGATTACATTTATTTTTCTAGAAAATGATCAAAGAACATATTGAATTGCATTTTAAAAGAGCACTTATTGAGTCTCGGCGGAGACGGTTTCTTGTCTTCGCAGCAAAACTGGCTTCGGTGCATCTTGATATTCATTCGACGTGATTCAAATGTGCTTACAATAGTCGTTTCGAATAAAAGAAACTTAAATTAAAAGTAAGGAACATATTTGAAAACATTGCGTAGAATGTGGGAAACTAACATAGACACTTTTGTATCGTAACTGTAACTAGGTCAGCTGGGGTCGTACACTGTCATACTTAGTTTTCCTTAGAATTGGAATTAACCGGCATCCTTATTATCTTTTGAAACTTCCGTTGTTTCTGTTATTATCTCGTCTCGTCGTGTCACAGTTCTCAGACGTGATGGAGCAAAGTGCACTCTTTGATAGCTAGTTACTTAGAATATTATAAGGAACGCTAAAATAGTTCTTTAGGAACGTATTTAAACATGTTGAAATGTTTTAATTTTTCGTTGTATCGAGCATTTAGCAGTAAACAGGGGAAAAATAGTGCTAAGACATTGCGTTTTCCAACTTCCGCTCAACCTCAATGTATAGCGCGTCGAGTGTCGGAACTGCCGCGCTTCGAACATTGTCTGAATAGTAATTACAATAACTATATTCATCGCATCTACCACATGAGCCACTTGTTGTTAATTTTATAATGAATAAAGAAAGACTTAAATTTCTTACAAGTTTTTTTATTTGTTACATAAAATGAAACAAGCTATATTTTTTTCTGCTCTACGAATGAATCCTATACTAATGAAAGCTTCCTCCAAAAATTTTACTTTTTTTGCTTTGTATGAATATTTATTAATTAACGTTAAAGCGATAAACCAATGAGTCAACGTTTTAAGACGCGTCGGCTTAATACATGCGTATTGTTAAATCAATTGATATTTATTCTAGACTTCTAGGCACTACTACTTAATAGCTATTTTAGAATTAGAATTTTGAATTGGCAGTACCTACATCAAAATTTAAGTATTGTGTTAGAAATGGAGTTTACTTAACACTAGGTTTCTGTTGCTAACCCTGCTATTTACAGGGATACAGTGTGTTTATTACCAGCGATTATTCCCTTAGCATGATAAGATAAGGTATTATACGCAAATATTCTTGGAAACTAATTTTAAACTAACAAAATTTACAAAGCTATATAAATCAGGCACTGAATTTATCTTTGTTTATAATTTATTAATATTCCATAGATATTTGGCGAACGACCTCACGCGGATCATACTGCGATTGTGAAACTGTAGATTCTACGTGTCATGGCCGTCAACAATAGTCAATAAAAACATCTTTGGTTACCATTTTTTGCAAAGATGTCATGTTTTTTATCATATTCTATATAAATAAATAATTATAAAATATTTATATTTATATTTATATACACGCATGATCGCGTTTAGTGTCTTTTATTTACTTAATGCAAAATAATCAATATGTTGATGTTGGTAATATTAAATCATTTTTACTATTTTTTTAAGTGTTATTTCACACTTTGACAGAAAATACTAAACTATAATTTAAAAAGCGTATAAAAATTTTGAACGAAGCAGGATTTGAACCCGCGTCAATTCAATTTTTATATGCTTTTTATATTTAAGTTTAATATTAAATCAGTCGACCAATTCTAACAAGGACGTCTCTTTTTTGTAAATATTGTTTACTTTATTATTCGCTTGTTTTTTTTTTCATTAAAATAAATCTTCAAATACATATAATAATATTGACTTTTACAGTTTTGTAAAATAGTTCGTATAACGACCACTGACACTAAACAATTATAAAGCAATTTCTGTTTTGGCGCATAATTTTAATGACATAAGCGTTTTGTCCGCATCTCAGGGTTCAGTTCCCGCTACATTCAAATTTGTACAAAAATGTTATTATGAGAAATAGTTCGTTTTTGCCTTTCGTCTAATATAAACTTTAATGATAAAACAAAAGCTAATTTTCCCAACTGTCTGTTAGACACTAATAGCAAATAGAATAAATGCACTATAATTAAATAAACGTTGTGCAATTAAATGATCAGCGTCGACCACTCGGGCATTCAGGCACACTTCTAGGTATGTATTCAATACCAATAAAACGATTGGACTAAACTTGGTAGAAACTCCGACACAAATGTTAGACATTACTGTTGGATACTGTTACCACCTTACGGATAAGGTTTATTGTTTCTGAAGTTTATAGGCGCAGCGGCACAAGCGTGTGACTGCAAACAACAGGCTGTGAGTTCTATCTCCGCTCGAGGAAATGAAACATTTAATATTTTCAAATTAAACACTTCACACTCAACACGAACTGCCTCAAAGTGGAACGGAGTGTCTTTACACTGGTTTCTCAAGTTCCCTTTGTCTACCCCGCCATGCGCAGGATACAGCGTGAAGTTCAGCGTACGTAAATAGTGTTCGAGTTGTTCACACGTCCACGTTATACAAAAAGCCAGACATTTGAACACTCGTGTTCATATAAAATATTCGATATATACACGGAGTGTATTGTCGTACGTGTTTATCGTCTCGTCTTTTCGTTCTTTCAGATACCAATACTAAATATTTTTTAATGTGTCAGTGTTGTAAAGGTAATTCAGAAGAAAGTTAATTTAATTGGTTGCTCTCTCTAGTGTTAACTAGAACCAGTTATCATTGTTATGGATTCACAATTACTTAGATTTAGATTACAGATATTTGTTTTATAAACGTCACTTTTAGGTACATACCTATGTATTGTTTTTAATTAATATACAACCACCAAAAAAAGGTTAGACTTTGTTCTAGGGATTATATATTTTCTTTTCAAAGTTTTTATAATATCAATATCGGGTTTTCAAAAAACATGTTTAATAATCAATATACGCGCATAATCCGGTTAAAGTGTTTCATTTAAAATGTGTTACAATCACGAAAATCAAAGACATTATAATAAAAATGAATTATTTTCGTTTGCTGATAAGAAAACTGTTACTTATTGGGTATTAAAAAATAAAAGCGTGACGATAATAACATAATAAAATTGCTTTCGCAATGTTTATAAGCGTTTGCGACCCGCTTCGACACAGCTTGTCAAGAAAAATACTGTTAATTCTATAAAACTTAAGCCCTAAGTATGCAATATAGTCAAATAATTTAATTCAAAATAATAAGTTACTTCCTTCATTTTCGGAACTGAATTATTGTTACATAAAAGTTAAAGCCTAAATTATTTTATAATTAAATATTTGGTTTCAAGGTATTATAAAAACTTATAAAATCATTATGCCTATTAATTTCAAAGCAAATGTTACCTGTAAGGTACGTCGGCTGCTAAGAAAACGTAATTGGTCGCGTGAAATGCCATCACAAAAGGCACTACAGCCAACAAAGCATAGTTCTTCAGGTGGAACAGCTTGAACTGACCTAACTCCTGCATCAGGACCTCCGTGTCCACACTATGACCACTCGTCTTAACTTTCTCATTACTCATTTTAATATCTAATTTATACTTATTGTTTATAAAATTAAACACTATTTACATATTAATTTAAAATATTTTGAATTTATTTATATATTTTTATATAATTTTAAAGTAATTTCTAAACGGAACGCAGTAACACGCACGTTAGGTGCGCTTGCGCCGTCGACGACTCTAACAGTGCGAGCGATCCTAATATTATGTACTTATAATTGTCATTACACACTATGAGAAATATTTTAAATGCCATTAATCTCTTGTGACAATAAATATTAAACTTGACAATTTCTCGGTAAATTAACTAATTACTACATTTTTTTACATTATTTAAAAATATTTGTAAATAATTTCGTAAAAAAATACTAATTATACGATTACTCTATTTTTATTGTTTTGTTACTTTTTGTATGTGGAATCAATCATAGTTTATTTGCAAATGCTTGATTTTACACATTTTCTATATTATTAGGGCATTAATAAAAATCACTAGGATTCTACAATACTGTATGTAGATATGTATGTCACATCACAACTTAATTTGTTTTCATGGTAATTTTCAGTACTATTTAGGGACGATTTTTTTATTTTTTTATCGTTTCTTCTGTAATAGGTACATAATGTTTAGCGAGTTTTTTAATATTTGGACATATTCCAATTGTTTACTCATTCAGTTTCACACTGTATCCCGCAAATGGCAGTGTGTTCAGAGGTAACGGAGTGTCTTAACCTAGCGTTAACCTAGTGTTAGGACACTCCGTTCAACTTCCGTTTCGCACTTTCCGCCGAAATCGAGGCATTGTGTGTTTAGTGGCGTAACTTAACGCCACTCTTTGCCTTGTTACCAGAGCGAAGAAATGAAAACATACAATATTTAATTTGAAAATATCAAATATTTCATTTCTTCGGGTAGGATCGAACCCACAATCTATCTTTTACAGTCACACGCTTGTGCCGCCGCGCCACGATCGGCCTCATTATTTTAACTATTATGTACATATACTATCTTTCTATGTATCTTTGACACATTCCATTCATATACGAAACGATACTTTCATTGACTCGTTCAACTTAATTTTGAGTAAATAAACAAAAGTTTCAATATCATTCTATCTGACGTCAAACCAAAGAAAAGAATCTAATGCATAAAATTAAAAAACGACCTTCAGAGTGTCAATTTCAACGTGATATTAGCAAATTGATATGTGCTCAACTGGCACGTTCGAAACGCCATAATCAAAGAACTATGCCATACCAGAGTGTTATTGACAAGAATTTATATTAAAAAAACAAATTGATAAGTAATGAAATATATATATATATATATATATATATATATATATATATATATATATATATATATATATATATATATATATATATATATATATATATATATATATATATATATATATATTTCATTACTTATCAATTTGTTTTTTTAATATAAATTCTTATATTACTATAGAGTTATACTTAAGTTTTAAGCTGTATTCTGCACGAAGAAGGGTAGGCCTATAACACCTAGGAACAGTAGTAATAGTGTTGTCACTCCGTTCTTTAGGGCGCCATTGCGCATTGAGCGAGGAAAATAAAAGTGAAATTAAAATATATAATATTTTTAATTAATTTGCTATACAAATAATAGTTTAACTTTGAATCTAAAAGGAAGGAAATGGCTGATCACATATTTGTTTAACCTTTCTTGCATATTTGCGTTGCGAACCAAATAATATCCTGAAGACTAGTTTATACTTATTATATACTAGTTAGAAGACCTGCGAACAGTTTTGCGACATTGTAACTTCAAATATACGTAAATACCGAGATAATATAGTAAAATTTTATCTTTAAATATTTTGTTTAGTTCCTCGCTGTTGAGATTTTAAATAAAACAAGTTTGACTGAGGTGGAATTCGTTTGTCAAATGTATATTATAGCACAGTCTTAATATATATGTTTACACAACCGCGTACCACGCTTTCTGCGAAATTTTCAAAACTTTTTGTTATGTCTAAAGTAATTTATTGAATATATAAATTAAAATATATGACTAATGCCTCTTTTTAAAGTTATAATATGGAAGAGGAGAAATCTAGTACTTAGTCTTCTCTCGCCGTCGTAAATTAAAATGTCAAATAAATATATAGTAATATTCGTCATGTATATAAAAATTCAGTATAAATAGTCATAGCCTTGCCTCTTGTTTACAATCAAATAACAGAAAGTTCACACACATACTCATATTCACACACATACTCGTATAAAAGAAAGATAACATTAACTCAACTACTTAGCTTTACGCTGTATCCCATGCACACGGCATGGTAGGCAGAGGGAACTTGGGAACCTAGTGTTAACTAACTAACAGTCCGTTTCACTTCCATTTCCCCACTTTCCAACGATTTTTAAGACATAGCGTGTTGAATGGCGGAATTCAACGCCGCGTTTTGCCTTGTAGCAAAGGGAAACATTTCTCGCGTGGGGATCGAACCCACAACCCATCATTAATACTAGTTAACCTCAACTCTTACTCTCTACTCTATACTTTTGTTCTATCGTTGTCAACGAGCATTCCTTCAAATCAATATAGGCATGGTATTGACCGTCTTGCCTTGTAAAACCTAAGAATAATCAAGGAGTTAATAAGAACACGTTAACATTGTTGAACACCATATCTGTCGAATGTTTTATCACTGATAAAGGATTTCATACGTGGAAGGTCAAGCAACCCGTGCTGATAATTGAGTCAAATTTTGCAATTATAGCGGTTGCTCCCATTTCGCAATCGCAAAAATGTTGGTTTTAGTTTTTTTAGCTTCACGCTGTATTAACCGCATATAGCAGGGTAGGCAAAGGGAACTTGGGAACCTAGTAAGACACCTCGTTCCCACTAGGACCATCCTGTTCCCCACTTTCAGGATTATTTTTCAGGCATAGCGTGTTAAGTGGTGCAACTCAATGCCGGGCTTTGCCTTGTTGCCAGATTGTGGAAATGAAAGGACTGGGACTTATTACATTTAAAATATTTAATTACTCTAAGTTAAGGAATTTAACTAATATTCCTGGATATAAGTGCTTTTAGTGAATATCAGTAATACCAATATTCATGTTTTAGAAGTGAAATGAACAGTCATCATTTTATTTTTCTTTGAAGGCATAAGTAGATATACTCGTTACTTATATATGATTAGTCACAAATATATATAGAGTAATCTCTCCCACGAAAAGGACATTAAATAGTTTATGCTCTTTTATAATTCGCTCGTCACCTAAAATGGAGAATAATTATATTTCAATTATATATTGGCAGATAAAAAGCGGCGTTGAGTTCCGCCAGTCAACGAACGAAATGTCTCGTAATTAGGCGGAATATAGGAAACGAAGTGCTTTTACAAGAGCATGTTCATAAAATTCCCTGCGTCCAGAGCGCGCTGAGCGGACAATTACTTAAAGCTCTTTTTACAACAGCCGAGGTGGTTATCTGCGGTCACGTTTAGAATAAATAGGTTTTAATGAAATAAAACATTCATAATGCGAAGGTTAAATACATAGTAAATATTGATTGGTAGAGAAAGGGTCATTACTTCTCATGGTTGTTATACGAACTCATTGTTGCACCAATTTGTATTGCAATTTAATGAGATTTATTGGATAATAATTATTACTATAGCACTTTTTTAATGAAATTTTGCTATTATAGAATTGTCAGGCAAACTCCAAGATAATATCGAGCTCTTTTGAACCTCGTGTTAAAATTAAATATTTTAACACAAGGTTCAAAAGAGCTCGAAATGAGTTGAGTATTTATCAAATGAGTTGAATCATATGGTGTATAGGTATATATTTAATTACATTAACTTTTTATTCAAGTCCACTATTGCATCAGTCGCAATGGCACTGTTCGCCCTTTTTTGGCACCTCCTTGAACGTTATGTTGACTTTCTCAATTTGCAATTTTATATTTAATGCTATAATATGTTACAATAATTAAGAAATTAAGTTACATTTTAAGTCTTTTGTGTACAGAATTCGTGTAAATCCTTTAAGTGTCCGTGAAAATTATTTAGTTTTTTTTTATGTAGCTCCACGAGGCATGGTGGGTGGAGCGAACCTGGGAACCTAATGTTAAGTCACTCTGTTCCCACTGGAATACTTCCGTTTTCCAATTACCGCCAAATTTCGAAGGTTAAGTAGCGCAATTAAACGCCGATATCTTCCTTATCACTACGTGCGCCACGACTACGACGAAGTTATTATTTTTTGCGCTACTTTCATGCATTATGCTTTTAAATCTCAATTTTTTTTGTTCCAAGACATTGTGTGTTGAGTGACGTCACTCAACACTTGTTCCTGGCAAGTAAGACTTAGTTCCGCATGAAGATTGAACACACTAGCATCGTGTTCACAGTCCCACTCTGTTCTGTCCCACGTTATTTAGTTAAATATCTTAAGACTTTACAATCTACCTCCGGGCATTTACAAAGATAGTGGATATTTAAATGGAGGAAAATCTATTTTAATCCGTGAAACTGAACCAAAATTATCACAATCTATATAATCGTTATTTGAGGGAAATTTTGTAGAAATCATCACGTAAAGAAATGCCACATGTTGTATATGTGAGTGTGTGTGTGGTTGTGTTTGTGTGTATGCTTGTATACCTTTTCTGTTGTTTTTATTGTCTACTACAAATAAGCAGAAATATGTTTGTTAAAAAAGGGCTCGACATATCGATACCTCAGCCGTTTTTTTATCAATATATTTTTAATACTTAAAATAATAAATAAAACATTTTTGCATTGACTGATCAGACAAGTACTGGTTTGCCTGATACAATTAAACAATACTTAGAACATAGCTTTTAAGCTTTCGGCGTCGTTATTATTATATATTATACTTCCATTTTTATATATATTCTATAGTATTTCAGATTCAATGCTTTTACAATAGGTACGACGCAACGGTTAAGTAATTACGGCCTATAAGTTTAACATTATTCTTTTACTTTTGTTGTGTTCCTGAGATATTTGTAGGTATTCAACTTGATGATCCCATATGACCGTACCACCAAGTTTAATGGTAATTATTAAGCTATCAAATATTATTTCCTAGTTTTTAGTACTAATGTAAACATATTTGAGGCCTGTCGTGGCACAGCGGCACAAACGTGTGACTGCAACCGATAGGTTGTGGGTTCGATCCTCACTCGACGAAATAAAATATTTTATATTTTCAATTATATTTAATGTTTTCATTTCTTCGCTTTGGTACAAGGGAAAATACGACGTTGAGTTCCGCCACTCAACACGATATGCCTCAAAATTCGGCGGAAAGTGGGGAACGGAAGTGGAACGGAGTGTCTTTACACTAACCTAGTGTAAAGACACTCCGTTCCACTTCCGTTCCCAAGTTCCCTCTGCCTACCCTGCCATGTGCGGGATACAGCGTGAAGCTGAGTAATGTAAACATATTTATTTTCATTTTCATTCACGATATTGTTTATACGAAAATAACGTAAAAATGTAGTTCAATAATATTGTTATTAAATTAAAATATGAGAATATTTGTTATAATTGCATATTAATTTCAAATACAAATATAAAGATATTTGTACTGAGATTAAACTTTGAATTAAAAAATAGTATAACAAGAAAATGTTTTAAGACGCCTTATTAATGAAATTTTAGAAAACGAAGTAGTATTGATATTATGTTATCGTTCACAATAATAAATATAACGGATATATTAAGTACTTATAAAATAATTTTTATAATGAGTTGAAAAAATAAATAAAATTGCTATTAGATATTTGAAAGACACAACTAATATATAGAGCCAACAAAGTTATCAAACTGTCACTTACCTGTACGGAATATCCGCCGCAAGAAAGATATAAGTAGTGTGCAACAGCCCGACCTGCACGGCCGCCATCGCCACCAGCACGTACACGCGCAGGTGGAACCGCCCCGCCTGGCCCAGCTCCCGCATCACGTTGTCCGCACTCACTTCTGTACATTTCTCTGTTTTCCCAACGTTCCCCACTTCGTGCTCTGGTGCCTTTGAAACAGCTGAACTCATTGCTGATAAATATTTGGGCAGAAAACTGAGGGTTTTTTTTTTAAATCTTGTATTTAACGATCCTAATAGTAAGGCGAATGAACGTCTACAAGCTTTAAGACGCCTTCGCACTGCCAAGTGCTTTGTCCCGCCGGTGGCCCACAGAGCACTGAACTCGCAGAATACACCAATAACTGATCTGAACAGCCGACAATGCCAATTCGTGGATAGAAAGCCGCTCTGGGTCAGGGCCGCCTCTCGATTGTCATTCATCTGTACTCATTGCTACATTTGACTGAACACGCACTTGCAATTATATGCAACGCGTACGCTGTCGCAAGGCGCCGGCGACTTCCAAACACTCAAATTTGACTTTGAGAAATAGTGAATCGGTACTTGCAAAATTGTTATAGACTTATTAGCTGTTACAACTTACAACAAATCAATAAGGACCAACAAGGTTGAACGTTCTCTTGTATAGAACACAACCTTAATTATTTTATGATCTTAACTTTTTTTTATGTATTTAAAAGTTTGTATGAAAATCAGTTAAGTTTCTTATAATTTGTTATATAGCAAAAAAGCAAAATACTGATCAGCCAAATGAATAAAACTTAATACAATTATATTGTATTTACCTTTGCAAAATAACTTTTTCACCTACTTCACCAGTGTTCAGGGTAAGGTTTACTTAATATGATAAAAAAAACATTGCATGTTAATACTACTCGTACTACCAAGCTACTCACACAATATTAAATAACCAAAGAAAAAATAAAAAATAAAATCAAAATCCATATATATTGAAAGCAGCCCAAGCCACGTCTATAATATTGTCAATGAGACATGGCACAGACTCGTCATACTCAATTATCTAAATAGTGTAATGCTAAGTGGTAATTCGCATCAACAATGCGCTCGTATTGCATTGTAGGATTAATGCAGCTTATACCGCATTATAGGGGACTTGAACCAGTGGAGCGACTACTGAATATCATTTTTTACTTCTTAAGAAAAATCTTCAAAAAATCAGTCAAAATACGTATAATTGTTTATATCACTCTTTCAGTACTGAGTAACATAATAACAACGTAAAGACGAAATCACTGGTAAGAAACTTAGCATTTCGTAAAAGATTTCTCGAAATTCCAACGGCAATGGAAAAAACTGAATTTTATTGCTACAACGGAAAAAAAAAAAGACTTTTCTAGGCCCTCTTAAAAACAAATGAGTGGACAGCGACAAAGCCAAATGATCATTCTGACGAATTGTCTTTGAGTAGCGGAAATCTGTAAAAATCTCTACAGAGATGCTAAAAACATAAATAAGTTGTATCAAGCGTATATGTACGAATTTCGACGACGTCGCTTGACAAGAACTTATATGGCTTAGTTGGTCAGAGCGCCTGGACATGGAAACCGTCCAAGAGGCGCTTTACGTTCAATTTTTGATATGCTTTCAAATTTAGTATTTTCTTTCCTTCGTGTGAAATAAAACTTTATTATAGTAAAAATATTCAATAAATAGTATTCTCTCTTTTACCAGATTACTTCAAAAATATAGGTAAATTAAAAATAAAACTATAGAAGAGCCTCAGGAGCACACGTCGAGTTGATGGTTGGATCTTCACACGAAGAATTCATTTCTTCGTATTTATACTTATAATAATAAATCTGTAACTGATGTACGTGGAAAATACATTAATAAAAATCTTATAGGGACGATTATGAATGTTATAAGGGCCAAAATAGTGATTGAAAGGGCCAAAATAGTGAGTGAAAAATAGTTTCAAATTTATTCCACAGAATTTACCGCCTAGTAATCCGTTGTGTAGCACTTCTCCTATAAAAAAATATAGCAATTTATAGAATAGGCGCATTCGTATAAACGTCTTGTTTTATTCGTAGATAAACTTTACTATACTTTTTTTACCTTTTTTTATGGAAAAGACAAGGCAAACGAGCGTACAGGTCACCTGATAGTGAGTGATCGCCGTCGTCCACGGCCCCGTGTAACACCAGGGGAGCTACAGATGCATTGCCGGCCGCCAAGGTAGAAGTGGACGTGCTTATTGAAGGTGCCTTTGTCGTATCGACAAGGAAATACTGCCGCGGATAGGTCGTTCCGGCGCGCTTCACGCTACATCTCATCTCTCTGTGCAGGGGGAACCAAGTGTGTTACAACATAAGTATACGTTATGTAAGATATTCTCCACTTTCCTCGACTTCTCGAGGCATTGATGTTGAGTGACGGAACTTAACCTCGCGCTTACCTTTACTTCAGCGTGGAAAAAAGAATATTGTATATGAGGGGTTTCGGGGAGTAGCCTGAAGAAGAAATGAAATGATGAAGAATGAAATTGTTTCCATCAAATTTAGAATTAATATAGGATGCGAAATAAAAACACAAAATGAGCAAGTATTACGATCATATCGAAATTATTTTTATTGTCATCTTAGACATCTTAGTTATCTTACATCTAAAATTATATCTTATAACAATTACAAAAACTATACTATTTTTACAGTAACATTTGAGCTATAATTACTTGTCTCTGAGCTTATCTATTAATTTTCATTTAATTTGACTTTTTTTAAAATGTTAATGTTTCTTTTTTTTTAATGTTTCTTACATTCGATCATTTTAAATGTGAATTGTATGAGGCATCGCTTGGAGTTATTACTTAACATAACTGATGTTCATTTTTAAGGCAAAAATATATTTTATTAGCTTTACACTGAGACAGTGTCTCACCTGACAGGGGATCAGAGACCTAGTGTTAGCACTTGGTTCACTTAGAGACACTTTCCGACTTTCCCTGCTTTCCAGGGAATCTTGGAGACAATGTGTTTTGGAGACAATGTGTTTTGTTCTTTACCAGAGCGATAAAATGTAAATAATAAATATTTCATTTCCTCGAGTGGGGAGGGAGCATACAAACTACCGCATAATGCAGCCGAACGCTCGTCGCACTTCGCTACATCTAAACATTTAATTGACATTTTAAACTCGTAAAGTATTAGTAAAAAAATCTAAAAACATGAATTAAACTTAAAGTTAACAAATACAAAGTACACTTAAAAGTTATTAATTCGGAGTACGTCTGTGTTTAACACTTCACTGCGACGCTAAGCGCCCGATAGATCGTGATCCCATTAACCTTATATATAAACTGTTAACTATTATACGTGAGATCCTTATAGCAAATGAAGGCGGAGGGTCAAGGCACAGTAGTGGAGATGGACTCAGCAGAGGCTGACGAGTCCAGGTCTGCGAAGGAGTCGGGAAGTCGACGTCCTAGCGTGTCTGGTACTAGTCGTGTGAGCGCAGCACTGACTAGCGGTAGTGCTCCTAGGAGTGTTGTGGGCACCCACGCGCCGTACGCCGCCTGCGAAATATATCAGAAATGAACATCTGTATTCAATTATGAAAAATGTATTGTTAGCGACGTTGTGGAGTATTTATGAATTCACAGAATTATTGGTATTAAACACATGATTTTATTGTCATTTGTACAGGTAATCATTACGCTCGAGGCAACAGCAGTGGTCTGTCGTTCCGCAGTGGCAAAAGTGCGAGACTGTAAACACGAAACTGTTCAGAATTTGACTATCGGGGAAACTAAATATTTAATATTTTAATTTCTTCATCTGGTAACGGATCTGGCAAAGCGATGAAATGCAAGAATTCAGATGAAAGTAGGAAACAGAAGTTCCCTCTGCCTATCCTGTTACACACAGGATATTATAGTGTCAAAAAGTGGAGCTCTGACAGTCAAAATAAAAAATAAATTTATTATAAACTAGCGACCAGCCCGGCTTCACCCGCTTGAATTACGCTACTTTATTTGCTAATTTAAACCACTTTCTTGTTCTAAAGACATTATCACTTATAATATAATATCTATAATGAAATTTCAGTTAAATTAATGGTGGGTTACAGATTTATTATAAATATATTATTTTAATTTTGTATAAAATTAATTTAGGCATAAACACATTTTGTATTTATAAGTACTCGTAAAAACTTAACAATACACTAAAAAATATCTCTTACAATAATAATCTTGCAATATTTTTTGCTTTTCAAGTCCTAAATTAAAAGTAACCTACATTGACTCACTAATGTTCATGGACTTACGAAGTTGTGGGACCAAAGATAGTAATTAAATAATTAATACTTTATTAAATTCGCAAATATTTAGCTGCCTATACAAGAATTTATCCCTATCGATATAACTAGCTTTTACCTGCGAAATAATAATTTGTTCATGACACACGAAGGCACGATTTTTGCGCCTGAGGTACCTATCGACCATATATATCGGAGTTTATATATAATAAGTGACTACTCAACAAAAATACACTTATTCAGTTCGAACCGGTACTACCTGACTTTTATACTGTTTATATTTATGTAGATATGTATATACAATGTATATACATATTATATATTTATTAATACTCATGGACCGTTCCGTAGAATAGTTTCCAACTCACCAGCAAAGGCGTCTGTGGTGCCAGTATAGCACCAATACGTCCGCAAGTTGAACACGCGGCCAGCAGCCGCTGTCGTGCGCGCGTTGGGAACAGCTCGGCTGTATATATGTAGAGGGCATTCAACGCCATGGTAGCACCCATCTTGCCGGTCAGGAACAGAGCCGTGCCTACGCCACTGTCTTCTGGAATTAATGGTAAATGGTTTTTTTATTTTATTTTATTAAGTTATACATTTCTTGTTATTTTTAGGTATATAAACTGAGCATCAAACACTAAGGTTCTTCTGGAGACAAATGACCCGTTATTATACATTTACTGGAGTTTTTTTCCGTATAATTGATACGATATAATTTTCGACCGATCAATCAGTCCAGATCGACGGAAAGTGGGGAACGGAGTGGCATAACACTATGTTTCACTATTGTTCCCTCTGCCTACCATGCCTAGTGCGGGATACAGCGTGAAGCTGAGAAAAAAAAATGTAACCATGGATTGACAAAAACGGCCTGGGAGTTACATTAAGCAACATCCTCTCCACCCTTTGAATCGTCCACTTCTCAACAAATTGGCGAACCTAAACGTCGCGCCTTATGTACTTCAAAAATCAGAAATGAAAATATTAAATGTTTCAGTCCCGCGCCATGACTGCCTACAAAATATTAAATGTCATGATCAGTAATAAAAGTAATAATAATAATAAATAATCAACAAAAAAAATAGAACAGAAAATTTTAAAAGCAACAAATAATAAATGTTGGAAGATGTTGAAGGTAGACCAATTATCAGTATAACTAAATTATTCTTAGCAAATAAGCTGTTCTACTTGTTTGACAACAGTTCATATTTATATGTAGTAGCTTACCTCGTCACAGAAATATTATCATTAGTATGTATTTGAAACTATACTTAATAAAGCCTTTCATTTAAACAGATATTATAAAATATGTAATTAAATGCGTAAATAATTAATTATTACTATTAAGTATATTTACATAGCATTAACATAAGATTTTCTGTGTCAATTAAAAGAAAATACATATTTAAAATAACTGCTCAATGAGTATACCCGTATAACATAAAACATTGTAGGCACCGAGGGAACACAGAGGACGTCGAGGCACTCTTTGAACAGAAATAAGTATGTTATCCAACTTACGATTGGGCAAACACGGTATAGCAATAAGCGCCACAGCGGTCATCAGGAAGGCGGCGGTGAGCAGCGGGCGGCGTCCAGCGCGGTCCAGTAGTAGTGTGTTCAGAGCCAGCGCCGGCAACTCCGCCGCGGCCAGCAGCGCGTAGTTGGCATGCACTGAGCCAGCCAACGCGTGAGCTCGTACGGCCAGGCCATAGAACACGAACACTGCACAGGACCACCAAACGAAGCAGACGAGGAGGCGGCGACGTAGAGCTCCGTATCTGGTTGTATTGATTTTTTATGAGTTAAAGCATAGCTATGTTGATAAAGTTGCCAAGTGACTAATTATTGTCTAAAAGCTTAGATAGAATTTAAACTATAGGGACTACGCAAACGGGGCTATTTAACGCGTAATCATAACAAATTAGAATATTCTATTTAAATTTTCTCTTTTTTTTTTTTCAAATTATTTTTTATATAAATTTGATCATATTTTTTAGAACAAATGTATTTCTACTTACTTGACAAACGCCCTGAACAGACTTTCTTCTTCAATTACAGGTTCCACTTTTTCTGAAACTTCGTCTTTTGTCAGCATTTTATCCAATGTATCTTCTGGAATGGTGACTCTATTGGCTTTTGCTGCTAACTTAATAACGCGTACAGCCTCAGTTACTTTTCCCCCAGCAAGGAGCCACCTGATACTCTCTGGTAAAACCCAGGGATAGAGCAGAAGAAGAAATGAAGGTGGATAGGCGAGGCGAGCCCACATGCGCCAGTAGCCGGTCAAATAGTCGAGCAGAGCCAGTAATGCGGCTCCAGCCGACAGAGGTATTCCGAGGAGTAAGCTAGCTAATATTCTTTGCTCCACTCCGAGCCACTCGATCACTGAAATAATATACGACAACATTTTTACCTAACGATAATTCAAAAGGAAATCAGTAGTTTGTTAACCTTGAAATATTCATATAAATTTACCAAAAATATTTAATACGTACTAAGTACAAAAGCAGCGGGATAAACGCTAGCCCCGAGGACTGTCTCCAGAAATTCGAACACCAAGTACACAGGATAGGAACCAGCGAAAGACTTGCACAATCCCAGCAATCCCGCCCCCGTGCCGCTGGTTACTAGCGCTGCCCGACGACCGTATCTTAAATATGAAGGCAAATTATATGAACAAATGTATGTGTATTACTGCCGTGATGCGAACAGTGTCTGTCCGCAAACGTAAAGGGCCAATGGTTGTGGGCCCTACCCCACTAGGGAGAACTTACATTTAATTTTTTTTTCATCATCAGATCTGTGGGGTATCTCTGTTAAGTTGATTAGTCATATAATAGACGCTGTCGCTCCGCATCTTGCCGATATATTTAATAATTGTATAGAGTATGGTGTGTTTCCTGACCTAATGAAATTTAGTAAAATCATACCTATTTTTAAATCTGGTAGTACATCAGATCCAAATAATTTTCGACCAGTGTCTGTGCTACCCTCATTCAGTAAAATCTTTGAAAAGATGATCTTAAACCAAATATTAATGCATTTTAATTCAAATAAGCTAATGCATGATAAACAGTATGGTTTTACTAAGGGTCGCTCTACTACCGACGCCGGCGTAGGTCTCTTAAAGAATATTTATGAGGCGTGGGAAGGATCGCAGGATGCTCTTGGCATGTTCTGTGACTTATCCAAAGCGTTTGATTGCGTCCAGCACTCAACATTGGTCATGAAACTACATCATTATGGCATAAGAGGTCGTGCACTCGATCTTCTGACTTCTTATTTAACTAACAGGGTTCAGAAGGTTGATGTGAATGGCAAGAAATCTCCTGGGTCACTAATCAGTATGGGGGTCCCACAGGGGTCTATTCTTGGTCCTTTTCTCTTTTTAATATATATAAATGATTTACCTTATTTAGTTGAAAGGAGCCATGAGATAGTATTGTTTGCTGATGATACTTCGTTGATTTTTAAAATGCGAAGAAGACAAATAGTATATGACGAAGTAAACAATGCTCTCTCCAAAATAGTACATTGGTTTAGCGCTAATAACTTGCTGTTAAATAGTAAAAAAACAAAATGTGTAATATTCAGAACACCTCAAACAAAAATTGTGAAAGCTAATGTACTTTTGAATGGTGAAGCCGTAGAGCCTGTTGATTCTACGGTATTTCTCGGTATCACCATTGACTCTAATTTACAGTGGGGACCTCATATTGATAGATTGGCGAATAGACTGAGCTCTGCAGCTTTCGCTGTAAAAAAAATTAGATTATTGACTGATGAGGAAACGGCTCGCCTTGTTTACTTTAGCTACTTCCACAGTATTGTCTTACGGCATCTTACTCTGGGGTAATGCAGCCGGTATTAAGTCAATATTTGTCTTGCAGAAGCGAGCTATTCGCGCAATCTATAACTTAAGCCCTAAGGATTCCTTAAGGGAAATGTTTAAAAATATTAATATATTGACCGTTGCATCTCAATAAATTTTTGAAAATGTTATGTATGTCAAGAAAAATATTAATAAGTTTACTAAAATCAGTGATGTACATAATATTAATAATAGACATAGGCTTAAACTTAGTGCGCCTGTAACTCGATTGCATCGAGTCCGTAATTCTTTTATGGGACAGGGTGTACGCTTTTACAATAGGATCCCAGAAAACGTCAGAGAAATTTCTGTTTCACAATTTAAAAAGGTTGTGAAAAGACGTTTGTGTGTTAAAGGTTATTACCATATTAATGATTTCATAAATGATAACACGCCTTGGGAATAAAATGCTCGCTCCAGGCTGTTTCAAGTGTATCATTCTCACATAAATATATAATGTAAAGTTTTGATTAAAAAAAAAGAATGGACACGTTTCGCTGAGTTTCTTTTGCCGGTTCTTCTCAGGTCTGAGGTAGTAACTTTTGTGAACTAGTGGTAAATTGTTTGACGTTCAAAAAACGAAGCTTGTAACTTCTTATTTTGAATAAAATATTTTGAATTTTGAAAATTTGAATTTATTCAACTTGATGATCCCATATGACCATACCACCAAGTTTAATGGTAATTATTAAGCTATCAAATATTATTTCCTAGTTTTTAATACTAATGTAAATATATTTGAGGCCTGTCGTGGCGCAGCGGCACAAACGTGTGACTGCAACCGATAGGTTGTGGGTTCAATCCCCACTCGAGGAAATAAAATATTTAATATTTTCAATTTAAATATTTAGAATATTTGTTATAATTGCATATTAATTTCAAATACAAATATAAAGATATTTGTACTGAGATTAAACTTTCAATTAAAAAATAGTATAACAAGAAAATGTTTTAAGACGCCTTATTAATGAAATTTTAGAAAACGAAGTAGTATTGATATTATGTTATCGTTCACAATAATAAATGTAACGGATTTATTTAGTACTTATAAAATAATTTTTATAATGAGTTGAAAAAATAAATAAAATTGCTATTAGATATTTGAAAGACACAACTAATATATAGAGCCAACAAAGTTATCAAACTGTCACTTACCTGTACGGAATATCCGCCGCAAGAAAGATATAAGTAGTGTGCAACAGCCCGACCTGCACGGCCGCCATCGCCACCAGCACGTACACGCGCAGGTGGAACCGCCCCGCCTGGCCCAGCTCCCGCATCACGTTGTCCGCACTCACTTCTGTACATTTCTCTGTTTTCCCAACGTTCCCCACTTCGTGCTCTGGTGCCTTTGAAACAGCTGAACTCATTGCTGATAAATATTTGGGGAGAAAACTGACGGTTTTTTTTTTGAAATCTCGTATTTAACGATCCGAATAGTAAGGCGAATGAACGTCTACAAGCTTTAAGACGCCTTCGCACTGCCAAGTGCTTTGTCCCGCCGGTGGCCCACAGAGCACTGAACTCTCAGAATACACCAATAACTGATCTGAACAGCAGACAATGCCAATTCGTGGATAGAAAGCCGCTCTGGGTCAGGGCCGCCTCTCGATTGTCATTCATCTGTGCTCATTGCTACATTTGACTGAACACGCACTTGCAATTATATGCAACGCGTACGCTGCCGCAAGGCGCCGGCGACTTCCAAACACTCAAATTTGACTTTGAGAAATAGTGAATCGGTACTTGCAAAATTGTTATTGACTTAATAGCTGTTACAACTTACAACAAATCAATAAGGACCAACAAGGTTGAACGTTCTCTTGTATAGAACACAACCTTAATTATTTTATGATATTAACTTTTTTTTTATGAATTTAAAAGTTTATATAAAAAAAAGTTAAGTTTCTTCTAATTTGTTATCTAGCAAAAAAGCAAAATACTGATTAGCCAAATGAATAAAACTTAATACAATTATGTTGAATTTACCTTTGCCAAACAAATTTTTCACCTACTTCACCAGTGTTCAGGGTAAGGTTTACTTGATATGATAAAAAAATACATTGCATGTAAATACTACTTGTACTACCAAGCTGCTCACACAATATTAAATAACCAAAGAAAAAATAAAATCAAAATCCATATATATTGAAAGCAGCCAAAGCCACGTCTATAATATTGTCAATGAGACATGGCACAGGCTCGTCATACTCAATTAACTAAATAGTGCAATGTTAAGTGGTAAATCGCATCAACAATGCGCTCGTACTGCATTGTAGGATTAATGCAGCTTATACCGCATTATAGGGGACTTGAACCAGTGGAGCGACTACTTAATATCATTTTAATCTTCATAAGAAAAATCTTCAAAAAATCAGTCAAAATACGTATAATTGTTTATATCACTCTTTCAGTACTGAGTAACATAATAACAACGTAGAGACGAAATCACTGGTAAGAAACTTAGCATTTCGTAAAAGATTTCTCGAAATTCCAACGGCAATGGAAAAAACTGAATTTTATTGCTACAACGGAAAAAAAAAAAGACTTTTCTAGGCCCTCTTAAAAACAAATGAGTGGACAGCGACAAAGCCAAATGATAATTCTGACGAATTGTCTTTAAGTAGCGGAAATCTGTAAAAATCCCTACAGAGATGCTAAAAACATAAATAAGTTGTATCAAGCGTATATGTACGAATTTCGACGACGTCGCTTGACAAGAACTTATATGGCTTAGTTGGTCAGAGCGCCTGGACGTGGAAACCGTCCAAGAGGCGCTTTACGTTCAATTTTTGATATGCTTTCAAATTTAGTATTTTCTTTCCTTCGTGTGAAATAAAACTTTATTATAGTAAAAATATTAAATAAATAGTATTCTCTCTTTTACTAGATTAATTCTAAAATATAAGTAAATTAAAAATAAAACTATAGAAGAGCCTCAGGAGCACACGTCGAGTTGATGGTTGGATCTTCACACGAAGAATTCATTTCTTCGTATTTATACTTATAATAATAAATCTGTAACTGATGTACGTGGAAAATACATTAATAAAAATCTTATAGGGACGATTATGAATGTTATAAGGGCCAAAATAGTGATTCAAAAATAGTTGCAAATTTAATCGACAGAATTTACCGCCTAGTAATCCGTTGTGTAGCACTTCTCCTATAAAAAAATATAGCAATTTATAGAATAGGCGCATTCGTATAAACGTCTTGTTTTATTCGTAGATAAACTTTACTATACTTTTTTTACCTTTTTTTTATGGAAAAGACAAGGCAAACGAGCGTACAGGTCACCTGATAGTGAGTGATCGCCGTCGTCCACGGCCCCGTGTAACACCAGGGGAGCTACAGATGCATTGCCGGCCGCCAAGGTGGAAGTGGACGTGCTTATTGAAGGTGCCTTTGTCGTATCGACAAGGAAATACTGCCGCGGATAGGTCGTTCCGGCGCGCTTCACGCTACATCTCATCTCTCTGTGCAGGGGGAACCAAGTGTGTTACAACATAAGTATACGTTATGTAAGATATTCTCCACTTTCCTCGACTTCTCGAGGCATTGATGTTGAGTGACGGAACTTAACCTCGCGCTTGCCTTTACTTCAGCGTGGAAAAAAGAATATTGTATATGAGGGGTTTCGGGGAGTAGCCTGAAGAAGAACTGAAATGATGAAGAATGAAATTGTTTCCATCAAATTTAGAATTAATATAGGATGCGAAATAAAAACACAAAATGAGCAAGTATTACGATCTTATCGAAATTATTTTTATTGTCATCTTAGACATCTTAGTTATCTTACATCTAAAATTATATCTTATAACAATTACAAAAACTATACTATTTTTACAGTAACATTTGAGCTATAATTACTTGTCTCTGAGCTTATCTATTAATTTTCATTTAATTTGACTTTTTTTAAAATGTAAATGTTTCTTTTTTTTTTGAAAGTTTCTTACATTCGATCATTTTAAACGTGAATTGTATGAGGCATCGCTTGGAGTTATTACTTAACATAACTGATGTTCATTTTTAAGACAAAAATAGATTTTATTAGCTTTACACTGAGACTCTCACCTGACAGGAGATCAGGAAACCTAGTGTTAGCACTTGGTTCACTTAGAGACACTTTCCGACTTTCCCTGCTTTCCAGGGAATCTTGGAGACAATGTGTTTTGTTCTTTACCAGAGCGATAAAATGTAAATATTAAATATTTCATTTCTTCGAGTGGGGAGGGAGCATACAAACTACCGCATAATGCAGCCGAACGCTCGTCGCACTTCGCTACATCTAAACATTTAATTGACATTTTAAACTCGTATTAGTAAAAAAATCTAAAAACATGAATTAAACTTAAAGTTAACAAATACAAAGTACGCTTAAAAGTTATTAATTCGGAGTACGTCTGTGTTTAACACTTCACTGCGACGCTAAGCGCCCGATAGATCGTGATCCCATTAACCTTATATATAAACTGTTAACTATTATACGTGAGATCCTTATAGCAAATGAAGGCGGAGGGTCAAGGCACAGTAGTGGAGATGGACTCAGCGGAGGCTGACGAGTCCAGGTCTGCGAAGGAGTCGGGAAGTCGACGTCCTAGCGTGTCTGGTACTAGTCGTGTGAGCGCAGCACTGACTAGCGGTAGTGCTCCTAGGAGTGTTGTGGGCACCCACGCGCCGTACGCTGCCTGCGAAATAAATATATGAGAAATGAACATCTGTATTCAATTATGTTAAATTTATTGTTAGCGACGTTGTGGAGTATTTATGAATTCACAGAATTATTGGTATTAAACACATGATTTTATTGTCATTTGTACAGGTAATCATTACGCTCGAGGCAATAGCAGTGGTCTGTCGTTCCGCAGTGGCAAAAGTGCGAGACTGTAAACACGAAACTGTTCAGAATTTGACTATCGGGGAAACTAAATATTTAATATTTTAATTTCTTCATCTGGTAACGGATCTGGCAAAGCGATGAAATGCAAGAATTCAGATGAAAGTAGGAAACAGAAGTTCCCTCTGCCTATCCTGTTACACACAGGATATTATAGTGTCAAAAAGTGGAGCTCTGACAGTCAAAATAAAAAATAAATTTATTATAAACTAGCGACCAGCCCGGCTTCACCCGCTTGAATTACGCTACTTTATTTGCTAATTTAAACCACTTTCTTGTTCTAAAGACATTATCACTTTTAATATAATATCTATAATGAAATTTCAGTTAAATTAATGGTGGGTTACAGATTTATTATAAATATATTATTTTAATTTTGTATAAAATTAATTAAGGCATAAACACATTTTGTATTTATAAGTACTCGTAAAAACTTAACAATACACTAAAAATATCTCTTACAATAATAATCTTGCAATATTTTTTGCTTTTCAAGTCCTAAATTAAAAGTAACCTACATTGACTCACTAATGTTCATGGACTTACGAAGTTGTGGGACCAAAGATAGTAATTAAATAATTAATACTTTATTAAATTCGCAAATATTTAGCTGCCTATACAAGAATTTATCCCTATCGATATAACTAGCTTTTACCTGCGAAATAATAATTTGTGCATGACACACGAAGGCACGATTTTAGCGCCTGAGGTACCTATCGACCAAATGTATCGGAGTTTATATATAATAAGTGACTACTCAACAAAAATACACTTATTCAGTTCGAACCGGTACTACCTGAGTTTTATACTGTTTAAAGTTATGTAGATATGTATATACAATGTATATACATATTATATGTTTATTAATACTCATCGACCGTTCCGTAGAATAGTTTCCAACTCACCAGCAAAGGTGTCTGTGGTGCCAGTATAGCACCAATACGTCCGCAAGTTGAACACGCGGCCAGCAGCCGCTGTCGTGCGCGCGTCGGGAACAGCTCGGCTGTATACACGTAGAGGGCGTTCAACGCCATTGTGGCACCCATCTTGCCGGCCAGGAACAGAGCCGTGCCTACGCCACTGTCTTCTAGAATTAATGGTGAATGGTTTTTTTATTTTATTTTATTAAGTTATACGTATCTTGTTATTTTTAGGTATATAAACTGAGCATCAGACACTAAGGTTCTTCTGGAGACAAATGACCCGTTATTATACATTTACTGGAGTTTTTTTCCGGATAATTGATACGATATAGCTTTCGATCGATCAATCAGTCCAGATCGACGGAAAGTGGGGAACGGAGTGGCATATCACTATGTTTCACTATTGTTCCCTCTGCCTACCATGCCTAGTGCGGGATACAGCGTGAAGCTGAGAAAAAAAAATGTAACCATGGATTGACAAAAACGGCCTGGAAGTTACATTAAGCAACATCCTCTCTACCCTATGAATCCTCCACTTCTCAACAGATTGGCGAATCTAAACGCCGCGCCTTATATACTTCAGAAATCAGAAATAAAAATATTAAACGTTTCAGTCTCGCGCCATGACTGCCTACAAAATATTAAATGTCATGATCAGTAATAAAAGTAATAATAATAATAAATAATCAACAAAAAAAATAGAACAGAAAATTTTAAAAGCTTAAACAAATAAAAAATGTTGGAAGATGTTGAAGGTAGACCAATTATCAGTATAACTAAATTATTCTTAGCAAATAAGCTGTTCTACTTGTTTGACAACAGTTCATATTTATATGTAGTAGTAGCTTACCTCGTCACAGAAATATTATCATTAGTATGTATTTGAAACTATACTTAATAAAGCCTTTCATTTAAACAGATATTATAAAATATGTAATTAAATGCGTAAATAATTAATTATTACTATTAAGTATATTTACATAGCATTAACATAAGATTTTCTGTGTCAATTAAAGGAAAATACATATTTAAAATAACAGCTCAATGAGTATACCCGTATAACATAAAATATTGTAGGCCGAGGGAACACAGAGGACGTCGAGGCACTCTTTGAACATAAATAAGTTATCCAACTTACGATTGGGCAAACACGGTATAGCAATAAGCGCCACAGCGGTCATCAGGAAGGCGGCGGTGAGCAGCGGGCGGCGTCCAGCACGGTCCAGTAGTAGTGTGTTCAGAGCCAGCGCCGGCAACTCCGCCGCGGCCAGCAGCGCGTAGTTGGCATGCACTGAGCCAGCCAACGCGTGAGCTCGTACGGCCAGGCCATAGAACACGAACACTGCACAGGACCACCAAACGAAGCAGACGAGGAGGCGGCGACGTAGAGCTCCGTATCTGGTATTGATTTTTTATGAGTTAAAGCATAGCTATGTTGATAAAGTTGCCAAGTGACTAATTATTGTCTAAAAGCTTAGATAGAATTTAAACTATAGGTACTACGCAAACGGGGCTATTTAACGCGTAATCATAACAAATTAGAATATTCTATTTAAATTTTCTTTTTTTTTTCTAATTATTTTTAATATAAATTTGATAATATTTTTTAGAATAAATGTATTTCTACTCACTTGACAAACGCCCTGAACAGACTTTCTTCTTCAATTACAGGTTCCACTTTTTCTGAGACTTCGTCTTTTGTCAGCATTTTATCCAATGTATCTTCTGGAATGGTGACTCTATTGGCTTTTGCTGCTAACTTAATGACGCGTACAGCCTCAGTTACTTTTCCCCCAGCAAGGAGCCACCTGATACTCTCTGGTAAAACCCAGGGATAGAGCAGAAGAAGAAATGAAGGTGGATAAGCGAGGCGAGCCCACGTGCGCCAGTAGCCGGTCAAATAGTCGAGCAGAGCCAGTAATGCGGCTCCAGCCGACAAAGGTATTCCGAGGAGTAAGCTAGCTAATATTCTTTGCTCCACTCCGAGCCACTCTATCACTGAAATAATACACGACAACATTTTTACCTAACGATAATTCAAAAGGAAATCAGTAATTTGTTAACCTTGAAATATTAATATAAATTTACCAAAAATATTTAATACGTACTAAGTACAAAAGCAGCCGGATAAACGCTAGCCCCGAGGACTGTCTCCAGAAATTCGAACACCAAGTACACAGGATAGGAGCCAGCGAAAGACTTGCACAATCCCAGCAATCCTGCCCCTGTGCCGCTGGTTACTAGCGCTGCCCGACGACCGTATCTTAAATATGAAGGCAAATTATATGTACAAATGTATGTGTATTACTGCCGTGATGCGAACAGTGTCTGTCCGCAAACGTAAAGGGCCAATGGTTGTGGGCCCTACCCCACTAGGGAGAACTTACATTTAATTTTTTTTAAGGTTCACGCTGTATCCCGCACATGTTAGGATATCCATACTACTGAATTTGAGGCGCTTAGTACGGAGTAGCGGAACTCAACTCGCTTTGCCTTTTTACCAGAATAAAGAAATGATGTTATCTTTTTAATTTAAATATGTATATTGAAAATATTAAATATTGTTTTCCTCCATTGGGACAGGGAGTCACATGCTTGTACGCTTAATCTCAGGTAGACAAAACTCAGCGTTGAATGCCGCTGCTAAATATACATTGCTTCAAAAATCTTTTTTTAATATTACTTATCTCAAAAGGAAAAAGGAAACCCTTATAGATTATGTGATTATTGACGTAATTATTAGTAGCGCCTTAATTTTGTTGCGAGCAGTTGTTGCAAGCCTCTTAAGCGCGTTTAGTAAAAAAGCGTAATGTATTCGAAAAATATATAACCCGATTCTAGGGTAACCCATAACAGTCAATCTAGTGCGACCATGTGATCTACAGGCAGAGTTTGTCACTTACATGACTTAAGTACTTAAAACCAGAGGCCAGTGTTGTCTTTTTGTTATCTAGGACGTTCACATAAAACTAAAAATATTAGTAGTTGTGTATAATTCCGTGCCCTGAATAGCCGGAATAATTACCTCGCAGGCCGTGACTTCGTATGGCAAGAACACGATGTGCGGTAAACAGATTGAAATCAGGCATTGACAATTTGCATATGCATAATATGTTCGTAAACATAGTATTTTAACATAATTAAATTTAATACGAGATTTCATTTCTTGATTTCGATACTCCGCTATACTTTGGAGAATGTTTACATTTATAACATTTATATTTTCTCCGTTCTGATAAGATGTATCTAATTGAATTGGTTTCTGCTATTAAACAACAATTTTATATCAAAGTGTCTAAAGGACTCCTTTACCTCTTCGCCTATGCCGCTTAAAATAATGCCAAAAACATTTTTGTAATTAATAATATTTCTTTTTTGATTTAAGCAGAGATAATCTTGTGATCCTTCACTCAGATGGATCCACCGCTCAATTTCCGAGTCATTAGGTATTGAGAGACGATCTCAACGGTGCCTAATGTTTTCTCACCAGAACGATAAAATGAAGATAATTCGTTTCTCCAAGTTGGAATAGAGCCCACAACTGCCGCGCAAACAATGCACCATTCAGCCACAACGGCCTTATATATAATACTAAATATTAAAACACAAACCTGTCAGACACGTATCCCATAATGGGCAGCGACACGAGCATGCCCACATTGTGCACGGTGCCCACTAAGGTACGCTTCCATTCTTGGCACGCGAGACCGAACTGTTGAACATACAAATTTTTCAGTAAATATACTAAAAACGCTAAATATTTTGGTCAAGAAAATTAGAAAATAAATTTGCATTAACGTAAGTCAACGGATATAATAAACTTTAAAATTCCTAATATATTTTGAGTATATTTTAAGTATCATTAGCACTAGTTTTCAATGTTGGTTACGTTCCCTTCGTTATCGTGGTCGGTTAGAAACAACGGGGTGTGTATGACACATGAAGCATTCTAAGCGCCCGAGGTAACTCTAACCACAGGTTCAGTGAAAGCCCTAATGTGATCCGTTTACCTCGATGAATTTACTATTCTAGACAAAAGCTTTTAATCAAGTGATCTCAGGACTAGCTCCTGAGATTATTGCGTACAGCCAAACAAATTGTTATAAAAGTTTAGATTGAAATAGCATAAAGAGCGTAGAAGCCGATCACATCGGCAGTAGTACAGAGTGTGACTGTAAACGCAATTTCGGTTTCTACTCGGGGAAAAGAATTATTCAATATTTTTATTTCTTAACTCTGGTAACAAGACACAGCGCAGAGTTGAGTTCTACTACTCAACTAGGTTTCCTCTGCTTATATATAATGCAAGCTCTTTGCAGAATATATAATGAAGCTAAAACAATAAACAAAACAAACCTCAGCCATAATACTGCTATGCTGCTGATACACAAAATCCTCACAGTCCAACTCGGTGGTGTTGTCAAAGCCGTATTCACTGCACACTCCGTCCAAGGCGGGTCGCCGCTGGCACTCCGAGTCCGGAGGCAGCGCCCAGATAGACCAGGCTGGAGACCATGCTTCATCTGGAACTGGCCCGAATAGGGTACTGTTGTCTTCACATTCTGGGATGTGGCATCTGTACAAAAAGATATACATATAAAGATATACTTATTGCTTAATAGTAACGATTGAGGCCATTGCGGCACGGCTCAGCGACTAACTATAAATGTAATGTTCATTTTTATTAAGGGGAAAATATTTTCATTGTCTGGCTCTGGTAAAATAATAAAGAACGCCGTTAAGTTGTGCTAATGACATTCAATATCTCGTAAATAAAGCGAAGAGTTAAGAACAGATTGTATAAACACTGTACTTCCTCTGTCTGTTGAAAAGATATAATCTTGCTAGCGCTTGGTTTGTAAATGTAAGTTTGTGCATAAATTTCGCAGAAACTAAAAGTCATTTAAGATTATAATTTTAATTTAAATGATATTTATTCCAACTTGCAGAATTAATCTTGAATTGTTTTATAAATTTGATTACGTATAAAAAAATAAATTACTAAAAATAAATGTATGATTTTTTATTAAAGTATCTAATTAAATATGATTATTTCATTTCTGGAGGAGACGTATAGATACATAATCGGTACTTAGGTACTTAGACAAGTACTAAAAGATCGTTTAATTTGTAAAGCTAGTTGATAAATGTAAGTATTCCTGAAAGTAAACACCAGCCAGTATATATTCACTAAACAGCGTTGTTTGTCTCAGTGTACTGAGGGCTTGCTCAGAACTGGTAGATTACTCATTGATAAACCGGCTTGCGCTGTTTTTACGTAGAATATTTTATTATTTTATTTTATTTACAGGTCGTATTAGGACCTGTGTAAAGCCTTTATTTACAATCTTAAATATTACTATAACTTAACCTATTTATTACAAATTACTTTTATCTAACTTCCTGACACCATGACGTGTAGATTATCCTGCTTTCCAGCAGCAGCAGAGCTTTCCTAGAGTAAAAGCGGTCCTGAGCTCTTATCTCCTTTGTTTCGGGCACTATATTCCGTTGCGTCGTTTGACCGATTATCTTTTTAACACCTGCTCACGTGGCCTGCCCATTTCTATTTAGTTTTTCAATGCAATAAGTAACATCTATAATCTTCATTTGTTTCTTAAAGCTTTAAGATTTATTTTATATTTTTATCTAATGCGCAGTATGCTACGTACCATGTTGTGATGACAGATTTCTAATTGATGTAAATTAATATTACTTAGACTCCACCTTTGATATCCGTCGATCAACACATGTAAGATACATGAGTTAAAAAAAATACTTTTGGATTTCAGTGACAATTGTAGATTGAGTGAAAATTTCCTGATCTCCTTTAGAGCTCAGAATCATTTCGACGCTACGTTTATTCTATTATTGATTTTTTTTACCAAGCAGTTCTGTAGAAGATATAATTTGTCCGAGGTACATATATTCATTTACATATTCTATTGTGTTTATATTTTTATATATGTTTATTTGGATATTCATACTGTTTGTCATAACTTTGGCATTTGTTGTATATATTGACAGGCCTATTTTCTCGATTTGGTACACAAGTTATTTTTAACATCTCTGAAAGGTTCCTTGGATTTTTATAAATTAATATTAAATCGTCAGCAATTCTTGTGTGGTTTAATTACACTCTATGAACGTTTAATCCATACTTATTCCATTCGAGACGACTAAAATTCCGCCCATCGCTGCATAACCTGTGATTGTTCTGTTAAAAGATCACCGTCCTTCGAAAGCACTCCTTTCTTTCTAGAGGTTAGCGAGCAACTCTGGGCTGAGCTGAGCACTCGCTTCTCGCCAGAAAAGCTTCGTGTTTTCCCAAAAGATTTTCGTTAGCATTAAATGTGTCTTCCTTTCTGTGAATTTTCACACTTTATCTTTATCAGTACTTTCGTTAGGTGTTTTTGCAGCTTATACTCTTTCTTTTTTATCTCGATCCCACTATCCGTCGCGCTTTTTATTAAAGCCTCTTTTCTTAAAAAAATACACAACGATGATTTTTGAGTGTGAATTTACCTTCAAAACAATAAAAAATAAATGCCCCGACCACGTTATATCGTATACTTTAAAAAACGATACATATTTTTATATAATAGAAAAAATATACTCGTATGTAAAACAGTATTAACCACTACTCCATTTTGAATGTTGTCAAAAGAAGTTATGTAGCATACTCATATGTATTCTAGAAGTTCAAAGTAGATCGAGTTCTACTTTAAGGTCGGTGTTCTCACGTGACAGCTGCCTCGTAGCTGGTCACCGAATGAGGGACATTTAAACACATCTGGCGCGCACTGAGCATATGCAGTTAGACTAAATTGTAAATGTTAATGCTCTACAGTCCACGACTTACGTAACGCTTACTCGTACGTAACATATGTGACTGAGAACTCTGTTTACAAAGTATCGACTTTTATGTGTATTGATATTTAAATTAATCTATTTTTAGCTTTATATATATCTTATTTATAGAAATTTTAATAAAACCGGTCATACAACTTGATTTAATGTTTTCATTTCTTCGCTCTGGTTACAACGCAAAGTGCGGCGTTGTATTCCGCCACTCAACACGCAATGCTTCAAATTTAGCGGAAATTGGGGAACGGATGTATAACGGAGTGTCTTAACACTAGGTTCCCAAGTTCCTTCTTCCTCCCCTGCCATGTCCGGGAGACAGCATGAAGCTGAATTGAGAGTAGAGTTAAGGATATATACGAGTATTAGTAGATTGTCTACGAATATATTATTAATCGCTTTTGATATGATTTTCTTCTTTATTAATATATAACATATTTATCCATTATATCTCGTCCCTTCACGCCGTGTCCTGTACACAGCAGAGTAGGCAAAAGAAACTTGGAAACTCAGTGTTAAGACATTCCATTTCCATTAAAACACATCCGTTCCCCACTTTGTGTTGAATTCTGGAAGCATTGCGCGTAGAGTTGCGGATTTACCGCTACGCGCGTTTTAATTTTACGTTATTAAACAAGAATAAACGCTACGTTTATTTAATTTTACCTAGTGTTAAACTTAAGACACTCCATTATGTACTGTCTGTTCATTTATCTAGACATTGTTTATCAAATATTTAATTATAACAATGTTATAATGTCTTTGATTTTCACGATTGTTACACATTTTAAATGAAACACTTTTAACCAGATCAATGGCATATATTGAGTGGTAAACATTTTTGGAAACTCGACGTTTCGAATATTTTACAATAGACCGTGGTCACGGGTAGACTGAGGTGGCATTTGTCTGTCATTTGATGTAATTATTATATCAAACTACCGAAAACGGTTTCTCAATTGCCTCGCAAGCTTACTGTATCTGGTCCTCTGGTATGGTGTGCTTGAAACTTTTTTTTAAGAGTGGGTCCCAGGTGGTAGAAAGTTTCCACCCATCTTCTCTATTGAAATTAGGATATTTTTGTGTATTACAATAGCCTCTTGGATCATCCTAGGGAAATATCTATTGAGAATGTAGGGTTTATCAAACCTGATGTAATGGTTGGATTAGTTCGATGTATGCTCACACAGCTGACTTTGATACATGCCCATTCTTGACATCGGAGATGTGATCCTTCACCTTAACACCGATGCTTCTCTTTGTTTGACCTATATATGATAAGCCACAGTCACAATCCAGTTTGTATACACCTGCACACTGCAAAAGAATATTACAGTTCACTAGTCTCAAGAATTGGCTCACTTTCTTGTTAGGCTGATTTAAGTATTTTATTGTAGGGTCTTTGTCAACAATTTTACAGGTTTTTTGGTCCGATAGTAATAATGACATTTTTAGTATATACTAATCAATGTCTAGAATTACCATCAGTAATACTAGACACGTAATACTACGTCCCCATCTAGGTGAGCCGCTAGCATCTGTCGCTTCCATCTGCGTAGAAGTACGTGCCTTACAGCTCCAGCAACAGTCTGGAAAATCAGGTAGCGCTATCGATGGCTGACTTCTGGCCATGCGCGGAGCGACTTCCCATCGAAGAAATATTACCACGTAAGTGGTAGAGCTCAGACCTGCCTTTGGACCCTGCTACCGGGGTAAAGCCCGGGGGCAGGTATACTGAACCCCACCTTGTTGTAGCTGCGGGTTGGTACGGGGGGACAGTATAACATAAACTGTTCGAAATCTCCAAAGAGAGAGAGGGGTACACTGAGAGGGCCTACACTGCTATGTGCGGGATACGACGTGAAGATAGAAAAAGGTGTCTGGTTACAATTTTAGAATTAATTAACGTCTCCGCGATATGTGAGTCATACCGTGAGTCATACCGAATATGGCTGTAGAAAGTATCTATAATCGTAATTAAGTTAAGTTGGCGTGCCATTTAAGTAGCTGTCAGTGCGTTACACCGGCGTCAGCTCTAAACAGGTACTGTAAGAAGATTACTAGTACTATAAATAAACTATTACCTGCACCGCTCACGTCTAACTACTTGTGTAGCTCGACACAAGCCGCCGACGCTGTACAACTTACTTGAACACTTTTATGTTTATTTTTTTGTCTTCGCGCTGTATCGCGCGCATGGCAGGGTATGCAGAGGGAAACTTGCGAACACAGTATTAATGAAGATATATTGAAATATGAATAAAAAACAGTATCAGTGCTTATATAAAGTGAAAAGCTCTCCCAGTTTTTCACTTTATATAAATATTTTCAATATGTTTATTGTAATAAATCACATCGAAATGAACGTATAGGAAAATAGCATGCGCGAATTAAGGTCTGTCATTACGCGTCGACGTCGTACGTCGACTCGTAACACTCCTAGTATTTGTTTGTTTATTCTCAAGTTTCAGCAACGTACTCTATCTTTATGATGTACAGCGTGCAGATGACAAAAAACATCAACAAGAAATGGAAATTAAGAGAAGCATTATTTTAAACATCTTAATATATTTAAACGTAGGATACGTTTAAAAACGACCTCTGTTTACGGGAAAAAACTCAAGCGGAAACTTTTTATAAGTGACAAGTTAATTGGCGCGGCAAGTGATGACTACAAAAAAATGATCATTTGTGTAACTCTCACAGTCGCCTTGGCATATACTTATAAGATTTTAGCAAGAAACTTGTTTCTTTGTGGTAAATACAGTTGCAGGATATTTGTTTTTTAAGATTTACTCACATTGAATACGCAGAAGGAACCTGGGGACATAGTGTTGAGGCGCTCGAGTCCCACTTTCCACTGAGTGGCAAAACTCAAAGCCACCATTCGCCTCGTTGCCAGAGTGCGAAAATGAAAATATTAAATAAATATTTATTTCAATATTTTTCATTCCCTCGTATAAGAATCGAATCCACAGTTGACGGTCGCACGTTCCTGCGCCACGACAGCCTCAGATAAAATTGTGAGAGGTAAATTAAATGAAACGCTGACAAAAGTTAAAATAACTGTACGCTTAATTTTGACAACTAAGCTTTTTCTCACCTCGTTACCTAAATGTTTACTATTCAATAAAAAATACTATAAAACACAAATTGTATAAGAAAGTAAAGTTTTTTATATCCAAGGACAGCGAAACGGTAAAAGTATGGCTGATCATTGAAATAACAATAGCGGTATGAAGCCGAAGCGCGAGAGATCTCGTAAAAAACCGTTCCCGCTCTGAATCGCTTGAATGGACTTATTCAAGGCCTATCGGTTGTAGCTTTAGGAATATTCCACAAACCATAAAGCAAAAACTTTGTAAGCTATAACCGATGTTGTATCCAAGGTGCTTTAAGATGACGTCACGTCCTTTGTAATTATATTTTCAACGGAAATGTTAAACTTTTTTGAACCATAATTAATGTAATTTGCATACATATATGTACCTACTTGCAATATAACCTACGACATTGCATCATAAAATAAAATATAATTAGACAATCCCAGATACGTAATGATTGTAGATTATACTTGTAAATTTTATATTTGTAAAGTTTTATGACTTTTTAATAACCGAATGTAAAATATGTATAACACTAATTTTACAATGATAGTGGTGACGTTTTGTCAGACAAATGTTAAGTAAAGCACATCACTCAAGTATGTACGAGTACATACATAGCATAGGATGACAGCAAACTATTTGAATTTTTAAATTCATAAATTTTCTTAATACATTCTTATTAACGTTAATCATATTAATGTAATTGAAAATCCAAATAAAATATTCAAATAAATAGGAACTGTACAGTGTATACAGTGAAAAGTGAAAATAATCCTCAAATAGAACTCGTAAACGTTAATACGTCAAACACAAAGATCCGCCGCTCCGCCCCGCGCCTTCTTAATAGCGTCGCTTCCGCATATTCCGCATATCGACTCACCCAAATATTAGTTTTCAGCCGTAATCAGTACAGCGTAGGTGTATATAATGTACACGATACGGGGATAATGACCTTTGGACGATTTATTATTAAGACGGCTGGAGCGCTCCTGACCGCCTCCGTTAACGAGGTCAGCGGTTCAAGCTTATGGCTGACTAATAAATGTGCTTTTGTGAAAACCTAGTTTTTATTTGTCCTTAAAGTAAAGTCAATATAATGTTTTAATATTTATTGTTTACATTTTTTTACTTTACTCTGTGTCCCGCACACGGCAGGGCACGGCCTCCATTAAGGCACTTTAGTTCCCTACTACGCCCGAATTTGAGTCATTGTAAGTTGGTTGACGGAACTCGACGCCGCAATTTGCGTTGCTACCAGAGCGAAGCAATGGAATATTGAACTTTTCATGACCTCGAGTGGAGTTCGAACCCACTATATGTAACGTTTACAATCGCACACTTGTGCTCTTTTTGTTAACACATGTAAATGCTCACAGCGCTCATAAAAATCTATAGAGTGGCAACAATATTCAGTGAGCAATCGCTATGCAAATACTTTGATATACAGCCAAAGCTTTATTCGAACCTTTTGGTTAAGTTACCTCACTAAACTTCTATTGATTCACAGTAAATTTCAGTAACTCAGATCACATTAAGTAAACAAACGTTGTTGATAGTAAGTACTAAGTAGCTGATTTCGTAATATTTTTGTTACATTATTGTGACCCTAATATTGTTTATTCATATAAAAATATGATATTTAAACATTGCAAAAGCTTACATACGAATGAGGCGATTGATACCGCTGGGCGGCGAGCGGAGAGGCCACGCGCTCTGCACGCGACCGCACACTTCATGAGGGTAAAGTCCATTTCAATTTAACTGTTAAACGATTCTTAGCTGACAAAAACAGCTTAATAAATAGTTGTTAAAAAAGTGGCGCAGTCTAAGCGTACGCGCCGCCGTGACTAATGCCTATTTATACAGACCAACCAATTTTTTGTTCAGCTTAGAATTTTTCGCATGATTAGAATATCACACGACATTTATCTTAAAAAATGTAAGCATTTGTCAAACAATTGATTATAAATAGATAATAAAAAGTATATTTTTTGTGCAAAACCTGAACAGCGTGCAAAACATGCAGTGTGCAAGTGTTGCAACAATACCACAAAATTATTTCTAATAAATATTTAATAGTGCAAGCACTTGGCCCCGGCGGTGTGTATTTACATCTTTGCTTGGATGTGAAATTATTTCTTATGTTCATTATCTTCCACCGAAAATACGTATTTATACTAACATTTTATTGTATTCAATTTCTACACTTTTATTGTATTCAATTTGGGTCAAACTGATAGCTGATTCATATGAAATTCGTGCAGTTATTTAGGTCGATGTGATTTGGAATAATCAAGAATAAAATCATTTTATTTCTAGTAAATGTATATAGTATACATATATACTGTAAGTAAGCCAGGAGTAAGTGGACGGTGACTCAATACGCACCGCGGGACGCTACTTATTTCGGTGGCGTCACGTGAAGGGCGACGTCTCTCCTCCAGCCTACTACTGTTATTAACTATGTAATAATAATAATCAATATGTCCACATGAAGTAGCCTATATTTGTTCATGTTTGTTTATAAATTATTATAAAATTTAGTGAATCCTACAAATACAAAAACAATATAAATTGATCAATCTGTAACTGTCAGGGTATCTATTGAAGCAATACGTGTTAAGTAAATAAGGCCACGATGCGGTGTAAACAAACGTCTAATGTATGCGTGTCCGCCCGCGCGGTCACGTGAGTGAGAGCTGCGCGGGCGCGGGAGCGGGCGCGGGCGCAGGGGCGGGAGCGGGCGCGGGCGCGGGGGCGGAGGCATTCGGCTTTTTATTGCCGCACGCCCATGTCCAGTATTTATTAAATTGTTGTTAAAACTTGTGCCGCGAGTGACACGTTTTAGATATAAAGTAGTGCAATTGATATATACTTATGTGATGTCGCAACACTATAACACAGATATTTATTGATATGGATATATTTTAGAAAAAATACTTGAAGCTTTAAAAAATGTAACTTCTGTTCTACAAATAAGATACTAATACTAATAGTTAAACAATACTATTATAAAGATCAACATCTTGATAAATAAAATAGTGAACTATTTTGTGAAAAAACCAAAGTCAAGTAATATTTTTTTTTCAAAATCAATATTTCTTTTTCATTTCTGCGATTTCTATTAAATAAATTGTTACTTTTACTTTTGCAATTGTGACTTTGGTACGTGCAATGTATATAAAATGGGTCAAAATGTAACAAATAAAGCCAACAGCTCATTTATCGTGTGATGTAAACATCACATGCAGAAAATTAAAATATTATATATTAATAACAACACGACCAAAATCTTGAGTAGCAACAGCTAACTCGTCTACTTCTCACATAAATAACAGCATAGCGATGTCTCCCCATATCTTATCAATCTGCAAGGTTGACTAAGCGTCACGGGTCACGGGATACCGGTCACCGGTCACCGGCCACCGACGCGCGGCGGCAGGCGGTGGTTGGCTTTGCTGATAATCCCACACTTGTTTACAAACATTATCAGTTTTTTAAATATTCTATTTTACATTGTAATGTACACCAAAATATTTACTAAATATTTATATGTTTTAAATTAAAAAAAAATGAAATAAAAAATTTAAATCACTAATAATACAAATCGAAGCAAAAAAATAATGCTATGACTTTAATATTATTATTTGATTTCAAAAAAAAAATGTTCTTTATACGTAGTCATAGGAGGAAGAGAATATCAGATGAAAATCACTTCCCTATCCACTAGCCACGTGACTACATAGCAAGGCATATGGGAAATGTATACAATATGCAAATATGTATAAAAATATTTGAAGAAACTGTGATATCATTTATACTTAATTTAGCAAAACGTTTTTTATAGTTAAGTAAATTTAAATATTTTTGCGTAATTACAAGCAAATCATAATATATAAATTTGGAAGTAACGATGCCGGTGTACGCCTTGCGTATTACGACTATAGTAAAACGTTTTGTTCAATTTGAGTTGTTAACACACATTTTTAATAGTTTTTGCAATCAGTGAGCGGAATGTGACCTGATACTCGTTTAACTGTAGATAGTTTGGCAGATTTGCGTCCACACGACACGCACTGCGCCGGCGCCGCCGCCGCGTTGTTGATAATTACTATATTGAAGCTGAACAAATAATCTTTATTATTTTTTGTTAAATAGTTAGTAATGCAAACATAACATTGAATAAACTAAGATTAATTAACATTGTTTTTATAGATTGTTTATGGTAATAGAATATCAAGTGCGATTAATCTATGCACGCTCTACAGTCTACAGCTACACGTGTTTTAAAGATAAATGGTGTGTCATGACATATGTAGTAAGTAAATATGTTTACACAAAATGAAAACATCGCATGTAAATGCTAAGATAATGAATAAAACAATTTCTAAGTCCTGAGTATTTGGTAGGAACACCCCGGTTACAGACGAGCCTCAGGAATGAGTAAGTATTGTAAACTAATCTAATCCTAAACGAACTCTATTCGTATTGATAAGCCCGTTTTATCATTTTGAGCGTTTGTCTCCGCGTTACATTTGTATATAAACATGTACTTATTGTGAAGTAATTTTAATTCTATTTGCGTGATACTTATTTGATTAAATGAATATTCGATTACATCGAGTTTCACTTCCTGTTATTTTGCGTTAGAATGAAATTGTTCGTAGTTTGGCGGAGTTGGGAGCTATGCATAAACACAGCAACTAGGCACGTTCTTCACATACATTAACGTGGCGAAAAGCGATCATTGATCGTTTTATATATTTTTAAATTTGACAATTTCGTTCGACAACCTATAAATTGTCATTAAAGATACAAAGAAAGTTATATACTCCTTAGTAAAGAGTATAACGCTTCTGAGATAACTTCCACAACGTACGCTCCCCCTATCCTCCGAATGGCTCTTAAGATCCTATTGAAATATAAACAAAAATCTGTGTCCAAACCATTGTAAAATGCAACGAGAACATTGTTTAATTTTACTAAGAAAATTATGTTACAAAAGGCAAACCAATATCTGAAGTCTTTTAATGTTTGGTTCTAAGCCTAGTTAAATAATAGATAAACTAGAAAGAATGTTTGTGGCTGATAACTACGAGTAAAAACAATAAAATACGGAAGTGAAGAACGAAAGTACCAACCCAGTATTAATAAACCCTAGGTTCCCAGGTTTCCTCCGCCTACTTTACCAAGTGCGGGGTACGGCGTGATCTCAGCGTGATCTGAGTAAAAAAATGTTTAATTAACTATCGCAACCATAACTAACAATCATTAAATTGAAACACTTATTAGTTACAATAATTAAAATAAATTACTGAATTAAAGATATCAAAACTTGTCAACGGAAATGGTTTTTGCGGTGTTGTTGTGGTGGTCACATACGTATATGTATGTACATTAAATATCTCTTGATTCGAATGCTACACGGAAAACTCCTTAAATTAGGACATATTATGCATACATACATGCTTAATAATAACTGAGGCCGTCGTGGCGCAATGGCACAAGGACAGACGTCTGACGATCGTAAGTTCGATTCTTACCCTAGGTATTGAATCATTTGCATTTCCTCGCTCTACAAAATTAACAGCAGCGTTGACTCCCGACACTCTACACGTAAGACGTAGTTATTGAAAAAAAAAATGTTTCATTAAGACGTTTTATTTATCCATACTGTCTCGATAAAGTAGTCGGGAACGGAGACGCGTAACACTACAAATACAAATTACGTACCTTATCTGTTTATTATTAACAAACTTGAGTTTTTCGAGAAAATAGGAAGTGTTTAAATATAAACAGTGTCTATGTCTACTATGCCAAAATAAATGATGAAAATAAATAGTACTAAAGAATTGTTGCTCAGTAACGACATACATTGCGGTCGGACACACAACAGACAAGTTGGCGAGCGTCACACACGTTCGTGTCTCGTACTACATACGAGTCGATGAAGGCATTGCCCGAGCGCCTCGCTATCTCCACACCTGAATTAGACGTGCTGATGACTGATCCATTGACATTTATTGGCTTAGCGCTAAATTATCTGCATGTATCAGCTCCTTGTTGTTATTATTATTAATTTAGGTTAACGCTGGATCCCGCTTGCAGTGCAGTAGGCAAAGGGAACCTCGTTATAAGACACTCCGTACACTACTTCCCGCTCAATTTTTATGACAATGTGTGTTTTTATTTAGTACTGTATTATAGAAAATAAACGAACTCTTCTATTCTTTTTTCTATATTTAAGTATCTATTTTATAGAACCCTGACTAATAAATATTTAGAATGAAAATAGAATTTAAACATTCTAAATGCTATTCGAATAAAACGATTTGTCGATAATAAATATATATAAAGATTACGTTCATGTCAGTATAAGTATAAGTTCCAAAAATATTTACATGTTTATTTGAATGACGTGTAAAATTATATTTGCCTTCATATGTGTTATATACATATTTACTAACAGTAAGAAGCCGAAAAGATTATTTGGTTGAACGCTCTTTTTTCCTGGACTGGTAGTAACCAGTTCTGTTTTTATTAAGTTAGATAGACCAGAACCTGGACGAGAAAGGTATATTACCTGATGATGATTGTATTCATGTACCTAGGGTTTAGTTCAAATTTTTAATGTGGTGTGTGGAAAAATGGCATTTATATTTATTTAGTTCAGGACTATCTTTTTAAGGTAGCTTATTGTAAAAAATCTTTCTTTATAATAGTATGGCTTATTTGTGACTTCAGAAGAGCGAGTGAGAAGCGTTTTTATAAAAGAGAAGCTATCTGATAATTAAGTGCGATTAATTATTGTTATTGCAGGCTCCTCACTAGACCGGACTGCAACAACAAGCCACTCGCGTTTACGTTTATGCCTATAGTCATTTTAGACAAGTATCATTTAATTGAGCCGTCTGCAGGATAATATTAGAGCAGGCGCTTTACACTATACAAGTGCATGCTGCCTACATCCGGCGGACCGAGCGGGAGTGCTACGAGGAGAAACATTTAATTCGCGCTGTGATTGCTTCAATTTAATTGTAAAATATAGGCACAGTGTGCGACGCGCCCGTCCTCCACGCGCCACTCCTACCCGCGCGCTGCTCGTTGTTTACAGGATAACAATAATAACAGAACTTATTAAGTAAGTCTCGTCGCATATATAATACTATTGTTTACGTTACAACTTGACTCGTAATCGCTGTTATTAACGATGGTTTCATTTAATAAATAAAAAATATGGATATTAATTTCTGTTTAATAAATCTAAAATGCGCTAACGAGATTAGCATTTAACTATCACCTTATAAATTTAGCAGTTACTCTTATTTAACATGGCTATTATAGGTATAGCAGACTATGTACAACTCATAAATATACAGAAACTACCAAAACAAGTGTACTAACCTGTGCGGGGTGCGCGCGGCCAGGAACACGTAGTTGGTGCAGTACATGCCGGTCAGCAGCACGGGCAGCGCCAGCAGCGCCGCGATGCGCGCCTGCCACCAGCCCCAGCCCACACATTCCTTCTCCATGCTTAGACCTTCTTCTCTATATTTTTAAATCGAATGATTGAGACTTTCGTTTGTCTTTCCAGGATCTGTTCAATATATCACTAGTAACCAATATGAAGGTCGTGTAATGTTTACAGTCACTAGGGTAGATGGTTGTAGTAGATTGTACCTACTAGCGTTGTAGTGGTGAGACACGTCCCGCCCGCCGGAGGGTCCGCGCAGTAATGCCGGCTGCCGGCCGCCTCGCCAGGACCGCCGCGAAAGGAGACTACTGACTACTGACTACTGGCTACCGGCCGGCGACCGCTCACCGCAATACATTCACTCACGTAAGTAATTAAAAACGATCTTTCGCCGCGAAAGATAAAGCTTAACACGGATTAAACGGTGACATGACGCTCTCCGCGCCGCGGCCGCCTCTACTCCTTCGCCTCATTCGTCGCCCTAGCTTCGATAGTTTTATTTGAATTTTCGACTTTACTTGAAAGCTTCAACAATCACGTGCGCGTGCGCTGATAGACGAGACGTAGCGACACTCTTACTCTATTTCAACTAAGCCGGACATCTATATATACAAATATATATTTAACCCGTGCAAATTTAGCAATTTCAAAAAATCGCTTTGCAAATTTAGCACATCAGAAAATGACTTAAAATTTTAGAATATTTTGATATTAATATCCTAAAGAGACATCATCATCCTTATAATGCATGAACGTGTGTCTGCCGGCCGGTGTGGTCGGTGTCCGCGCACGGCACGCGCACGTGGCGAACGCACTCCGGATATAAATACCCTGGAGGAGGCATGGCGCGACCGAAATAAATGTGCGTACCGAAATATATCAACCTTTTATATGCTAAAAATATGACTGCAACCATCACCAAAATTGTTTTGCAACTTGTCGTCGACGCGGCCAAGTCATAATATATAAATAAAATAAATATTTGGTTGTTTAACTTAGAGTATGCGAGAACTAATCAAATTATCTTATATCATTTTACATGTACAGGAGAATTTAATATTTTTTTGTCTCTCATGGTATAAATATAATGCGCCTGGAGTCAATAAAAGACTAAAATGTTAACAAGTAGATAAAGTCAAGTAGTGCTCCAAAATTCCAGGCGCTGAGGCAATAAGGTCAAAGCACTAGATTAAAGTATTTCCATCATCATGGTAACGGATACAACGGTTACACGTGAACATCACACTTTAAACCTTGTATTTATAATATTATGAAGAGCCTTCAATGCATTGAAAGATGGAAGATAATTTTTATATAAAATCGTACAGTTAAAGTACCATTTAATAGTAAAAATATAAAAATGTTGCAAAAAACGTTTACTTGGGAGTTTTAATCTTTCTGTCATCAGAGACTTAAGGGTTTCTTATTTATAGCTCTTGATCATGTACTATCTATGCACGTATGTATATTAATAAATGAAATTAATTTTGAATTTCACCATTATGTAGTATGTTGAAAAAGCTCTCGTCACATCCATTTTTAATTTGTTGCAAATTCTCAGCTTCACGCTGTATCCCACACATGGCATGGTAGGCAGAGGGACCTTGGGAACCTAGTGTTAAGACACTCCGTTCCACTTCCGTTCTCCTCTTTCCACCGAATTTAAGGCATTGCGTGTTGAGTGGCGAAACTCAACGCCGCGTTTTGCCTTTTATCAGAGCGAAGGAATGAAAACATAAAATATTTCAATTAATAATATTAAAAATTTCATTTCCTCGAGTGGGGAAGGAACAAACAACGCGTCGGTTACAGTCACGTGCCGCTACGCCACGACAGGCATCTAGTCGATTATTGTTACAGATATTTAAAAACCTGCTGTTCAACTTATCTATAATATAAAATAAATAAATAAATGATAAGCCTATATTTTTCACATCTATAAATTACATTTCATATGTTGTTAGTAAAAAAATATATATTAATATTAGTATTAATTATGTTTTGTGTTTTTTTTTTTTCAGGTATTAGTGAGGTTAATTGTTTTTATGTTCACTTATTTTTGGATATGGATCCTTTGGGTGGAGGCCTCCTCCAGTTTTTTCCAAGCATTTCTGTCTTTGCCAGTACTTTTCTAGTTATTTCCTGCTATATCTACTATGTCGTCTACCCCTTTCGGCCTACCCACTCTTCTCTTCCCAGTGGGACCTTTCCATGATTTTGTCTGTGTAACTTGATACATGGCCTGCCCATTGCCATTTCAATTTCAACGCCTGTGTGAGTGAATCCGTTAGTTTAGTCTTTTGTCTAACAACTTCGGTCCTGACTCCATGTATTTTCCTTATATTCAGAGTGAATGGAGAGGATCCATAGCTTTTTGAGTTGTTGTGATCTTCTGTTTAGCTCTTTTCGTGAATACCCAGGTTTATGTCCAATATAGTTTTCTTTAGATCTACTGCGTATTTACCCTTTACAATCTCTTTGTGTGACCAAAATTTCTTCCAGGTTAAATTTATTCTTCTTTCTATTTCTTCTTCATTGTGTTTTTTTCTAAAAGATATCTTTTAGAACAAAACACAATGAAGAAGAATAAATTTAGCCTGAAGAATAAATTTAGCCTAGAAATAGAAAGAAGAATAAATTTAGCCTGGAAGAAATTTTGGTTGTTTACCTAGGTTGATATATATATATATATATATATATATATATATATATATATATATATATATATATATATATATATATATATATATATATATATATATATATATATATATATATATATATATATATATATATATATATATATATATATATATATATATATATATATATATATATATATATATATATATATATATATATATATATATATATATATATATATATATATATATATATATATATATATATATATATATATATATATATATATATATATATATATATATATATATATATATATATATATATATATATATATATATATATATATATATATATATATATATATATATATATATATATTATATATTTTTCACATCTATAAATTACATTTCAAATGTTGTTAGTAAAAAAATATATATCAATATTAGTATTAATTATGTTTAGTGTTTTTTTTTCAGGTATTAGTGAGGTTAATTGTTTTTATATTTACTTATTTTTGGATATGGATCCTTTGGGTGGAGGCCTCCTCCAGTTTTTTCCAAGCATCTTTGTCTTTGCCAGTACTTTTCTAGTTATTTCCTGCTATATCTACTATTTCGTCTACCCCTTTCGGCCTACCCACTCTTCTCTTCCCAGTGGGACCTTTCCATGATTTTGTCTGTGTAACTTGATACATGGCCTGCCCATTGCCATTTCAATTTCAACGCCTGTGTGAGTGAATCCGTTAGTTTAGTCTTTTGTCTAACAACTTCGGTCCTGACTCCATGTATTTTCCTTATATTCAGAGTGAATGGAGAGGATCCATAGCTTTTTGAGTTGTTGTGATCTTCTGTTTAGCTCTTTTCGTGAATACCCAGGTTTATGTCCAATATAGTTTTCTTTAGATCTACTGCGTATTTACCCTTTACAATCTCTTTGTGTGACCAAAATTTCTTCCAGGTTAAATTTATTCTTCTTTCTATTTCTTCTTCATTGTGTTTTTTTCTAAAAGATATCTTTTAGAACAAAACACAATGAAGAAGAATAAATTTAGCCTGAAGAATAAATTTAGCCTAGAAATAGAAAGAAGAATAAATTTAGCCTGGAAGAAATTTTGGTTGTTTACCTAGGTTGATATATATATATATATATATATATATATATATATATATATATATATATATATATATATATATATATATATATATATATATATATATATATATATGTATATACATGTGTAGGTATATATGTATATATGTATGTCGAGTATATTTTTTTAAAATAAATATCTTATAATGTACAAATATAAATATAATGTGATATTTTTTGCGCTATTTTGCTTTCTATAATATTAGATTCTGTAGTACCGGTTGCCTGTAGGAGATCACTTTTAGTGGTAAGGCTGCCGTTGCACATTTACCATATATACAACGCAATATGTTGAATATGTGAAAGGATTACCCATACAAATTGTGAAGTGCAATAAAGTAAAGTGCAAAAAAGATATCTTTTAGAAACAAAACACAATGAAGAAGAAATAGAAAGAAGAATAAATTTAGCCTGGAAGAAATTTTGGTTGTTTACCTAGGTTGATATATCTCTTGACGTATTTGAATTCTTTTCCATTTACCCTAATTTTAGCATTCATTTCTAATCCCATTTTTGAGTTTTCAGTATTGATTGAGCTGATCATGTCTTGAAGCTCTTCTGCTGATTCAGATAGCACAACCATGTCATCTGAAAACCTGAGATGGGTTAGATAGCTCTTGTTTATTTTTATGCCACTAGTTCTCCATTCTATGTTTTGAAATATTTGTTCTCACAGCTATAAATAATTTCGGTGACATCGGATCACCCTGTTTAACGCCTCTTCCTATATTTATTGTTTCTCTTTTACATTCTAGTCTAACATTACTTGTTCTATTATTGTAAATTTATTTTATGATATTTATATATTTTCGATTTATTTTTAGCTTGTTTAGTGTTTTCCATATAAAAGTATGACTTATAGTATCAAATGCTTTGCTATATACAATAAAACCTAAGTAAAGAGGTGTATTGAACTCGAAATATTTTTCTATGACTTGTTCCAGTGCTTGTAAGTGGTGCAGTGTATTGAAGCCAGAGCGAAAGCCTGCTTGTTCTAAGGGTTGTGCATGGTTAATTCTTGTGTTATGCGACTAAGAATGATTGATAAGAAAACTTTGTATGTACTTGCTATTAAGCTGATTGGTCTGTAGTCGTAATGTCTAGTGGGTTTCCTTGTTTTTATCTGATATTGGCTCGGAACGACTTCAGTTTCCAGTACCAAATTGAAAAGTTCTGCTAGAGGACTCAGCAGCATCGGTGCACTTAGTTTTAAGGCTCAATTCCTTATTCCATCAGGACCCGGGCTTTTATTGGATTTTAAATGTAGCTGCTGTATTTAAATATCTTTGATCCTTATAGGTATAATGGCTTCTATATTTCCAAATGTTTCTTTGATTTCTTCGCTGTTTGTTTCTTTGCTTCTATATAATTCTTGATATAAAATGGTAGTTTGATGAATAATTTCTTGTCTTGTTTTGGTTTCCTTCTGTTGGCTTATTAGTTTTTGAATCCATGTTTTATTCAAATTTAATTCCTTCAATGCTTCTTCTTTTGGCGCTTCTAAATTTGTTAAGGTTATCGGTTATTATTTCTTGTCTGTGCTTTTTATAGTCTTCTTTTATTGCTTTGCTTGTTTCTTTATATAGTTTGCTTATTTCTTTTTTCTTGTCGGTATCTTTGTTCTTTTGTATTGTAAGTAATTTCTTTTGTTAATTAGCGCTAGTTTTTTTCTGCCATCTCTTCACTCTTTTTGTTAATAAGTTATTTTTGTATTGAGAGAAGTGCTGACATTACGTCTTCCATTATGACACCAATAATATAATTAATTAGATTGAAAATTATTTGTATATATTATTTTTTTTTTTCTTTTTTTTTTCTCTTTCTATATATATATATGTATATATATATATATATATATATATATATATATATATATATATATATATATATATATATATATATATATATATATGTTTATGCTTTGTTTACTTACAGATTGCGACCTCTTGTACTAGCCCCCTTTAAGAACCTTGAGTAAAAACAAAAAAAAACTGAGATACAGGTGTCCTCTGCATATTGATTGTATGTATTTCGAATAAAGAATTACTTATTAGGGTTTTGATTTTATCGATCAAGTTTAGCCAGTGCCGCTACTCCCCAGTAGATGGTGTTACTGTATGATGACTTTTATTTTGCTATAATTTATTGTAGGCTATTTTTTTGTCATTTCACATAAACAGCTGCAGCAGGGTCCTCACAGTCACTGTTTATTTATTTCACTACCAGTATTTGACTTACACTGTTAAAATTTGCACAGAATGTCACTATTTTCCACGGATATTTATCGTGTGAAGAAGCGTCAGCGTGGAGAACTTGGTAAGGGAGCCTCCCTCGTTTTCCATGTTTAATGGTATGTTTATGTTCGAAAAGGTGGAAGTGCTCAATCTGCGTAATAACGGGGGACCCGCTCACGAGTTTCTCGTGATGGTGAAACCGGTGCACACCTCTCTACACCCTTAGCCGACCACGCCGATGTTCCGATGTTGCGCCCGAGGCATTACGCCGCTTTGTGGGGGCCCATCTAGTGGGAGGCGAGTCACCGTCTGCACATCATTCAATTTGAGACGTTGAAAAGGCGGACATCCGATAGTCTCCTTCAATAGTCCAGTTCCCGAAACATCCAAACTACATTTCATAGTCCCAATTTAGTTTTTCATATTTTATATAGTTTCTACGCATTATTCGGAGACCATCTCTGAGCAATTACCTCTGGTTACTCAGAGATGGATCCCGGCTAATGCGTCACAGCAAATTATTTTAATATTTTCGAAGGGGCCTCTACGTGTTGGACCTGTGTCCCCACACAAGCCTTCCAAAGGACCGGGTTCTTTTGAACTCGAGAACTTAAGACGAGAAACATAACATGTATGGGACATGGTACACGTATGCATAATAAAACTCCACAAATAATTTTAAATTTGCCACTTCAAAAATTTAAAGTGAATGTTAAAAATATACTGTTAGGCAAAGCATATTATTCTATTCAAGAATACTACAATGATAAGAGTGCGTGGGATTAAATGCTGTTGATACTCACTCAAGAAGCTATGTTATATATTTACTTTCATTGATATTTTGAAAAGAGTAACTGTTGAGTTTCTTGCCGGCACTTCTCAGCAGACCCGCCTTCCGAGCCGGTGGTAGCTTCCTGTAAGGACTGACACCACAGACACTTATATGTAACTTGACGATTCAAAAGTGCTTAAATGGCCTAATTGAATAAAGAATATTTAGATTTTGATTTTTTTATTTTAATAATAATACTTTATTGCACTTTACAATTTGTATGGGTAAACCTTTCACATATTCAACATATTGCGTTGTATATATGGTAAATGTGCAACGGCGGCCTTACCAGTAAAAGTGATCTCCTACAGGCAACCGGTACTACAGAATCTAATATTATAGAAAGCAAAATAGCGCAAAAAATATCACATTATATTTATATTTGTACATTATAAGATATTTATTTTAAAAAAATATACTCGACATACATATATACATAATACATACATACATATATACCTACACATGTATATATATATATATATATATATATATATATATATATCACATGGAAAGTCACGATGTCAGATTAGACCGAATTATTACCACCCCTGGCTGACTTTGGCGACTGCGTTTCGCATTAGGTAAAACCGGGCCCTGGCGCCTATCCCCCTTAAAGGCCGGCAATGCTCCTGTAGCGTGGGTGACGGTGATCACTTACTATCAGGTAACCCGTACGGTCGTTTGCCTTTTCCATAAATAAAACAATAAAAAATAAAACTATGACCGACGGCGTATCTGGAAAGTTAAGCACGTTTCAGGAGATTGCTAGGGATTGACACCGCTTCGAGGCAATATTACATCTCAGAGTGGGATGCATTGATATAAAAATACAGCGAGCCAGATATGCAGAACATTTTCCGATATTTTAACGCATCCTGCGATGGAATCTTGCGGCACGTGCGTGGAGGGTAAGCGGAATAGATAATATGAGTGACGTTGGATTCTATGAGAACAGGACGGCCACCGTTCATTATGCTTGCCGGGGAATCAGTTAAGGGCGTCACATTATCCAGAGTACTTGGGCTGGTACATTGCTCTTGAAATCCTGTACTGGGTGCATTTGGGCCTTACCGGATACACCCAAAAAACTGGGTGGTTGCAAGTTGATTCCAGTACCTGCTTTTGAGGGTATCTGTGTTTAAAGTGGCGCTGCTGCTCGGATAGTAGTGAGGCAGAGGAAAATTTCTTGACGGTTGGCTGTTCACAAGCTTAGAGAAATCTGAGCCATACGGACCCTGGCTGTTCAGACGCCCGGGGACAGTCAGGTCGCAGCTGTTGTGTCAGTTGTTTGTCTAGGATGCCGCGGGGACCGGATGTTCCTAAGCCCTTCTCCGGTCACTTGAGGTTGGACTCGCGGTGTGGTTGGTTGCAGAGGTTGGACAGGTACAGTTGTCACCGAGCGTCTGACCCCGCACGTAACAAGTTAGTGTCTTCACCAGCTCAAGGCAAAGGGCTGTCTGGTGGACCTAGCGCGGTTTGGAGCGACCGATAGTGGCAGCCCAAGTACTGTTTACTGTACGTGTGTGTTCGTACTGTACTCAGGTACATGCCTGCTCAGCATGAAGCCGGGAGCTAGACTCAGATTCAATCTAGCCTATTGTAGGTTTAGGCTAAACCGCGGGACGCGTATCATGTCGGGAAGTGAGTGCGCCTTATACACCTGCGGTGCCAATTGGAAGTTGGGAGTCAACTTCTCTGGCGTCCTCAGCGAGGTGAGTCGCGAGCGTGCTGGACACCTATTTGAAAAGACTCCGGCCCTACCGACCTATTTGAAAAGAGAGGTAGCGTGATCAAACATCGTCTTCCATCTGGTTGGCCGTTGGAGGTTGCGTGGTGAGAGCCACACCTGTCTTATTCTCTATTCTGTCTATTCTAAGCCGGAATCACGCGGCAAAAAAGTAGGGTAGTGTTTCCGGAAATGCGCCTGGACGCAGATAAGGGACTGGAACAGATAAAAAATTGTAGAGAGCCTTATTAGCAGACAGGCTTATTAGCAAAAGAGCCTAATATGGGAGAAAAAAATTAGGAGCCAATTCTGTTACAAAGCTTTTATTACACTACTTACATACTTAGCCACACGCTATATCCTTAGCGGGGTAGGCAGAGAGTACGAAGCGCCATACGCTAGTCTGGATATATTATTGCCCCTTCTGTGGATATTTGTGCCAGAGCCGCACTTCAGAAGCTAAAAAGCCAAATGCGGCTCTAGAGCTGCACTTTGTATCTACTAGCACTAGCATGATGCTGGTGGTGGTGATTCATCGCCGCCAATCTTCCCCGCCGCCACCGTAATGAAGACAATTAGCAGGCTGGAGATCAACAACACCTCGGTAAATGGTGGTATAACCAACGGAGCTATATGAAACCCCCCAATGAGAACTGTTTATCTATTAAGAACGCTAACAGTTTTTCAGCGCCATCCTGCGCCTGGGATACTTTCCTCACTCTTGGAAGGAGGCCTTGGTTGCAATGCCGCCTAGGCCCAACAAGAATCCTCAATGTAGAGGTAATTATCGCAAGGCGAGCAGTTTGGCTTCCGCAGCGATCATGTAACTGGTCTACAGGTGGCTAGAGTGTTACATTACGCCGTAGCAGCCACGAATGGAAAGGAGGGTGCAGTCGCAATGTTCCTCGGTGTCATCAACGTTTTTGACCGCGCCTGGCATCTTAGGAGATATCCTCCGTAAGCCACTATCGATTACCTCCTCCAAAAGGAGGAGCAGGCTGGCCTGTAGGCTAGCAGATACCCTGGAGCAGCCGAAGGATACTAAGTAGTCATTATTGATAGAAGACTAGACAGGGTAGATAAAAAAATCGCCATTACGCCTTTACCTTCGCCTGCTGCGCGTCCTACGCTTTATCGAATCAACGCCAAAGAGAGAACCTACAGGAGTTCTAGAACCTCGCCTTCCAACGAGTAATCCGAGCCTCATAGTTCGTTCAAAATACCACGTTCCATGGCAACCTGAAGATGGAAAGCCTAAAGGTAGACATGAGCCGGCTGAGCGCTTCGATACAACGGATCGGACCTGCACCTCAGAAGCATCGCACGTTGGGCCACCGGACACAAGACTTCGCCTTCCACGGGACCTTCTTCGGTCTTTACTTTGATTTGTAATTGTGCAATGTCTTGGTTTTCCAATCATGAAAATGAAATATTTATAATATTCAGGGTACGTCGTAGAGCTACAAAAAACAACAAAGTTAGGTTGTGTTTTCAAAACATGTTTACGATTCAATATACTATACAAGTCTCTCTAATAAAATACAAAAATATTCAATGGCGCTTAACGTTACCCTTATATGGAGTTGCGTTAAGATGAGTCACCGTCTTTATTTGTGCAGTTCATACACGCAACTGTGTTGGCGTGTAATTGAGCATACCACATATTATTTTTACTAGCACTACGAAACATTCAAAATAATAGGCGTGTTTGATATAATGATTGTTTTTGATAAATACTAATACCGCCTCCAAGCACTGTTTCAAAGTATTGGTAATTTGGCTGACAGATATATATATATATATATATATATATATATATATATATATATATATATATATATATATATATATATATATATATATATATATATATGTAAAGCTACTGTAAGTAAGTCTGTATCGATAGGTGTTCGTTTTATTGTAGAACCGAACGAAAGGACTCATATATTTAAAGAGCATGTTCATTCGTTCATTTTTAAGAAAGCCTCTTCTTTTCGTTCTGTTCATTTTTTTCATTTGCTCTCTATTTTGAATTTACAAACACTTTCGTAGGAACACAAATACTCGTACATACACACTCAGCGATAACTCACTCACACGCACTCAATAATTATATGCAAAGATCACTCACTCTCTCAATAATTATAGGCAATATAAAAATTTCATAATGTTAAATATGGTTGTTGCAAATACAAAATGAACAAATTAACAAAGTTCATAAAATGGGAATGTAGAACTTAGAACGTAAAAATGAACAAGTTCTTTAAAATGAGAATATTGTTCATTCACGTTCGCAAAATAATACTGTTCGGCACACTCCTAATCGATAGAGCGGCGCTTTCTCACACCTGCGCGTACGACGCCAGTATCAGGTGCGCCGCGTGATATGGCGGAAGCAGTCGCAACCTGCACGTGCTTTCTCTAATAATCTAATATGTTAACTTATCTACAACAGTTCTTGTGTTAGTGCAGTTTTTTTTATGAAATATTAAGTGAATCAATATCAAACTTTACATGACATTACATGCGTTGGTAGAGAAAATATAATAATTCTCTACGTTTTAACAAAGTTAAGGAAAGCCATGTAGAAAACAATAAAACGAGTTACAAACTCGTTTAGATACAAAATCCATTTAAACCTAAGATACATATATTAAAAAAAATATGGCATACGATATTAATATAGAGAGCTCAAAGCACAGTGATACTATAGTAAATAATGCAGAGTGTACAAGAAGTACGGACTCTTCAAGAGCGAAGGCCTTGAAGGACTCAAACGAGGCACTAGAGCTGGCCCTCAGCGAGTTGGGTCACTTCGGACTCTACCAGCGCTACGCACTATTCCTGTTATGCATCCCGAACTTGCTCGCCGCTATGTACTCTTTAAATTACGTATTCGTCGCTGATCTAGTGCCGTTTCGGTAAACAAAGATGCTAAATTAATATTTTTTTTCTCCAAATTCCAATTAATTATGATGATGAGAAAAACTTAAATTGATAATTTATCATCGTTTTAAAATGAAACTTTGTATATTATTATTTAATTCGTCACTTTTTCAGACTAAATATAATATATTTTGATATATTTTGATATTATATATTTTGATAGTTCCACGCTTCATTGCATTAGCAGGGTGGGCTGTAGGAATTTGGTTGTAAAGGTTATAAGTCACATTTTCATTTCGACATCGAACTCACAACCTCTCGCGACTCAACTGATAATAAACGTAACTAATTTTAATCATTAGAAAAAATATAATTATCCTAAGCCTAAACAGATATTGTAATTATCTTGTCGTTGGTAATATTTTACTATTTTCTCATTATTATTAAATCTGAACGGTAATTAAGATCTTAATAGCAGATATTTGTAATTAAGTATGTGATGACTAGTAATTAGTAAAAATATGAAGAAAATTCTTTAGCAGGTAATTAACATAATATTTGTAAGGATTAAACTACATATTACGTTTACACTTATCATAAATGACAATGATATTTTACATCACTATTCCTTCAATTAAGTGATACTATCACCTACTTTGTTATGCTATAATTGCTATGCTACTATAATACTTATATACGTACGTAGTGTATTCAAAAAGTATGGTGTATTTAGGGATTTTTTAAATTATTTATTCATGAATAAAATTTGTCCGTTTCAAAGTAATCCCCATGAGATGTTATACACTAGTGCCGATTTTTTTTCCACTCTCGCAAACACTTCAAAAATATTTTGTACCACCGATAAACGTTGCTTCGGTCTGAGGTAGCTTCTCTGTATACCACAGTCAACATTCGGATTGTAGCCACGGATTTAATTTCGTTTTTAGTTATATATACTATATTTGACACAGGTACTTTGGTCCATTTTTTGAATAGGTAATAATCGAAGATGAGCCAAGCTCAACAACTCAACACCCAAATGAACATTCAAAATGGCCGAACTTGTCGGTACATAACGCCACAAAAAGTCAAGATTCTAAATACGCAATACTTTTTGAACATACCTCGTATATAGTAAAGGTATTATAATAACAAATGTAAATATTTGTGGATATTTGTATCTTTTTGATGAAAAACTACTAAACAGATTTAGTTGAAACATTGTAGTAAAACAGCTCAGGTATACAAGAAAATAATGCATAAGCTAATACTAATTTAAAAAAATGTTTAAATTACCAATAATAAACATACATTTAAGATGGCGAAGCAAAAGAGCTTTAACCAAAGCCCGCAGTGAAAGTTTTTCACCATTATATGATAAGCTTCAAACCGGGACAGAAGCTCATATACAAACTGGCACGTGCCCGGGATAAAGCGACACAAGATATCGCAAAATGTCTTTGCGTCAATGATTCCCAGGGCACGTTGCGGAGAAGCTACTTCCAGGAGCTGCTAAACAATCAGCATCCGTGCAGTCTTCATCACGACCCACTGCCTAACCTCGGACTGGTTGCCCCAATAACCTTTGACGAAACTCGGAATTGCTTTCGACGCATGGGAAAGGGCAGTGTTCCAGATTGTGGTAGTTATAGGGGCATTAAACTTATGAGTATATATATATATATATATATATATATATATATATATATATATATATATATATATATATATATGTATATGTAACGTTTTAAAACTATTTAAATTAAAATTATGTTTTATCCTAACAATAAACGTACACATTTACATTAATATCAAATAATAGGACTTGATAGTTAAGTAATAAAATACTAAACGACCGGATTATAATTAATTCATAGTATTAGATAATGAGTAATTTATTTTAAAATAAATATTCTTCAAACTTCATCGAATATTCATCGATACAATATGTTTCAGCTGTACATTGAACCATGACTGCATCACTTTGTTCCAATTCTTACTTATTGGTGACTAAACTATAAACACTTTTATTTATACATAAAATAGTGTAGAACTCTTATATATTTTTACTATATGTAGAATATGAACTTCCAATATTTTGCTACGCATTCACTATTGTTTATACAATTGAGTATGTACAAGTATGTAGAGAAGTAGGTTGTTCATAACACATCATATAAAATTGTTTGTTATGCGTGAATAATTACATTTCGTAGCACGACTATTTAAATGTTCTGCCCCAGGTGTATATCACTGTATGTTAATACCTTAATTATGCTATCGAAATAAATAAATATAAATATTACAATTTTTTTATGATAAATACGCAACAATACACAGCAAACACACAAAATTACTACCAATTCATCGATAAATGAAAATTTATGAAGTCGATGCAAATCTTATATCGATGATATAATGTTTATAAATGCCTCATCACGTGCAAATATATTTGTGTCATCGCACACTGGGATTATTAATACCATTCTTACAGTATTTTATGTCTAAACAAACGTTTTTCTTAATCTGAAAGCGACAAAGAAATGCATAAAAGCCTGTTATCGATATGAGTAGGAACTTTAAATTCTAACACTGTCAGTAATTAGCAACATTCATTCTATTGCTTTCTCCTTTAGTCTCTTATGCTTTCCTTCCAGCTGTACGGTACCTGAATGTGAAAATAATGGAAGTTACTTTGATAATTCTACCGTCGTCGATCTTCTCCCTGAAGATCAATGTCATCGCTTCACGCCGCTCGCTCCCGACCAGCTGAGCTGCGCACGAGAGCACTATCATACTAACAATACTATCCTGTGTAATGGCTTCGTGTACGAAAACATGGCCACAATATATGCAGAGGTACTTACTTGAATAATAATTTCTAGCATGTGGTTACAGCCATATTTAGAGTTGCAATCATATATAAATATATTTCGAAAATAGCAGACACGAAAGTGTACTTCTAAGATTATATTTTATCTTCACAAATTCAGCTACGTGTTGTATGTGTACTGGGCTTTTCTAAAGATAGTTCAAAGATAAGAAGATCGATGGTGTCCTATAACACTAACAGTTACGTTAGATAAAATTTATGTTGATAACAGGTCATTGAAAAAGGAATGCAGAATGCATACACGTTTTTTCAATAACTAAACGTGAAGATATGAAATATGTCCCGTCCTGGAGGTCCGTCGTGTCGGAGCGTCGCAAGTGTGAGACTGTACAAGCAACAGATTGCGGGTTCGATCCCTACTCCAGATATATTTAATATTTTCATTTCTTCGCTCTGTTCAAAAGGCAAGCGTGACGTTGAGTTTCGCTACTGAACAGGTAATATGTCATATCTCAAATTCTGCCCAAAGTCGGGAACGGAAGTGTCTGAATGGGAACTGAAAGTCTACATAACATCTCTAACAATAGGTGTCCGAGTTTCTTGTCTATTTTGTCATATGCTGAATTCGGGATAAAGCTGAAAATCGGCATATATTTCCCCAAGTGTGAATGAAACTCTCAACCGTCATTCCTAGACAACTCCGCGACTATATATGCAATAAAAATATATTAGACAGATAAGTAAAGTCGCTAGTTTATTAAGTTTCTACATTGTAGTTCGACATGGCCTGCAAGGAGTGGCAGCGCACGCTGGTGGGCACCGTGCGCAACGCGGCGCTGCCCGTCGCGCTCGTCCTCACGGGACTTGTGTCAGATGGGTAATACTATTGTAATGATTTTGGTAGTCGAGTTCAGGAAAACGAAAAACACAATGTTTGACACTAGGTTAAATTAAAAAGTATTATAATTGAAAGAAATACACGAATAATTATTTCTTAAAAAACAATTATTTTTTCACTAATACTTTACTCGGACTCGGACTTGGACTCGCCAAAGCTTCCGTAGCAATTTGAAGATTATATGTCGAAGAGAAGAACCGTAAAAAGTTGACAATGTTACCTTTGCAGGTAAATACATTCATATTGTATGAAATGAAGTACTATTATAACTTCTCACTCACGCTGTATCCCGCACAAGGCAGGGTAGACTGACAAATTCTTATTTTTCATAAATAGACCAGGATAAAGGATTTAAAATTGAATATTTTTTGTGCCCCAATGGACCATAAACCTCAATATTTGATACTAATAACAACTTTAACATAAATTGATCTTGAGAGACGGACGGACGGACGTCAACAAAGTTGACCTATAAATATTCCGTATTTTCTTTTAAGTTACGCAACCTAAAAACAAAATCACAATAATAAATAAAAAAAAACAACAATCGGTAACTTATATGTAACGATAAAGAAGTTTCACTTCCTAATAAGATACTTACTTTTCGGTACTAAATAAATATCTATTTGCACAGGTGGGGCCGACGTACAGCTTTCTGTATTTTTGCAGCGTTCGCGGGAACGCTGGGCATCTTGAAATCTTTCGCTCCCAACTACCAACTCTACCTCGCTATGGAGTTCTTTGAGGCTGCTTTGGGATACGGCTTCAATAGCGCTGCGTATGTCATGAGTAGGTCATGTTCTTATCTATAACCAGTGATGAATGTATTTGTTTTACTATTATTGTGAAGTTATCTGATTCGATGTGGTTTTCTTTCTGTTTTAGTGGTAGAGCTGGCGCGTCCTTCGCTCCGAGCAGCTTTTGCCTGCGCGACTGGTGTAGCCTATGGCTTAGGTGGTGTGCTATTTGCCCTCATCGCCAGTCACTTCCAGTACTGGCGGAATCTTTTACGAGTTATACACGCACCCGCACTGCTACTGCCGCTGTACTGGCTACTGCTCGATGAAAGTATGCGCTGGTTACACGCTACCAAGCGAAAAGAACGTGCGGTTACTACAATTAGAAAAGTTGCTCGGTGGAATAAGGTAAAATTTACATAGTGGAGACTTTTTTTACATTTATAATCGGACCTTTTACATAAATTACTGGACTGATGACGTTAAATCTTAAACCGAGTGATTTATGTAAAAGTTCGATAATGCGAACCCTCGAAACACAAAACATTAAAGAAAAATTAATGCCTACTTCATATATTTAAATCATTCTGAATGTTACAGGTAACTTTAGATGATGACTTACTAAATGTCGTCGGAGAGAAAGAGAATGAGGAAGGAGTTGTAGTAAAATCAAGAGACAATCCTTGGCTAAATTTGGTCAAATCTCGCGTGCTAATGTTCAGATTTGTGATGTGCTCGTGGTGCTGGATATCGACTTCCTTTGTATACTACGGGCTTACGATCAACTCAGTTTTGCTCTCTGGTGATAAATACACAAACTTTGCGCTTAATATGGCGATGGAGATTGTTGCTTCTGTGCTTATCATGATGGCTCTGGAACGTTTTGGCCGCAAGAAGAGTATTTTCGTGGCTTTCTTAATCTGCGGCGTCACCTGCGTCACACCTTACTTTATATGTAAGATTTTTGTATAACGATTTTGGGATTCCAAACCTAATAATATAATAACGGAACCCTTATAGGATGACTTTGCTGTCCGTCTGTACGTCGATCAACACCATTTACCTTAACATATCGTGGAGATATCAAGCTGAAACTAACATTAAAAATCCAAGTAAACAGTTCCTTCGAGCACAGAAACATCAAGCTTTCAATTCAACGCAATCATCAGATAAGAGTATTTATGCATGGTTTTTGCAAGATTTTGTATAAAAATAAATTTTGTATACAAAAAAATCCAGCAAAATTTTATAGGTATTTGATAAAAAGATTATATTTGTAATTCATTTTATAGAGGGCTATCGTAGCGCAGGGTCACGAGCTTGCAACTGTAAACGTGATAGGTTGTGAGAGAACCCACAACTCGAGGAACTAAAATATAATAATAATAATAATCTTTATTTTCAAAAAAGTTATTACATGACAATAAGAAACTGAAGTCAGTAATAATAATAATATTAAATATTTTCATTTTCTCGCTTTGGCACAAAACGGAGCGCGGCGTTTAATTTCAGCCACTCAACACGCAATGCTTCAAATACGGCGAAAAGTAGAAAACCGGATAGATTGTCTTAACATTAGGTTCCCAAATTCCTCCTCAGATTCAAAAGGAAGAAGATAAAAATAAAACATAAAAAAATAATGAAATGCAAACTTGAGTTTCTCAATTTTTTCTTGTACTAATTTTATAATTTTGTAATTCGGCTAGAAGTGAGAAGTTGCAGTACGAATAAAATATTTGGTAACTATTTTTCATTTTAACCAAAATGAGAGGTTATACCAGCAAACTTAAGTTTGTCAATTTTATTCGGTTATACTTCCCGTTGACATACTATACAGAAATTGATTCGCAGCCTTTAGTGGGCGAGTCTGACTCACACTTGACCGGTTTTTGCTTCATCCATTTCATTTATTTGTATTTTTTTTTCTTGTACATATTTTTATATTTATATTTTTTATGTTAGCTCATTCCGGAGCAAGCCTCGGTCTATTCTTCGTGGGGAAACTAGCAATATCATTCGCATTTAACTCACTGTACGTCTATACGGCGGAATTGTTCCCGACCAGTTCGCGGTCGTCGGCGCTGGCGGCGGTGTCGCTGGTCGGCCGTGTCGGGTCCATACTGGCGCCTCAGACACCTCTTCTTGTAAGCAAATTGCTTTTGAGTTATACATTTCTATAACAATTATTTACTTAAAATCGTTACAAAAGGTTACATAGCGTCCAAATTTTATCAAATATGTAATAACATTTCACGTTGAGTGCTTGCTATTCATCTATTCTTAATGCTATTAAGCTGGTACAAGCATTCTCTCTCATACAATTCAATATCCTCAGAGTCCCTACATACAAGCACTGCTGTACGGCGCGTGTTCAGCGTCCGCAGCACTGCTTGTACTGTGCGTGCCGGAGACGCGCCGTGCGCCGCTGCCGCAGCACGTCGCCGCCGCGGAGCGTATACAGCCCGCTGAACCGGAGATAAACGCCGTTCCTGGTACTACACGACTGTAATTAATCATTAAATCGACATCATGTATTTTTTTTGAAAATTCTGACACTTTATAAATAGGTTAAGATTTTTAAATCAAATAAAATTTAGTGTAATTAAAGTTTTTTTCTTGATCCGTTTTTTTTTCAAATAATTGACAATTCTAATTTCAATTCAATTTACAAATCAATGAATAATTGTTATCTAATATTTTTTACCATTATATAGTAATAGATAAGTAGGACATTCAAATATATTATATAGTTTTGGGACTTATTGTTAGATTTAGTATAAATTTCTTACTTTTTTTAAAAACCTTTTCAGATATCCAGTAATCTTTTACAATATTACAATATTAACAATTTTATCTTATTTAACTTTCTAAGTAGGGCACAAAACATAGGCTCGACTACAGATATCATGCTATAGCTTCACGCTGTATCCCGCATATACCTCATGTGATAATTGATTGCATTCTCTTTCAAGTCCCTGTCACCTACCAAGTAGTTGTGTAATTCCATATCTTTTTCAGATAAACATAACCTCGTACCGTTTTAAGATTATCTCGATAAGCACTCAGATTGTGGTCTCGCTAGTGGGAGACGAGCTTGCAAATGTTTACGAAGGTTAAGTATAATGTATTAAATTATACTTACGAGTTCTTCACTAAAGTTCTCAAAATCCAATATCTACGCCTATGGCCGTAACGGTCTCGGGTGTGTTTAACAGAAACAATAATTTTAAATCTTATTAAAGAGAGTTAAGCTTCAACACAATTCGATAAATTAAAGAAAATCTCTGCTCCCCCTCCGAAGCGGGTGTATCAAGTAGGTAGTTCAAATTGTACTACTTAAGTTAGCAAGTGCACGCACTCATTTTATATGAAATGAACTACAAATATATGTTTGTAATTTTCACTTAAGTAATTATACGTTTCTAATTTTCATGTTTTTCCTTTTTTTTTTTGTACTTACTTATTTAATACAAGAAAAGGGGAAACACCTGAACCTTTCACTTCGTGTCAAATAACGGTCCAAAGGCACCACCCTATACCCAATATATAAATTTTGGTAACGCCATAATACAAATGGTATTATGGTTGCGTTGACTTTGAAGCTTGACTTATTGAGCTCTAAGGGACCGTAGACCTTTCATTATTGATATCAGTTTGTTACCTCCACGCAATCTCAACATTAATTAGATAAGCGGAACAAAAGGTATAAAGGTCGCGTTTTTTCTTTTCAAATAAAAGGTATGGAATTTAAAGAAATTATATAAATTAAATTAAAATTATGAAATATAAGACAAATTTTGTGTAAATCCACATAATAGCGGATGGTAAATATTACTTTACTTACTTAGTATTTATCAACATAAATAATAAAGTAAGGGCGGCGTGGAACGTCATCGATAAGAGTTTTATAACAGAAATAAAAAAGTCAAGATAACCTGACTGTAGCTGTCATAAAACGTTAATACATTAACATTCCAATGAAATGCGCCCGCGACCCCGCCCCGGTCACTTGCGGTTGGGGAAAAAGAAAACAACACGACTTAACCCTGTTCCGTTTAATTTATAAAGGTGTTACATCTTCATATTACACACGTAACTTTTTAATAATATTAATATTAATAATTAATACCAAATCAATCATTTACTTGTAGCATATAATCTATATCTAGGTATACATATAATAAATCTGTAACTGATCACTGTCTGTGCTCGGAAAATATATTAAAAATAATCTTATAGGGGACGTTTATTAATCTAATAGGGCCCAAAATATATATATTTTCTGTTTGTATGTGCGTTTGTACGCGCTAATCTCAGAAACGCTATCCAGATGTAAATGCAGTCATAGTTATTATATGTTGGAAACTTTTCTTCAACATTTACTGTTTGTTTTATTTAAATCAGTAATAAATACATGTCAATTTAATATATTTCGGTCGACAAAATAGCTTCAAAATCTTTATTCATTTAGCTGATTGTTTTTCATAATGTCTTAAAAGTAATAATGTAATTAGAACATAAAAGTAATTGTGATTAGTAATTCAAATAGTGTAATTCAAGCGGACGAAGCCGCGGGCAGGTCGCTAGTACATAATATGTATATGTATATACAATTATATACTTAAAATTTGTGCTAGAAGCATAAAACTATCTCCTTGTATAGTTAGTTAGTTATGTAGAGTTACATTCATGAGCGATACGCGAGGGAGTCTTTTTTGGGGACATTTGTCAAAGTTATAAAACCCAAAACAATGATTATCAACATTATTGCGAATTTGTGCCTACTTATCTCAGAAACGACTTAACCGACTCAAATGCTGTTTTCACTATTGTAACCATTGAGCGTTTGTTTTATTTAAATTGGTTCATAAATAAAGACACTAGTCGTGTACAAGGCGATAATTTTATGTGATTTAATTTTGCGAGTGTCTTAGGACTCAGTTCCCTCTGTCTACCCTGCTATATGCGGGATACAGCGTGAAGCCGAGTGAGTAATTTTATGAGATACGTAATCTTTAATAAACTTTAATGAATAATTACAAAATTTTATGAATTGAATTATTATCACGGAATTAACAGTGTATTTTCTTTATTCACGACGTATCCCGCGCCTTGCAGGGTAGGCACGGGGCATATTAAGAGACTTCCGTTGCACAACCGATGTTTCTTATTTAAATTTTGATGAATACAATATTCTGATGATTACGCATAAAAATATTGTATTTTTATGTTCCTGCTAAATGATTCGTTTCTATATTTTTTTCCCTACATCTACATATGTTTATTATAGATACGTAAGATATCATCGGAAATATTTCTCAATTTATTTAGATTATACGTAGATAACAACAATATATGATAAGACAATAGAACCACGGATTTAACGTAACGATAAGTATTGTATATTAGAATGCATGCATGTGTTTGAATGTGCTAGTTTCTTTATATCTGATCCTTAAGCTCGTCAACTAGTTTAGATAGCCTTAACAATAGGTAGGTACTTATAGAAAAACATTCGTTAACTAGATACGTACTACATCTATCCTTGATTGAAACAGGATCAAATTATATATTTCTAAGATATAAATTAATTATTATTTTCATATGATATACCAGTTCAGTTCGATAGCGTTCTATCTCGGGTTGTCAGTCTTCTAGACGCAATACTCGTCTTCTTATATACCTATTACTATTTACTAAGGAAGTAGTATGACAATATTTACGATATTATAATTTGTTTGAGCTAGCAATTGTTGATTGAATATGTCCTAAACTATTATATACACATCTTTGTCAGCTCTTGGAAGACATAAGTCGGCGTTATTTGTACAGTCTCCACCATGTTGACTCCGTCCGTCACGCGTCACGCGTCACGCGTCACGCGGGCCCGCGAGGGGCTGCAGCTCGCGGGCGGCGGGGGTGTCGGGGGCGGCGGGCGCGGCGGGGGCGTCGGGCGGCCGCAGCCGGGAGTACACGAGGCGCAGCGCCGCCAGCGCCGCGAGCGTGAGCGCCGCCGTGGACGCGAAGGTGGCGTCGGGGCCGCGCCGCGCGTACACCGCCGACACGAACACGGGGCCGAGCGCGCGCGACGCGCAGCCCGCGCCCGTCAGCACGCCCATCCACACGCCCTGCGGCCGCGGCCCCAGCACCTTGGAGAACAGCGTCTGTATGAGCGTCACGCCCAGCGGGTAGCCCACCGACACGCACGCGTAGCCCGCGATGAACTGCGAGCGCCACAGCGCGCGCGACGACGCGCACCACGCCTGCGCGCGCTGCGGGCAGCCGCCGCCCGCCTCCGCCTGCGCCGCGCCCGCCAGCGGGGGCGCGTGCGGGCCCCACGGGATGCACAGCACGGACGCCAGGGCGGTGAGCAGGAACCCGCCCCACAGCAGCAGTGCTCTGTAATGCAATCGTTTAATGATTTTCAAATATTACACTGTACTAATGTTAATTTGTAATAATGTGTCAGTATTTTTTTATTCTAAAAGTAATATATACATTTACGAGTTGTAAATAAAAGTAAATCAGTATCCAGTACCTCTCCTCAAATATCTTAGTCAGTGGCGTAATGAGCGCGAACACGACGCAGGCGACGAGCGCGCCCGCACTCATGAGCGCGCCCATGTACTCCAGCGCCTGCTCCTTACTCCATGCGAACTGGTCCATGGTGAGGGAGGTGGCGAGCGTCTCTAGCAGCACAAAGTTGAACACCAGTACGAAGAACGCCGCCACCAGCGTCCAGCTGCTGACATAATCCGGCTTGATCGCTTTAAGAGCTTCTTTTTCTGAAATGTGATTTTTAATATTATGATTTTGCGCCGTCTGATCTTTATATGACAATAACGATTTATTTTTAATTTACAGTATCTATAATTCTGAACGCGACTTTGTTTAGGTAATCAGAAAAATACTTTCAAACGTGTCTAATTTTAAATTTAAAACTAGTTTAGCGATTCTAAGTAACGCCTTTGGTATTACCATAATATGAATAATAACTACCTGTTTCTTTCCCATGAGCCATCATGGCCTCTCTCGCTGCGATCTTCCTCTCTTTAAAACAAAATGGCAAGAACAGTATGAAGTTGATAAGTCCCAGCACTGCATTGATCCACCCTGCAGCCGTATACATGTCCAGGCGCACCGGCAGCGTGTACTCCCCGGGCGGGGGGTAGGGCTGGCCGGGCCCGAGCGGCGCGGCGGCGGCCTGCAGCGCGGGGCCCACCACGAAGCCCAGCACCTGCGCCAGCGACGCGCCCGCCACGGCGCGCGTGCGCTCGGCCTCGCGCGTCGCCGCCGACAGGTACGACCGGGCGACCGCTACATTCGCTGGAAGTTATTACATATAGGAGCATATTTCGATTAAATTTTCTCAATATTTCTTTCGTAGATCACACAACGACGTAACGCATGGTTGCCGCTCGGTATAAAACACAAGGTTAAATATAATATCCCTACCATTAGTCACTTACTTACGATATCATTATACTACAAATAAGCCGTCGTGTTAATAAATAAAAAACACTGCATTGCACTTTTAAAACTTGCAGGTCACTTGCAAGCTGTCAATCTATGAAACGAAGCTGAAACATATTTTAGTATATTATAAAAAACTATACAATAGTAAACATATCACAATATTGTTCTTAGTGGTCATCGAAGAACACTGTGCTTTAATTACTGACTATGTCCTATCAGTACAGCTCTACGTTTGAACGTTTACAATATTATTACGAATATAACTTTATAACATTGTTTTGTAATATTTATTTAGTATTCCAGCTGCAATAGTACAATTTTAAGATAAAATTAAATGTAAAAAAGAGTGCGAGCGATGTACTTGTTTAATATTTAAATGTACTTCACGTGTCTCGTAACGTCACGTAACTCAGACATAATAATGTTCACACATAAATAAAAATCTATTTTTCATTTACTTCAAACATTCAACGCATTGTAGCAACATGAAACAAAAGCCGGTGTATACTAGTAATTAGTCATCAGTATCAGTGTCGAAACACAACAATCGAAGGAATCGAGGTCAAAGCATTTGTTTAATCTCATTAACAAATAACAAATAAATATAATTATCGTACAGCATTCCTCTACGGACACGCACACGCGCTACACTTCGCCGTGCGCGTACTGTAAATGTTTATTTTGTTTGTTTTTATGTCAAACAATAAGTAAGCTGCATACACGTATATGAAGCGCTGTTGATTTTACTTTATTATTGACACTCGCTATTCTGTCGTTCATCTCTGTACACAGCGCTGGTGCAGGTAGTGCTCGTGGCCGGCAGACGGCGAGCTCGACTTCATCCTGTATCAGGCGCTATTCTCTTTTTCTACTACGAAAATGTTTTCGATAACTACTATTTTATACTATAAAATGTATTTATTTAATATTATACGTATATGCATGTTACTTGCAGCCAGTAGCCACTCTATTCTCGTCGTTACTCACAACGAGTAATAACAGTTTACATAAATCAGTAGTTATTCATATTTATTCATTTGTTTCTTTACATCTCAAAGCGAAGATAAACAAGAGGCTGTATTGCAATAGTTCGATATATATGTATGTATATATATATATATATATATATATATATATATATATATATATATATATATATATATATATATATATATATATATATATATATATATATATATATATATATATATATATATATATATATATATATATATATATATATATAGTGTGGTGTGGTTCGATATATATGTATGTATATATGTATACATACATATAAAGTGTGCTGTATATATTACCAGAACTAATTCCAACTAGAGCCCGCGCCGCCAGCATCCAGTAATGCGCGTGTGGACGCGTGAGATGAAGGTGGGCGTATAGTGTGGACGCGAACACGAACAGCGCGAGTGTAGCCAGCATGGGGGCGCGCGCGCTCCCGGCGCGGTTAGCCCACAAACCCAGCAGTGGGGACGCGGCCAGCTGGCCCAGTGGACTGGCGCCCACGGCCAGCCCCAACGCCTCCTTGCTGGTGCCCGGCTGCAGCTAGAAGAGGTCACGTGAAAGATAGAGTATGTTAGTTTTCTTCATAGCTATGTGTACCGATATTAATTAACAAAAAAATAAAAGTGAATCCTGTCGTGGCGCAGGCCTTCGTTTACAGTCACACAAACCCACAACCTTGATTGTGAATTCGATCCCCACTCGAGGAAGTGAAATATTTAACATTTTCCATTTAAATATTTAATGTATTCATTTCTTCGCTCTGGTAACAAGGCCACTCACACGCAATGCCTCAATTTCGGCGAAAAGTGTGGAACGGAAATGGAACGGAGGGTCTTAACACTAGGTTCCTAAGTTCCCTCTGCCTACCCTGCCATGTGCGGGACAGCAGGAAGCTGAGTTGAATTAAAAAAATAAAACTTGATAAATATATTACGCAGTTTAGGAAATACTAACAGCTAAGTTCATCAATGTAGAACAAATTTAGCAATTACCGACTATTTAACAATGTATTGAGAAATGGGAATGCGTATTACATTGTAATGATACATTTGTAGTCAATTAGATGAGTCGCTGGATATGTTTGACGTGATGGAACGTCTACTTGTATGTATACTGGTGTACATACTTACATAGGTAGAGCACAGCGCCCTATGTGTGACATTTTTGTTCACTGATATCGTATAATTCAAGAAAATATGTTTGGTTGCGAAACGTGAGCGGAAATGTGGTGACTATTTTTAAAAGCAATTTCCCAATCTACTGGCCTTTGTAGCAGCGTGCGAGTCGCTTTCTAGATATCATATTAAAATATAAACCAAAACTTAATTGGGCTTCCTTAGACAAAGTTCATTATGGCGCGTTTCGTTAATCGATCGTTAATTATTCTTCCATAATGATTCCTTAGCAAATAAATATTTCGAAATATATTCCTAGAAACTATAAAGTATATATATTACAGATAAAATTAAATTCTTTATTTTTTATTACCAACAATAACCAATTTTAATATAATAATGTGTATTCGATAAGTAAACAGTATTGATCAAGAGTAAGGCTGGCACGTCGCCACACCGAGCCCCGCCACAGTCCACACTCTGGCACTTGGCTATCGCTCACCGGAACTGGGGATCTTCGTACGCGGACTTCATACATCAATCACACGTCACTCGCACTGTTACATATACATATATACCTACAGTTTTTACAATTGTCATATTAACACACATTCTTTTACATTTTCAAACTATAAATTACCAATATATAAGCCTTATTAGGAAATTAACGTTTATATTTAAACGAAATAGTTATTGTGTTCTAAAGAACAACGTTTATATATTGGTAATTTATAGTTTAATAACTATTTAATGAAATTATCTGGAAGTGGTACTTCAGTTGTTAACTTGCAAATATTGTCAAACCTGAACTTAATCCAGGTTACTTAATAAATCTATTGTGCCCTTCAAACGAGTTAAGCCGCAAGCGGAGGAGGAGCAGTCTGTAATGATAGTTACTTTAATATTAATATTACCAATCGAAAACTCATATCATTGTAAAGAATAATAATCGTATATATTTTGATTTTTTAGTTTATCTTTGTATATTTTCTATTATATGCAGGGTAGAGCCAAACAACAAATATGTCGACGATACATATAAAATAGAGCCAGGAAAAATTTATAGCCATATATTATATAAAACACATAATCGCCTTATATCCCATATTGGTCGTGAAAACTAATATACAGGTCATCCGGAACGCACGACTTGATAAATTGATAGCAGATATCTATACGTTACTGTTCCGGTTCGACTTGTTACTAGTTGTTACTTGAGACAGTGACATTATATAATGATACAATTTATAAGTACTATTTATTAAACGGTTACATTTTACTTCTAATTAATTAAAAAAAACATTGCATTTTTACGCTCACAATACCGTTATTATTATTTGTGTAATTCAAATAAGATTTGTAAAGTATCAATATCCACCAAACGTCATTTTTCGTAAAATCTGTCTCAACAATCTCGCTTAAACTGCATGTAGTAAGTACCTACATTATTTAAATCAATGATCAGCTATTTATGTTATGTGTATAACTTTGTGGTATTAACATTGATGTGAACTTTTAATATATAAGTTCACATCAATGTTAATACCTATGTTAATTAAATCAATAAAGATCGTACTTAAACGTGAAGTAACTAAGTAATTGCATCTTGCTCATCGATGTATATTCCTAATCTCTTACCTCTTCTAACAAAAATCGTTCAAGTTTCAATCTTTAAAATGTTCGATAGAATTTTTTTTTTTTTATGTAATTGAATTGGATTCTAATAGGAACCTTCTATTTAACCATCATATATTTTCCCCGGCAGCAAACGAAAGGTTCTTGTTATTTGTCATTCTTGTTATCTTAAATAGTGTGGGCAATATTTCTAATTCTATATTTAAAAAAATATATGAAATAACGATTTAATAATTTTAAAACGAATTCAAAGGTAACAGATTTACATTGTTACTGCAGCACTGATCCTGTCTTTACATAGTTTACTGAACTCAGTAATCAATTAATTATTTTCTTTGTTATTTTCTGTTAAGCTTTTTTGTGTAGCGTCATTAAAAAACATCATTAAACTCATAATAAAGGTTTTCTTTACAAACTGAAAATATGAGTGAAATAGAAAGTTAGTAATAAATAAGGAAATTAATTCAAATCGGAATAGATTTTAAAATTTGTATTTTAAGATTATTTGCATAGCCATTATATTAGTTATTCCCTTAGGTAACTGCTTTAACTGAAATTTAATCGAGTATTTAGGCTAATTTACTATATACTACATGTGTATACAATAATACATCAATACTTTTATAAATAACAACAATACCATTATCGCTACTAGTCTCACATTAGAAGCGATACGCTCGCGTCTTATCATTTTTACAATATATCATTAAGAACTCATAACATTTATTATCAAAGTTATAGACAAGCAATACCGTCGCCTTGAGCGCTACAGAAAGGCGTCAAATCCACTCGTGCTCAGCTGTTGTATGCGTTCTCTTGTTTACCTTGTCGAGGTAGGGCCACACGCCGGTGAGCACGATGCTGAACCCGAGCGACATCTGGAACATGGTGAAGTAGATGACGTATACGCTGCGCCAGCGCTCCCGACGCTCGCGTGGTGTCTCCAGCTCGTCCTCGGCCTCCGCGATTCGCTCCCGCCGCCCCACTAGGCCCTTCAGCCACTCCATTATGCACTAAAGTCTTCACACACCTCGCGTCAGCTGTTCTCATCTATTACAACTACGCGAGTATGCCGCAGCATTCCACTGAGCACAATAGGCACAACAGACAACTTTACAATATTGCGCGTCCAGCCGCCAGCGTCCACGTCCGATGTAAACAAAGAGCAGTGTTATGTAGCCTGTAGATGGGTCGGCGCGCGCGTCGTGCTCGCCTTGCGCCACTCGCGTCGAGCTCGCGACTAGTATTGGAGAGTTCGTTCGTTGGCATCGTTTCCCTCTCTACTGAGACTGGCTGAGTCGACTGTCGTCGAGTGACGCGACGTAAGCGTATCTACATTCTACAGCAGGCCACTGGCTCACCGCTCAACGCTCAGCAGATGTCTCGAGCGTTGCATACTAGTATATTGTTATCGCCAATTATTAAATAACAAATGCCAAAATATTTAGTTTACTATCACGTTTATTTTTAGACATCAATAACATTCGAAAGTACAAAAAATATATTTCTGAATTATTATTTAAACATAACTCCTACTTTAAATTAATAGCATATCGCTTTTCGGTAACTTTGCAATTTAGTTATGTCAAAATATATTTTTTTTATTAGGAACGTGAATATTATATATTTATTTAATTTAATTATTGATTTACAGTTTCTTGGCACTATAAGTGCCGAATTCACTTCTTTAATATAATCTATATTCGACAATATTATAGTATTGTTCATAATTTTTACTCTGTGGACACTCGGATACCGAGAACGGAATCGGGAACAGATAACATTGATTTTCTGACTCGGTCTAAATTCAAGTCCTGCACTTTGCAGTCGACTTAAAAACAAATCTTCTAGTTTATATCTTATTTTTGGGGCTTATTACAGTAAATTGAAAATGTTAGCGTCGCGACCCATCATCCCCCGCGTCATGCAACAATTCGGTAAGATTTTTCTTTATTATATTAATATATATATTTGTTACGTTACACTCACGTAACTATTGCTTACTTGTTTTTAAATGTATGAAGTTAATCGTAAAATATTGTTTGCTTCCTATTACACTACATGATTATAATAAGAAGTTACTTTTCTGATTCATTATTTGTTGTTACATAACAAGCAAAAATAACCTATTTACCACTTTTAGATTTACCTCTCTTATTTTCCTCATGGCGCATAACTTATATTTAAATGTACAATTTACTTTTGTTGCATTCTTTTTTTACATCAAATGAAAACTTGTCAGATATATTTGTCATAATATAACTTAACAAAACTAAGTTGCTTAAACTTATCAAATGAATTATATTATCATTAATTTTTACATCATTAAAATAAATATATAACTTAATATGAATTATAACATATGTGTACAGCGAGGCGCTACCACGGTGAGCACGGACATTTCAAGCCACCGAGCATGGATGAACTGCCCGTGCCGCAGGGCTCCTGGCAGGCGCAGCACGACGCCAATAACCGACGATACAACTCTATACTGTTGTTCGGTATCGCCTTCACGGCTGGGTCAATCATTATTGTAAGTTTCTTATTATCACAGATATTGCAAAATATGAAAAGGATGTAGTGATAACATTCTCCAAACCGTCTCATTACCTAATTTTTGAAACATTGTATGTTGATTGATCTATCACTCAATACTGCTGAAGTTATTAGTACTAAAGAGAAAAAGTTAAAAGATTTAATCCCACAAATGGTTATAGAACACCACAACTGTCAAGTTTACAGTCAGCTGCTGCGCCACTATTGTTGCACATCACCTCTAATTTCTTTTCCAACATTTTAGAAACATTTCATGTTTCAATAATAGGTATTTCCCCAATCAACATGGACAACATTGAATATTAACATTTTTCTTCACAAATAAATGGATGTATTTAATACATTTAATTAAGTTTACAATTTAATTTCTATTTAAAATATTGGTTATTCCTGACAATAATGTATATGGTTGTTTGTTTCAGGGCAAATCTACTGGTCTCATTTACTTGAACTACTCCCCACCAAAGTCTCTGGACTAGACACGGAGATACGGAATATCCGCTTAATATTGTAAATTAACATTTAGTTTATTTAAATATAGAGTTTCAAAAACTATGTCAATGTTTTATTTCATTTTAAAATGTATACAAATAAATACAAAAGGTTTAGATCACGGCCACCTTTTCTTGGTATAATTATTATGAAACATTTTTTTATTTATTGAATTATATATTTTTTTATCATTTTAATAATTAAGTGTCATACATTGTTGTGTTGTCATGACTTGCTCACATTTCATAGTTAATGATGTTTTTTTGATAAATGAAAATATTAAATACTAGGGACCCGCCCGCGGCTTCGTCTACCCTATTTTTATTTAATAATTTCAAGTACTTTTTTTGTTCTAATAACATTACCACTTTTATAACAATATATTAACATTTCGAAACAAACATTTTAGCTAGATTAATAAAAATTTAAAAATTTTGTCGAACTAAATATTTTACATTGACTTAATATTTTTACTTATTAGCCGATTTTAACTAAGCAAACATTAAATGTTGAAACTATTAGTATAAAATAGTGAATTTGCTTTTAAATTTGGTCATTTCTCAATATTACTGACGACATAACCGAAGCCTCCGATAATGGCAAGAGTACCATTATGATCTTGCTTGATTATTCACGGGGTTTTGACTGCATTCTCCCGCAACTACTCCTAAGAAAGTTAGAATACTACGGTTTTTCAAAAGAAACCCGCCAATGGTTTCTATCTTTTTTATTAAATAGAGAACAAAGGGTCATTACTGAAAGCCTTGATGGGCAAAAGAGATATTCTGCTCTAACAAGAGTTTAGCGTGGAGTACCACAGGGAGCCTTGTTAAGCCCTATACTGTTTACGCTATTTACAGTAGATTTATCAAATTGCATAGTTTTGCAAATATCATCTGTACGCTGACGATATCCAATTATATTACTCTTTTCATAGCGAAGAAGGCCATCCAGAACAAAACTGAAGACCTGATGCGCATATTAGAGTGGTCTTCAAATAATTCTTTACTCTTAAATCCATCTAAGCCGCAAATGTTACTATTAAAGGTACTAAGAAACAAGTTGAACGGCTTTCAAAAGTTAGCGGAAAAGTGAGAATTAATGACACAGCGATTAAGCTAGTTGATACCGCTCGTAACCTAGGCTTAATAATGGATCCTCAGCAGAAATACATCGAACACATTAACACTAAGATTAGCAATGCATTTTTTAAGCTGAAATCTTTGTATAAAATCAGATCCTACATAAGAGAAGATCTGTTTTTAGCACTAGAATAAATTCATATACCTACGCTGAAGGCTATTCAACTTGTTCAGAACGCTTGCATCAGGTTTTGTTATAATGTGCCGCGAAGAGAACACATAAGTCCCTTTTTAAATAGCAAAGGCATACTTAAGATGAGTGCAAGAATGGAGTTACAATACGCTTGTCTCATTCAAACAGTACTGTGGAGTAAAAATCCACAGTACTTGTTTGACAAGTTAACTTGGGCTAGTGATGGTAAAAGAAGCCTCTAACATAAATTTATTAAAAAATCCTACGCATTTTACGTCTCGCTATTGAGGCTGTTTCAAGTTTGAGTTTTTTAGAATTTGGAATGATCTACCTCCACCCTTAAGGTATAAAGTTAGTGCAATTAATTTTAAAAGCAAATATAAAAATGCCCTACAAAAACGACAGCTCAATGCCGATAAATATAAAATATCCGTTAGAAATAATTCAAATACTATTTTTAATCTTTTTCATTAAAATTTAGCTTTTTGTGCTTTTAATAGAATGATAGAAAATGCACACACACATACACACACGCGCATACATAGACACACACACACACACACACACACGCAACTTGCCTACACGTACACACATGTAATATTGTTTGCATACTTATTTATATTCATAAAGGTGTCATGAAAATTAAATTAAATGTGTCATTTAAGATATTTTTTTACTTTTTAACGTCGATAATTATCTCTTGGTAATGATATTTTTATTAAAATCAGAACATTAAAAATATTTTAAGTTTGGTGCTGACGTCAGGTGGTGTTCTGAATATTTTTTTTACAAATATTCGATGACAAAAAATACCCTAAAATGTGTTGCATATTTATTTTTATAATATTATAATAATTTTAATGAAAACAGCTAACGGATGTGTATACAAGTCGATGTGCAGTGGCGCGTGCTAGTGCTCCTGCGCGATGTCGCTGAAGGCGTCCAGGATGTCCTGCGTGGTGAGCGGCAGCGCCAGCCCCGCGCCCGGGTAGCACGCCGCCACGCGCGCCTGCAGCGCCACGTGCTGCGCCATGAACTCCTCCTGCATGGCGCGCCACACCACCTGCAGCAGCCCGCCCTCCGCGCTCAGGTGCTTGTCCACGGTGCGGTACAGCCGGTGCAGCGCGCGCCGCACCTCGGCCGCCGGGTACAGCGCCAGCACGCGCCGCAGCTCGTGCTTGCTGAACGCCGCGCGGTAGCACACCTCGTCCTCGCGCACGCCCGCCGCCACCGCCTCCGCCACGCCCTCGAAGAACTGCGTCAGCCGCTCCAGCGGCCGCCCGAAGTACGTCGTCACGTACGTGCGCAGCGCCTCCGCGTAGCGCGCGCGCGCCTCGCGCCGCTGCGCCTCCAGCGCCGGCACGCGCAGCGCGCTCAGCGCCGCGTGCAGGCGGTGGTAGTTCTCCAGCTGCACCACGGCGCGCGGCGTGCGCGGGTGCTCGGCGGCCGCCACGGCGCGCAGCATGCCGCCCGCCAGCGCGCCGTACCAGCGCTCCAGGTCGGCGCGGCGCCCGCGCGCGAAGATGCGCTCGCACTGCGCCGCCATCTCCTCCAGCTCCGGGATGAAGGCCAGCACGCCGCACTTGGGCCGCCGCGCCGCCGCGCGCACCGCCTCGGGCAGCGCCGCCAGCCGCTCCGCCACCGCGCGGTCGGCGCCGCGCTTGGCCGCCACCGCCACGGCCGCCAGCGCGGCGCGCGCCCACCGCGCCTCGCCGGCCTCGCCCGCCTCGCCGGCCTCGCCGCCCTCGCCCAGCACGCGGCGGCCCACGCAGGCGAGCGCGCGCATGGCGCCGTAGGGGTCGGCGCGCTCCATGTGCGCCACGAGCGCCACGAGCTCGGCCTCGAGCGCTGGGAAGAGGTCGGCGAGGAGGCGGCGCGAGGCGGGAGGCGCGCGGCGCGGGGAGGAGCGCTCGCCCTCGCTGCGGGCCCCGTCGCCGTCGCTGTCGCCCTGCCCAAATAGATAGACAAAGGCTCTATAGCAACATGTCAATATGTCTCCTAAATGTACTTTCGAGGGGAAAAACTTGCTTTCAATAATAGCAAAGCAATCTTTTACAACAATATTAAAGATAACTTACTTTGCCAAATACCAAATATTGAGAACAGTGTGACTTACTACTTAGTAGTGGTGTAATCTATACTAATATATAAAGCTGAAGAGTTTGTTTGTTTATTTGTTTGAACGCGCTAATCTCAGGAACTACTGGTTCGAATTGGAAAATTCTTTTTTTGTTGAATAGACCATTTATCGAGAAAATCTTTAGGCTATATAACATCACGGTGCAACTATTAGGAGCAAAGAAATAATGGAAAATGTGGAAAAAACTGGAAAATTATTCATCCTTGAGGGCTGAAAATATGCATAGGTTGGCTACTCAACGAGCAATCAGTGAACAAAACCGTGCTAATGAATCGATCATTCAACGTTCGCAGCGTCTAGCCTCACAAAATTTCCAAACTTCGGCAAACCAACAACGGGAACAAAGCGCTGAACGTTCTTAACGTTTAGCCTCACAGAATTCCCGAACTTTGGCTAACCGTAATCGGGAATCGAGCACTGAACTAACCCATCGATTAGCACAGCAAAATGCAACAAATATGCCTTAAGTAACATTAAATAAATCAACTAATACAACATTAGATGCTTCTAATGTTCTCTTCTTTATTAAAACAGCATACCGTACCTTCGTGTCGGCGTCCAAGTTAAAGAACTGCGTGCAAAAGTCCTGCTCCGCGTTGCACGTGGTCTCGACGAGCGTAAGCACCTCGTCCAGCACCTCGTCCGCGGAGTCCGGCGCCGTCGCCAGCGCCGCGCGCGCCGCCTCGCACGCCGCGCGCACCTCGCGCTCGTAGGCGCGCGCCCACGTGCCCACGTACACGCGCCACAGCGCCCACCACGCGCGCGCGTCCATCTCGCGCAGCCAGCGCATGAACGGCGCGTACGGCAGCAGCTCGGCGTGGTGCCGCCGCGCGCCGCCCGCCGCGCCCGCCTCGTTGCCCAGGTGGATGAGCGCGTTGTTGAGGTGCCGCGCCAGCGCCGCCGCCAGCGCGTCGCGTGCGCGCCCCAGCCGGCGCAGGCGCTCGCGCACCGCGCCCAGCCGCAGGCGCGCCGCGCTCGCCGCGCGCTCCCCGCCCAGCGCCGCGCGCAGCGCCTCCGCCGCCGCCAGCGCACGCGCGCGGCCCTCCGCGCTGGCGAGCGACACCTCGGCCAGCGAGTCCAGGTCGCGCAGCGCGGGCGCGTCCAGCCACGCGTATATGTCGGACAGCTCGGCGAGCAGCGCGCGGGCGGCGGCGTCGGCGCGCGCCGCGCCGGAGCGCGCGTGCAGCGCGGCGGGCGCGGCGCGAGTGAGCGCGTCGAGGCGGGAGAGGCGGGCGGACAGAGCGGCGCCGGCCTCTCCGCCGGCCTCGAGGCGCGCCGCGAGGCGGGCGCCGCCGCCCTCGGTGGCCGCCGCCAGCATGCCGCCCACGTTGAGCGCGTCGAGGCGCGCGAGGCGCTCCCCGAGGCGGCGCACGCGGCGCTCGGCGTCGGCGTCGTCGGGCTCGGCGTCGTCGAGCAGCGCGGCGAGCGCGGCGTCGGAGGGCGGGCCGGCGGGCGCGGCGCTGGCCTGTGCCAGGTGCGCCAGTGCGACGCTCGCTCGCTCCTCGCTACATGTCCACGTCAATGTTTCCCCTCCAGCTTCGAGACTGACACTACCACCCTATTAAGTGATCATTGAATACATTAAAATTGTGGTGCGACCTTCTATTAACTGTTCACTAGACTGCAGGTTGCACCAGTCACTTATGATATAAAATCATTTAATTTAACCCTACCTCCAACAAGCGCGTCATAGAATAAGATATTTTGCTCCTCAATATTAAGAAGAGCTTGTAAAATTTTTGACTGTACGCTATTGATGAAAGAAAATCAATTGAGTTTAAATGTGGTATCATTTATATTTAGTGCAATTAACAATACAAAATTCAGTACTAATTTATGAGTCAAAGTTTGTTTTTTTTTTGCTGACAATTTTGTTTGTTGACATTTCGTTTTTTGGCCAGGGACAAGTATTTTATAAATAGTTGATTGAAGCCTTCTTCTAAATTAATAAAAATTAGAACTTTTTTATTTATTTCACATTTAGATAAAAACACATCAACTGTTGAGGGAAAGTTGCCAAAATGCTTTGTCGTCTACGGTTATACTAGCAAGTTGTCACTTGCAAAAAAAAATTCTTTATATTTATTAAAAACAAAATGTGGATTTAAAAGTTATGCATTGTAAATCTTTACACAGGCATACTACTATACTGCTTATTTTTGAACATCAATCAATTCACCACAAGCAAAACTTGGTGGCATTAATTATGCTAACCTTTGCATTTACATTACATTTTATGACTTAATTATGGAACTGAGTTGTGGTATTCTATAGTTAAGTAGAGTAGATTAAGTTTGGCTGAAAACAGACTGGCATAACATTGATAAGGAAAATTTATGAATCTAGTCAATATGTCCATATTTCAAGGAATTTCTGAAAAAAATCAGATTTTCAAGTACATACTGCATACAACAAATGGAATAGTATGTATTTCAACATTCCAAAAGAAGAATTCTAATACCTATAATGTTTACATATTGCTATGGTATCAGTATAAAGTATCATACTGGTAAATCCGTTTTGATCCGTACGGCGTGCAGCGGCCAGCACCTCAGCCGCGCCGTGCCCTCACACAGCGTAAGCGTGTTGCCATCGAGGCTGAGTCGCTGTTGGCGACCGCTTGCGTTTAACACCTCAGCACTTATTACATTATCCAGTCCCGATCCCTCCTCTAACTTCATTTTACCACATCAATACGCCTACTTAATAAACTTTTTCCATAATACGTAATTAGAAACACTTAATGAGGAAAAATGATCGAATTTTGTATTATAACCATTAATAGGACGGTATACACATATATAATACTTAATGGAATTATTGTTATATTTAAAAACAACAACAAGTCTTCCAATATATAATTTTATTCCACTCCACTTTTGCTTTTGTTGTGTTTGTCATGTCAGCTGACATTTGACAGGTACAGTACGATTGAGTTGAAAAATAAAATAATGTTCACTCATATAGCCAAGTAAAGTGATCAATTATTAATATTTCTAATCATATTGTACAGTCGAAAGGCCTTCTTTGACGAAGTTTTTGAGAAAGAGAAATAATCGGGATATCTAATAATAGTTAATATATAGTGCATGGTAATTCCGAACACTGCACTGGTCAATTTTAATATTTGTCTTTAAATATATAAAACACAGCATATTAATAATATCAAAGCTTGTATTGTGGACTTACGGAAGACATAAAAATATGGAGGGTATAATTAAGGAGAACCATCTTATATGAGAGAAAAATTAAAAGTTGACTTTCTGTACCTAGTATATCTCTTAACTCGTGAGTTAAGAAATATGCACTATTTACGTAGTCAAATGTAATTTAGTATATAAAACCTCTAAAACAAAACGTAAATAAGTGAATGGAAACTTCTAAAGATATAGTTATGTTATTTTTTAATAATTTTAATTTTGTTAATGCAAAAAGAATATTTTAGAAATCATGAGTACGCTTTTTTCGTATATTGTCTAAGTGGACCAAAATTAAAAAATAAAGGAATTGATACATCTCAACCTGTCTTTTTTTCAACCAACAGAATCTATAAATAACTTGTTCTAATAATTTTACAATACCGAAGTTAAAAGATTCAGAGCAATTAGTTGTTCTATAATAATTGAATCATTGCTAAGAAATGTTGATTAGAAAAATTAAGAAGTGCAATCTTCGATTAACTATTCATAGATTAAGTGTCACACTCCAAAAAACGGCCCGACAAATAAGAGCACAAACAGTTTTGTGTTCTTATTCTTTTTAGTATGTTCCAACCATAGCCAATGTGCGGACGTGACAAAATGCCTCCGTATGCTTATAAAAATTGTGTAAATAACCATCGCAACAGTAAGGTTTCAGAAGGAATATCTTTCTTTCGGTAAGCACACGTTAGAATTAATTTTAAAATACTTAAAAATCAATATTAAACAATTAAATAACAATATCGTTTGACTAATATTGGCGATAACACTACCTACAATTTCGTCATATAACGGTAAGTTTGGGCTAAGAAATGCATAGAGAGATGTTTAATTTTTTTTTATTATATTTATAATAAATAAATATAATTATATAAAAATATATATTTACTTTATATATATATTTTTGTATTATAGTTTTCCTACTGACTCATTTAGCTGTGCATAATGGGTATCTATTGTCGCCTAAGAAAGAAGAGAAGAATACTCAACGGCGTAGATTGGGAAAAATAGCGATTCCAAAATTGCAAGTATAATTAATAAATTAAAAAATGTTTTTTTTTGTTTACATATACAGAATACACAAAATAAAAAAATATATTATAGGCTGCATCTTTAATTCTAAATGACACCAGAATCAAGACAATGGCTGTTTCCGTCAGCTCTAATTATTCTACTACTTTACTATCGGACATTACATCTTTGCAAGATACTCCAAGAAAAGGATACTTAAAAAACAAATAATCGTATCACACTAAATAGTACTTACTAAAACGAAACAAATTAATAATTTAAACAAAATTAATAAACATTTTAAGAAAAAAAAAGTCTTCGTTAAAAAATATTATCATATTTTTTGAATTAAATGTGCTTAAAAATAAAAAAAACTCAGTATTATTAGATCGATTGAAAAATGTAGAAGTAGCGGAACTTTTTAACGAAATGTATATTGTAGTATTAAAACAAAAAAAGAGGTTTCAAATTACAATTACTTTTATTTTTAATAAAATGTACAAAAATTATCAATTTATTATCAATAAAGTGACTCCATGATTTCTATTTTCTATTTTCTTACAAGTACTTACAAAGCGACGACGATGACGTGAAATTAAATGTATTATATCTATTACGCGCTAGTCGAAACTAAACCTTAAGTTACGAGAATAAGGTATGATTTTATTAAATAGATTTTTTATCATAAGTCTGTGTGTAATAATGTTCGGCATTTGTGTTTATATTGAGTGGTGCCACTTTTTTGAGCCGTATTTGTATGCAACGCTTAATCTAGTGAATAGTTCATCGAAGAGTGCAATATTTTTTCTAATGGTTACGTCGTTGCTAGTGATAAAGTGGAAATATTTCTTTCCTTTTTTAATTTAGTATCCTTCTTTAATAATTTATGGCGCTGTTTGTAAAATTGACTGTAGCTACTGTGGTGATACCAATTTGCTTTATTGCTCTGATCATTTTTTAATGTATTGAGATGGTTCTCCTTACCTCTACCCTCCATATTTAAATAAAAACCTAACTGTCAATGTCAACAGTAAAATGTGAATGACAGTTGACTTTGAGCCAACTGTCATTCACGTTTTACTGTTTCCAGATTTTGATCATAGCAAATGGTAGCATGAAATTGGTTTTATCATTTAATTGAGGCTTTAAACCATTATCTCACCATCACATCAAAACTATAGTACTGAAAACTAATACTATAATTCATTATATTATAATTAATTGTTTTAAACTTACCAATCACATAACCTCAACAGAACTTGCAGGGGATACTTCGATATAAACCAAAGTTAAGATGTCTAAATCTACGAGTAAAGGCGGAAAAGCTAAAACAAATGAAGAGATATTCGCAGGATTTCAAAACTTGCGAAGTGAGCAGAGGCAACTGGCAAATAAAATTTCGGAACTTGAAATGGACTTAAATGAACATAAGTTAGTTAAAAGTTCTTTACTGTAGCAACTCTTCTATAAACACATAATGACTTTACAGGGAATACCAGTTTTTATTGGATATGATATTAAAGTAATACAATATGTGCATTTTTTTAGGATAGTCATTGAAACATTAAAGGCAGTTGAATCATCGCGCAAATGTTTCCGCATGGTAGGTGGAGTCGTAGTGGAGCGCACTGTAGCTGAAGTACTGCCAGAATTGGAAGTTAATACAAAATTACTACCACAAGCATTACAGGTATAGTTATTTTTATAAAATAGTCTAAGTACTTAGGTTACCTACATACTTATATTGCAAGTACTAAAATGTGATATTTTTAGGCTTTACAAGAACAACTGGCTAAGAAAGGTCAGGAAATCAATGACTACATAGAGAAACACGATATCAAAGTTCAGCGAGGTGCAGAGAATGCTAATGACGCACCTCAAGATAATGCACCTGCCAAAACAAATGTCCTTGTTGCTAGCGGCTGACCACCCTGTAAAAGCTTGTAGAACATCTCTTCATTATAACATAATATTAAGTCTACTGAAATTTTTGAGTATTCTAACTAAAAATGATGATTTCATTTATTTAATTACTTTTTATGTTAGCAGGATATCATTTATTTAACATTAGCATGTAAATTAAGGTAATGTACAATAAAGATCTTTTTGTATTTTATACCATTTATTTATTAATGATATTGTAAAATATAAACAATTATATAAAAATGAACAAAGCCACTTTTCAATACCATGTTACATAACATTTGTATAAAATAACTTTACTATACCACACCTACAAAATATAAATTAGTCAAGTAACACTGAGTTAGCACCAAATATGTAGAAGTTTACAAAAATAATGTTATAAAACATATTATGGACCACTAATTATATACAAACACAATAAAAGCAAATCTCAATACACATTAGAAGGCCACTCTTAATAAACTGTAGATCTGGTTCAAATCTAATTTCAATAGCGCTTCTGTCAGTTTATTAAAAATGTCATTTAATTTAACCTAATGTAATATAATCATACTACAGGGACAAACCTTATTTATTAATATTTCAGGTTTACTCTGTCTATCACATGGCAAAAGACTACCTTTACTTGTCTTTTTAAGACAGAAATGTAAGTACTTTTATTGTGCATTTAGGTGATCTTAAGGACTAAAAATATTAGAGTTGTATGTAGTGTTATATTTTTGCAACACTGTAATGATAGTCATTTGCATAGTCATTATTATCTACAGCATTGTCATATTATTGCAGATTAGCACCAAGACTTATACTCCTATTAGCTGCAATAAATACTTTTTTTACTTATTTTTATATTTTTAACGTAATAAGAAATATAAAAATATGCAAAATCCGTAAAACCTTTTACTCACAGTAGTGCCCTAAGTTTTTTGGCTACAACTTCCTAGCACCCTAGGCGATGGCAACATTATCAACAATAATAAAAATAACTTATAACACTTAGTTACGTGCTTGTAGAAAAATACACATTATGTGATAAGTAAAATAAAAATAATCATAAAGTAATGTCCGCGTTGCCCCTGTGTGTGTGTGTGTGTGTGTGTGTGTGGGACTGCAGCTAGAAGTGCGCCACGTTGGTGGGCGCGTACGCCTCGCCCGCTGGCAGCGGCGACGTGTCGTGCGCGCGCACGTGCGGCACGTGCGGCGCGTGCGGCACGTGCGGCCCGCTGCTGCCGCCCTCCTTGCGCACCACGCGCAGGTCCGTGATGCGCATGCGCTTGTCCACCGCCTTGCACATGTCGTACAGCGCCAACGCCGCCACCGCGCACCCCGTCAGCGCCTCCATCTCCACGCCCGTGCGGCCCGTGGCGCGCGCCTCGCACCACACGCGCACGCGCCCCCCCTCGCGCCCCTCGCCGGCGGGCGGCAGCGCCACGCGCACGCGCGCCAGCTCCAGCGGCAGCGGGTGGCACAGCGGGATGAGGTCGGCCGTGCGCTTGGCGGCGAGCGCGCCCGCCACCTCGGCCACGGTGAGCGCGTCGCCCTTGGGCACGCGCGCGTCGCGCAGCAGCCGCAGCAGGCGCGCGCTCACGACCAGGAAGCACTCGGCCTCGGCGGCGCGCGCCGTCACGGGCTTGTGCGCCACGTCCACCATGCGCGCGCGCCCCGACGCGTCCAGGTGCGACAGCGTGCAGTACGCGCGCGCCGGCACGCGCAGACCGCGGGGCGCGTGCAGCACGTGCCGCACGGGCGGCACGCGGCACTCGCGCGCTGTAACGGGGTGTAGTATAGCGACGTCGTCTACCCGCCTATGAGAATCATCGGCCGGTTCTTCGAGCGGGCGATATTCTGCATGCCTACAAAATATTAGCCTAAGCGTCATCGTCCCCTCCGCACCCTGCGTGATCTTGTCTAACTAATGATATCAGTGAAATGTTATCGTTGTGACCCCATTGACGAATACAAATGGAATGAAACACAAAGTCGGCGAAAACTCAGACACAACAAGAAAATAATAATTTAGTAATTCAACAAACAAAGTCAATGAGGTGTGATTGTCAAAGTATTCGTTACCTGCGTGCTGCGGCAGCTTGCGTCGCAGCGCGGCGCGCACGAGCAGCGCCAGGTCGTCGTCGGAGGCGCCGGCGCGCAGGGCGTCGCGCAGGTTGGTCTCGGCGGCGCCGAACAGGCACACCTTGAGGTTGCCGTCGGCCGTTAGGCGCAGGCGGCTGCAACTCGCGCAGAACGGCTTGGACATGGAAGAGATGAAGCCCAGGCGGCCGGCGTGGCCCGGCGCGCGCCACAACGCCGCCGTGTCGCAGGCGGCGTCGGGCGCCGCGCGCGCCAGCCCCGGCAGCGCGGCGCGCAGCGCGCCCAGCACCTCGCGCTCGGGCACCATGCGCGCGTCGTCCCAGCCGTTGCCAGAGAAAGGCATAAACTCGATGAAGCGCACGTCGAGGCGGCGCTCACGCGTGAGTTCCGCGAAGTCGAGCACCTCGTCGTCGTTGAAGCCGCGCACGAGCACGGTGTTGACCTTGACGGCGGCGAGGTCGAGGTGCAGCGCGGTGTCGATGGCGGCGCGCACGTGCGCCAGCGCGGCGCCGGCGCGGCGCGAGAGGCGCTCGAAGCGCTCGGGGCGCAGGGAGTCCAGCGACACGTTGAGCGCGGAGAGGCCGGCGCGGCGCAGGGCGGGCAGGCGCCGCGTCAGCGCCACGCCGTTGCTCGTCATGCCCACCGTGCGCACGCCCGGTATGCTGCTTAGCTCCTCTGACACACACACACGCACGCGAAATAACTAACTAACATATTAACGTAACTTACCTATACTAGATGTGGTAGTTATTGCCAATATACATAACACTTAGTGTGACTTATTTCTACTCTGACACTAACACAAAATGTTCGACCCTTTTTAATTTCCTCACTAAACAAAACTAAAAGAAAGACTTGGCTAAAAAGGGCAAAATCTATATAAAGGGGTTGGAGGGGGAGGAGAAGGAGGATTTCATTTTTAGGGCTACATAGACATCTTAATTATGTACTGTGACGCAATAACAACGGCTCTGCTTTTTTGGCAGCGGTTTCTTTTGGCATAAGCATATAACAGAATACCATACGTTCATTTGGATCTCAAGACTTCTCTATATAAAAGGAGCAAAAGCAAAAAGGCAATACATTTTTATAGTTCAACTTTATGTTTGATAATTCATCCTTTTTTCCTGGTTACAATTCACTCCTACCTATTGCTATGATGGCAGTTAGTAGTTAATTTTATTATTTAAATATGATGATCCATTTGTATGTATGTAAGATTCATGTACCAAATTTTATAAAAATATTTCCACATCTGGATATATAAGTACAGTTATATAAAAGTTTCCATGTACATAAGCGCAGTGATAGAAGCGTGTTGGTTGCGAGATGATTCCCATTTAGGGAAATGAAATAGCTAGCTCCCTCATTTAAAGAATTGCGCGGCGTTGATATACGTAGTGCATCAAAAATTTGGAAAGGAATGTGCGCGATAAAGCTAAAAAAACATCTAACTCAACTATTGTTTTAGAAATACAAATATGTTTCTCATTCATGGTTTTAGTTATCAGTAATAATAGTTTTTCATAAAATTTTGATAATATTGGCAGCCACAAGAGGGCGTCACGGGCTCTGTAACGCAAAATGACGACAGCCCTAGTAGATGAATCAGATAAATACCATAGAGAAAAGTGGAGATAGAATCACAGAACGAGTATCAGAAAATATAAACAGCGTCTTAGAATAAACAATAAATAAAAATTACGAAAACAATAATTTATTTATTTTTTTCGTAACTTTTATTTATTTATTTTTATTTAAATGAAAATTACGAAAACGTCAAGGAAATGTTTATGAACTAAGAAAAACGAATGTAAATTCACGTCTGTTTTGGTATTAAAGAAACGGAAAATTGATACTCGCACGTAGAGAACAACGTGATTAACTTTATAGAGGATAATTTTTGCCTGCAATTAGATCGCAGAGATATACAGGAAATGAAAAGGAGAGAAATGCCTCGATGAATAATAATAACTTTCTGTACACTAAGCACAAACATATGTTTATTTAAACAGAAAACTGTACCTATTCAAATATATAGCTTATTATATAAAAGAAACCGGCTTAGGATAGGATCAACCTGGTACAGTTGGTGTCGTAAAAGTGATTGATAGGTGAGCGATTAAAGTACGTGTGGGAGAGTCACGTAGTCAGTAATGGCAACACGCATGGGCAGACTCGACCGGATTATTTCCACCCCCGGCATTTAAAACCGGCGTTAAGTAGTGGCTTCGGCCACTGCGTTTCGTATTGGGTAATGCCGGGCCCCGTAGCCCTATCACCTTAAATGCCGGCAAGGCTCCTGTTGCTCCTTTGGAGTTATACAGGTGATCATTTAAAAGGAGAGGGAAACCCTTGTCTTAATAAAATACGACAAATTGGAAACGCACTAACCACAACAAAATGCCTTTAACTTGTACCTACTGAAGTCAAAGCTGTGGACTCAGACAAACTAAAAACACAGGCTAGCAAATAGAATTAAACTCGAACGCTAATATAACTCGAACACCATCATCTAGTCTACCGGAGGGAATATCGAGATCCGGCATATTAATGTACGTAATTAACAAAGACCCAAGGGACTTGCCAGATCCATTCGTAGACTTTTTTTATAAAATCTCAATACAAGAACAATATAGAATGCTACAGCTATATTAATGCTGAAATTTGAAACCATCAGCTTAGCAATAATACAGATGTATGCCTCTACAACAACAGCAAGCGACGACGAAATTGAGTGTATTTACACAACGGTTGACAGGGCAATTAAGCTAGGAAACAAAAACTGCATATCTTTTTTTTTTTTCCTCTTTGAAGCTGCCATCGACTGATGGTATTAGACTATTATCAACTTTGTTCAGAGCAGAAATGGAGTATAAGTGTGAGTCTGCCACTGCAGTCACTTCGTCTCGATTGGCGCTTAGAGTACTAGTCTCCTCTTCAGGCGGCGAACATCATTGGATCAATCGAGGAGATTCCGAGCCAGTCAGTTTGGATGGTTCAACAGGCGGTCATAATAGCGCTTTTTATATGATGCAATTCCTTCCTAAACAGTTGGGATATTAAGATTTTTGTGAACCTCTGCATTCTTGGTGAACCATGGTGCATTCAATATACCACGCAAGAAACGTCTTTCTGAGTTCTTTGCAAACACATGGTGTTGCTTTTGCTGCTTACGCCCCATACCTGGATACCATACGTCCATATTGGTTTAAGTATGGATGCATAGAGTAGAAGTTTGTTGTCAACTGACAGAACTGAGTTGCGTCCCATTAGCCAAAGCATGGTTCTGTACTTTAGAATCATCTGGTCTCTTTTGTGTTTAATGTGTGCTTTCCAATTAAGACATCTATCAAGGTAAAATCCCAAGTATTTAACACAGTTTGCTTGAGGTAACATATCTCCACATAATACCACTGGAGGCAGTCACCTCTTCGCAAGGTGAAGGTGATGTGATTACACTTATGGGCACTTGCTTGAATGCGCCATTTACGTAACCAGTGGCTAGTTTTGTTTAGAACTGATTGAAGTTTGAAACTAGCTTTATGGCAGTTCCTGTCACAAGCAAGAAGAGCGATATCGTCGGCGTAGGTTACCAATGTTATTTCATCTGTGGTTGGGAGATCATAGGTAAAGATATTATATAATACTGGGCCCAAAACCGAGCCCTGTGGTACTGCAGCCTGAATGTTGTGAAAAACAGATCTAACTTCTCCCTGTTTCACTTGAAAAAATCTATGGCTTAGGTATGAAGCCAAGATGGTAAAGAAGAAGTAAGGTAGCCTTTCTTTAACCTTGCACAGCAGACCTTCGTGACAAACGCGATCAAACGCCTGCTGGACATCAAGGATAGCTGCTGAGCAGTATTTCTTTTCCTCAAAGCTCTTTTGGATAACATTATAAACTCTATGGACCTGTTCAATTGTCGAGTGATGTGTTTTAAAGCCAAACTGGTGTGAAGGAATTGTGTCCGTCAAGTGAGGGATTAACCTAAGCAATAATATCTTTTCGCATAGTTTAGATATGGCAGGTGTTAGGCTGATCGGCCGGTAAGATGACATATCATGAAGCAGTTTGCCTTGTTTGGGTATCATAATGATCTGGGAAATTTTCCAGAGGTCAGGGTAGTGGCATGTTATGAAAACTCCATTAAAAAGACAAGTAAGTGCAGTAATAGCTTTTCGGGGTAATTCTTTAAGAATTTTACAAGTGATTAGATCAAATCCAGGAGCTTTCTTAGGGTTCATTAGTCTAATTTCCCGTGCAACTTCTTTGGGAGTTGTTGAGTTTATAGGGAGGCTCATCTGATAGGTTTGTCCAAGAACACTGTTAATATCACTATCCTTATCTCCTGCATTTGGCTTGAAAACTTTTGCTAGGTGTTTTGCAAAGGCTTCAGCTTTCTCTTCATCAGATCTAGCCCAAGTGGATCCCAGTTTAAGTGGAGGCTGGTGGTTGACCGCTTTACTTAGGTTTTTTGTGGCCCTCCACAGATTATGATCACCTTGAGTTGTTGGAAACATCATCATAAGCTTGTTCTTGAGGTTCAGATTTTCTGAATTTGACAGCATATACCTCAGAACTTTTGTTGCTCTGTTGAATTTCGTTTTATCAGATGGGTGGCGAGATGTTATCCAAGCTCTTCTGAGTTTGCGTTTTTCTTCCAGCTGAATTTTTATTTCGATTGGGGTCTTTGGACGTCTACTTTCAGGGCTCAACATAGGGGTATTCAGCCACGCAGCCTTCTGGATTAGGTTAGTCAGATTTTTACATGCTTCATCAATGTCTGTGTTAGTTTTTAGGGGGATGTTTAGCTTGATGTTTTCGGTGATGTAGCTTCTCAAACCCTCCCAATCCGTCTTGTGGTTGCAAAGAGATTCTGTTTTATTGCAAACCAATGCTCTGCAGTTGATGCTGAGAATCACGGGAGAGTGGTCTGAAGACCCATCCAGGGACGATTCAACATGGGTTTGTTGATGGTTGATGCCTTTGCAGATGAAAAAATCAAGGAGATCTGGGATCTTTTTTGGGTCTTGAGGCCAGTAGGTGGGTTTTCCAGTTGACCAGACCCTGAGATTGTTAGAATCTAGACTTTTCTTCAGCTCTCTTCCTCAGGTTAGAGTAATACGTGAGCCCCAGAAATTGTGTTTAGCATTCCAATCTCCACCGGAGATAAAACGGTGACCAAGAGTTAAGAAGAACTTAGAAAACAATGCTTCTGAAATTTTAAATCTAGGGGGGCAGTAGACTGCTGAGAAGATCAAGGATCTCAATCGGTCTTCAAGCATAATGGTAGATGCCTGCAGAAAGTCTGTTAAATAAGGTTCAAGTAATGAGTGTTTAATATTAGACTTGATCGCAATTGCTGCCCCAGCGTGAGCTCCACCGTCAGGATGTGGGGTGAAGTAAATTTTATATCCGTTGATCTTAGGAGAACTTCTGACAGTAGTATGAGACTCAGAGATGAGAGCAACATCGATTTTGTTATGAATTAGAATAGTTTCCAGTTCACCTGTGTTGGGGGAGAGTCCATTAATGTTCCAAGCCATTACACGGAGAGTAGTCATTAGGGAGTAAGCTTGGATATCACTGTTGTAAGGAGGTTTATCAAAGTTAAAATTTGTTGAAGTAAAAGTTCCATCCGTTCGGATTGTGTTGTGAGAATCTTTTCAAGCAATGAAGGTTGAGGAAAGTTTTGTGGCTCTTCAGGAGAATCATTCGCTTTCGGTGGATTGGCAGTAACATTAGCAAAAGACGGTTTTGGCGGTTGGGAGGAAATTAAGAGATTGGAGGTGACGGTTTGCCTAGATAGAGAGGGGAAGTGTTCACTGTCTTGGAGAAAATTGGCATGAGGACCAGACATTTGTCGAGCTGAAACTAGATGGGTATTGCGTACTTTCTTTCGGGCTGATATTTCAAGATATACTTGGCACCCTTTGAAATTTACTAGGTGATCGCAAGCACAGAGAGCACATTTAGCTTATGTATTTCTGTCCTTCAGACATTCAGAGGTGTTGTGTCGTTCACCACACTTCACACAGCGGTAGGGCCTCATACAGTTATTCTTGGAATGCCCATATTGCTGACATCTATGGCACTGAACAATCCTGGAGGATTTCCGTGGATCTTCAATGAGAACACGTTGGTGATAGATATACTTGAGGTCTTTAATTTATTTATTGTTTGGACTGGGCTCGAAATTGATGAAGAATGTGGATGTTGGTAGTTTTTTAGGTCCATATTTTGAGTTTATAATTTCACCTCTAACTGTATTCCCAGATTTCCCTATCTCTTTGACAATTTCTTCATGAGGAGTGGAGTGGTGGAGATTTTTAACAACTATCCTACAGCATTTAGTTTCTTTTCTAGAAAAAGTATGGCCTATGAGTCCTTCTTGCCTTATCACTTCTATGACCTTTTTATATGTTTCTGCAGTTTCTGCTATAATTCTCATAAGATTTTTGTTTACTATTTTTAACCTGAAGTCCGAGGAACTAGAAACAGTGCCTATGAGTTTAGTCAGCTCGTTGACATCTTCTATGGCATAGAGGATAATGGGAGGCGGCTTGTTAGGCCTATCAGGTGTAAAAGTTGCTACGGGGTCATTTTCTTCATCTATGGGTAGTCCAGAGAAGCGATTACTACTTGCTTCCTTGGTTGTCAAGATTTTAGGAGGAGAATCTGAAAATTTTCTTTTCTTTAGTGCTCTCTGCCACGGAGGAGGTTGAACTTCTGTGTTAATAACTTTACCTGTGTCTGGTTCTAAGTTGGAGTCATCCTTTGGCCTGGGATCGGGCAGGTCTAAAGGTTGGGTTAGATTTGAAAGTGGCTCTATGAGGGAGTTCGATCTTGGTCTTATTTCAAATAAGTTTTTGTGAAAAACTTGTTGAGTATAAGTTTTACGGCCGCTCGATAAATTGGCTTGTTCAGGTTTTTGATTTGATTTTGTTTTTAAAGATTCATTCATGTTGTTCCCACGAGTAAAAACTGCATATTGATGAGCCACTTTAACGTAAAAGAGGAATATCTCATCACGAAAACATATGAATATGACAACAAATATGAGAGAGGTCAAAGAATTTCGCTGCCGGAATCAATCTGTCAATCTTAAATACTTTTGTTTAATATTAAAACAAAAAACAAATGGACCTGGCGTTCTCCGACTTCGGTGCATACACTAGACCAAAATTAAAAACAGTACCTCTAGTACTAAATATAAACTACCATCGGATTATAGATTATAGACTAGTAAGCGCCACAGTTACATTTACGCTCCCGAGGAAAAAAAACACGACTCAAACGCAGCAAGAAGTAGGTGGGCTGAAAAGAGGACAAACGGCTAAAAACAACCGTAGCGACATCGTTTACATAGCAACCGATTTTTAGAATGAGATATACAGCGGCAACAAACCAATTAACACCAGCACTGAAATCCAAAGAACCACCAACATACATATAAGAAAATTTTAATAGAACTGAAATCTACTAGAGCCATTGTAGCAGTAAATAAACAGAAACGAGACTAATGCCCTTTGTTTGGATAACATAACACCATTCATAAACTATTACAGGTCCAAATCTAACATATTTTTATATATATAAATAACTCATTCAAAATGTGGAATATGAATAATAATCTGTAGAATCATACTGGAAATAGCCGGTCTATTGTTTTCCGTTGAAAGAGGGGTAAAACAGAATGATCCGCTCTTATCTCATCTAAAACAAATGACCCTCTCGAAAACAATGACCAATAATGACAAGATATCAATACTTGAAGACTGTAAATCTTTTAAATACAACAACTAGTACTAGTACCTGCCTAAAACAAAAGCCTGGAAATAAGAGATGGGAGGACAAAATCAAATTTGATGACAACTGCAAACTCAAGAGAGAAGTTGGCAACACTTGGAGTAGGCCTTTACCTTACCAGCAGCACTATTAATTCTTACCATTTGAACTCATTAAATGGTTTCCTTAGCTCTTTTGTCTATCTTTGGCAACATTCCATAGGTCAAGATCATACTTGTATTTCATCCAAAATGTAATAATTTCACTTAGTTTTCATCTGTTTTCATATTTAAAAAAAAACTTATAGGGGACATTTATTTATGTAGTAGGGTTGGACCCAATAGTGGTTTTTACAATTTTTCTTCTTCTTCTCTTTTTTTCTCTCTCGAGGCTAGGGTAGGGACAGGGCTCATTTGGTATGCTTAATATAAACATTACCAAAACCATTATGGACTCTTAACAGTTTACTTTCTAATTTAAACTATCGCTTGCTGGCCTCTGCTGGCATTGCTGCTGGTTAAAGTAGTTTTGGCCATTTGTAAGTAATAATAACAATAAGTAATGTTACTATGTATTTTTGTTTTTAGTTTCCTTCACATTTTACTAATTTAGGTCTTAATGACACATGTGACGGAATCATTATTAGTTAAGTAGAACAACAAGAGAGGTAATGTAGACACAAGTGTTTAAGACAAAGGTCACTGATAACAATTTAAGTTCAAGTGATATTAATGGTTATTAAAAATATTGAGATTTAAGAAGGAGTAATACCATTTTTAATATTTTAGCTTCAAGACATGTGACACAATACATACCCCAAGAATGCTATGATCTTATGAATTTTTTTTATCTAAATTTGGAAATTTTCATTATTAAAGCCAAAGTCTATATACTCACGCACTATGTCAACGAGGTCAGACCGCACGGTGGGCTCGCCGCCAGTGAGTCGCAGCTTGTCGACGCCGAGCGCTGCAAACACCTGCGTTAGTCTAAGCAACTCCGCACGTGTCAGCAGTGCTGAGCGGGGACTTAGTGATACACCCTCTGCTGGCATGCAGTACTGGCCTACAATAATAAGTTACAAAAAACTAAAATAAAAAAGGTGCATTTATTATAATACATAACATCTATATTGTATAATCACATCTTAAGTTACAGCGCTCAGTCAATGATATGCGCAAGTAGTTGTGTCTCCGACCATATAAGTCTACTAAAGGAGGCTCTTTCTTGTCATTCACCGGTGATTTCGTGCCCACCTATAAAAAGCAAAAATTAAATGAAAAGCATGAAATCTTAAATTCAGTAAATTCAAACTAAATAAATAATATTTACTTACATCAGTATGTATTTGCCTGTCTTTACTTGTAACTACATTGGAAGCAAGTCTTCCCCAGTAACTATTTGTTGCACTGTGTAATAACTTTAATTTACTGCACGCCATCATATTACTTTGTAACTGATACGTAGGTATAAATGGTAAACAAGTTAACGAAGCAAACAAAAATATATATATAGAGTACAAATGAAAGACGTCCACGTACCTAACAATCAATAAGTAGATAGTGTGTATTTATTTATTAACTTAATGTATTCCGTTTTTCAAATCTAAGAGTACAGAAATATTTTAAACTTTGTTTAAGCACTTTTGAAAACAACTTTTAAAGTTTAAAAATGAATATTTACAACCATATTCACAATTTTTAGGCAAACATACAAGAAAAAGCAGCTTTATAGCTTTGTGTACTAAAATAAAAATTTATAAAATTTTATAATCAGTTAATTAGATACATGCTTCGTGTTTACGTTGTAATTTGCAAAACTTTGTTGACGTCTGACACTAGATTTAAAAGACTTGTGTCGCTCGTTCATACTTCATTCACAATTATTGATATCGTTCTCGGTCAATTTTGTGCGTTGAATCATTCAAAAAATCTACGAATCTTATACATGATTATGACGTTCATATAACAAAAAGCGCCACTCAACTAAAGTATGCCAAACTAAGTGTACTTTAATTTTAAATTAATTCTTCCACACCTTTTGTATACCACATAATCAAACACGCCCGTGCCCATGCACACACACTCTTATGTTTTACTATTAATATTATTATTTAACCTAAGCAGCATATTAATACCATAAATAATAATTTTCTAATGCGCTCTACCATAAGTTAAATCTTACTTTGGGTATCAGCGGTGAATATAACAATTGCGTACTTGTTAATAATATTAAAATTATATGTATTGTTATCCATAGTTTGGGTAGATCGAGAACTTGGCTATTGCCTATATATCCTATAGGACTATCGGATGTCCGTCCCTTCAACGTCTCAAATTGAATGATTGACGGACAATGACTCGTCTCCCACATAAAGCGGCGCAACATCGACGTGGTCGGCTAAGGTGTGCACCGGTTTCACCATCACGAGAAACTCGTGAGCAGGTTTCCCCGCTATTACGCAGATTGAGCACTTCCACCCTTTCGAGCATATAGCTCTTGCGCTCCACTCTGCCGGCCAATAAGGGCAAACCAGAGCCGGGGGATAGATTACAATTCCCCTCTGAAGGACTCAGGTCCGTGGAGTCGCCACTCCCCAACAGCAGCTTGGCACAAGCTGCCCAAGTATAAGCTGACCAAGCCCTGCGGGCTTATTATTATTATTTTTGATGAATATCCGCAACGAATTCATTAATGTTTTTTAATTTTACTTTATTAATTAATCTTGTTTTATTTTAAGGGGTTCGATATGTGTGATGATATCGTCTTGGCTACTAAACTAAGACGATATCATCACACCTACCCAAATAGTTTTTACAAGTACTGCGTATAGGCGCAGTTTAAAATTACGTAGATTATACATTTAATAAAAAATACATAAAATAGGAATCAACTTTTTGAATACTAGCAATTAGCCAACGACTTAGGCTGTTTTACTTTTAAATTACGTTCGTGACTTCCAATTAAAAAAATACTAAAGTTTGGTGTTATATTATAGTTATAGTTGTTAAATAATAATAAAAATAAATGCGTGTACTTATACGCGCGTGGGAAGTTTTATTTCTTAGACATCATAAAAAAATAGTTTTTGTTAATTCTTGTTGTAAATTGTATGCAAATAATAAATTACAATATCATAAATTCAATGAATGCAAATTGATTGATTTTTTTTTAATAACCAATAATAAATATTTAACATCTTTATTTTAAATATTTATTTTAGTTAAATATTTATTTTAATTTATATCCATGAATAATACGAATAGATAACCTCAATTATATTGGAGCACTTGAAAAAGTCTATAAACACATTTTTTTAATTATATTTACAAATAGTAAATATATTAATCAAAGTATTGAATTTAATTACTACTGAATATAATTTATCAGCACATATAAAAATTGTACTTATATGAAAACAGTGAACATAGGCGACCGCCTCAACTTCATGCGACTGCAACCGCTGCAACTTCATACTGTAAGTTGTGTGTGAAATCTTAAAATTTCACTCTCATTATTTTTTCATAACGCGCCTAAAGAAGTATAACTTCAAACACGACGTAGTTTGGTATGTACTAGGTACGTATATTCTTATAGTTATAGACCTTGAGTTTCCTTAAATGTAAGTATATAATACTAATTAAATTTATAGGCACTAGTAATGTACATTTGTGTAGACAAGTAGGTGTTAAGAACGAAGATAAAATTTAGATAAGTACAAATTAAGAAACAAGATAACATATAAATCCAAAATTATATATAGGTACATGTTCAGTCAGATTCAAATAACATTTTAGTAACTTTTTTTAAACAATAGTAAAGAGAGGTAAAATATGTCAATATCAGCCAAAATTATATTATAGTGATGCATTACTCGTCTGAAGAAAGAATTTTTAGCATTGTTAGTTTTAAAGAAAATTATAGAAAAAGTGGCCTTTGAACGTGATGAGGCAAAGGGTACTTTAAATATAACCTTAGCTAATTATATACGTGAGTCGATTTGATTAAAGTCTATAAAGCCATTTCCTGTGCGAAATCCAATGCCTTTAGAATTTTATTTAGATTTTTTTTAATGGAATGGATATTAACAGCGCACTGTGGGTTCCAAATAGCGATTTAGAACCCACAGTATGCTGTTAATATCGCTGTACGATAAATTTGATATGACTGCGAACGAAGGAATTATATAGTATTTTCTAGGTTTTGATACGTTTAAAAGGTTTAGATAACCTGAGAATAAATCCTGACTGATTAAACGCCTTTTTTATAATGTAATTAATATGGGGATAAAATATTAATTTACAATCTAATATTAGTTCAAAATCTCTCACCTGTTCTACTCTCTGAATTAGATTACTAGGTACCAGGTAATTATACTTTATCGAGTTTGGTTTTACTTGTGAAAGAAATTACGTTGCAGTTGTCAGAATTTAGCGAGAGACAATTCTTAATACAGTAATTGTAGAAACAGCCCAAATTATTTTGCAGTGCTATACAACCCGTTTCCGATGTAATGATACTATAAATCTTTGCATTATCTGCATATAACACTTGTAGCGCCTTTTTAAAAATGTAATAACAGTTAACATAGCTTCACGCCGTATCCCGCACGAGGCAGGGTAAGCAGAGGGAACCTGCGAACCTAATGTTAAGAATTTGAGGCATTGCGTGTTGAGTGCCGGAACTTAACGCCGCGCTTTTGCCTTATTATCAGGGCGAAGAAACGAAATATTACACATTTAAATTGAAAATAATAAATCTTTCGTTTCCTACACTGGGGATCGAACCCTGTCGGTTACAGTCACACGCTGGTGCCGCTGCGCCACGACAGGCCTCTTCTCATTACTATAAAGAGCAAAGTGAAAATGACCGAGGTGAGATCCCTGGAGATCTTCAGATGAAATTGACAAAAATTTAAGCATAAATCCTTTCAACTATACCGACTTTTATTACTTATATAAGATTAATGTTGATTGATAATTTTATTTTTACCACTAGCCAGTTTATAACTTTATCTAGCCTTTGCTTCCACCATTAGGCTCAGAATAGAAAGAGAATCATTGCCCAATCAGGTTCAGATACAGCCTTATATGGAATATTACTCTCATTTCTAGGCTGCCATTTTACTGCAGTGGTTTTGTAGGAACTTTATTCCACGCTCTACACAATAGTGTTTCCTGGTCGATACGTAATAAGTATCTTCAAAAAGCACATCTACCTCCTCTTCAAACACAGGCAACTCAGTTGTTTCACGGGGTGTACAAAGGGCGGCAGTGATTTTTTCCATTCGGAATACTGTACGTTCCTTTGTTTTGTCTTTTTCATTAAAAGAAGAGTAAAATAAATTAACAAGATTATTAAATGAACAAAATATTTTTTCAAGCAGTAATAAATAACACTTTAGAAATCTTACCGACTTCGACAAAACAGTTAATTATTTCGGAAGTATACGAATATCTACTAATAACCAAATTAAATGGAATAACTTTTATAGCAACATTTTGCACTGTCAGTGTTTCGTTTGTGCTTGTCAATTTATTAAATAACAAATTACAGCTGTCAAATTGTGTATGATTTTTTTTCCAATTTTCATAATATTTAGAAAACATTAAAAAAACACCATTAGAATTAGAGTATATTGTATAGGAGAATATTCCCTGATTAAAACACTTAACAGTGTTTTTCTTATGATGTGAAGTTGGCGAAGTCAATTTTGTTTATCTGGCACGCGCGAAACATCACAATTGAAGAACTGAGTTTGAAAACGAATTATTTTTTTTTTATATAAATTTTCTACGCAGGCAAATTTTATGAAATGTATGTATATTTAGGAATAAGCAAAACTCAATGAGAAGTAAAGAACTGTATTGTCTTCAGGCAAGAATTCACTAATGGCGCTTTTTCCAGCGTATTCCTCAATATCCGAGAAGGATAGCGATTACTTAGATGATCCTGGTAAATATCGTACCATTTATAAAAACAAAATTCAAGTGTAATGTAGTTTGTTACTTCTTTTTTATATTTTTAGGTCTACTAGAATCAGATAGTTACCCAGATGCACCAACAGAATTACAGCTGCTTGTTAGTGATGAGAACTCAGAAGATGGTAAATCACATAAATCTATTGATGATTCATCTTCAATAGTTCGTTTATATAGTTCAGATATAAGTAATGAGGATTACTACATTGACTGCAAGCTTGATTATGGGAATCTTCGAGTATCCACATTGTATTACCCTGGAAGACCTCAGTAAGTCATTATATTTTAATAAATGTAAAGCTTAATTAAATGGAAATTATACTATCCACTCCACAGTTCCAAAAGTTTATAATGAGTGTAAACTATTTAGTGTTAGAGTATATACTATATAGTTTGTATTGGAAAAATTGTATTTTTTAGTATGTATTTGTTGTTTTTGATAAATGCACTCTCCTATACCTGATCTTCACAAATTGAATTGTTTGATGTAATTATTCCAAAATTGAGTCTGGTTAATCAAGCTTCTACTGTATATAATACTAATTTTAAAATATCTTGTTGGCAATATATGGTTTATGTCTATGCATATATTGGATATGCTTTGTGATGGCCATAAAAGTTATCAAAGTTTAAAATTTTTTTTAAATGGAAAATTTGATAACTTTAATTGCCCTTGATAACTTTCATTTTATAGTTTCTACATTATAATACGGTGAATATTTAAAGTGATTCAATATTTTAGAAGTTTTTTTTATATTTAATGTTTCACTTATAAAATAAATTGTGGAAATAAATTATATAATGATTATATAATTTTGGCTGTATGATTATGTCTTAGAATACGATCACTCTGATACTGATGGTATCGTAAGAGGTGACTAAAGTATGTATGAGGGTGTCACTTTGTCAGCAATGACAACACACATGGGCAGACTCAACCAGATCATTACCACCCCCAGTACTGGGGTCCCAGTGCCCATTCGTCTTAAGAACCGGCAACACTCCTGTAGCTCCTCTGGTGCTACACAGGGCTGTGGGCGGTGGTGATTACTTACCATCAGGTGACCCGTAAGCTTGTTTGCCGTGTCTTATCCATAATAAAAGAAATATATGTATGGGTACATTTATTTGCCTCTGACTACCAATATTTACTCTGATAACATGACAAAAACAGCATTGGAATCTGCGACGAAAATCTAATGTCTTAAAAATTAGGCAATGTAGGAAACAGAAGTTTCTACCGCTGCCCCCTGTGTGATGCTGTGTGAAGGTAATATAAAATATATGTAACCCACAGGTACGAGTGCCCCGGCAGAGAGAGGCCGATGGGGGCGCCGCCGTCGAGCCGCGCCGGCCGCAAGCGGCGCTACTACAGCCGGCGCGCGAGCGACGAGCCCAGCGCGCCCGCCGCCGCCGCGCGCGCCGCCGCCCTGCGCGAGCTGGCCGCGCGCGCGCCGCCCGCCCTCGCCGGCGCGCTGTGGGAGAACTACATTGACTTTCAGGTTATACATCATTAACATATTTTTAGATATTCAACTTTATTTGATTTTATATTTTCATAGTTAGTCTTAAATGATTTTATATTGTTCTAAACAATTTAGGCAGAAAGATTCAGCTGCCTTACAAAGTACACCATAGTGATGTTTCGTTTCTGTCAGAACATGTTCCGGAACCAATAGGTGTTCTTGTTTTTAATAAGATCTAATTAAGTTTTCCCAAAAACTTTTTATACTGGTATAAAAATGTTTATTGTAGTTGGAACAAAATAAATAAAAAAACAAAGTAATATACTTATTTAAAAAGACTTAAACAATAAATAAAAACGGTTGGCTTTTTAAAAAAACGAAAGCTACCTACGAAACAAATAAAAGTATATTCGAAACTCATGGAACTTTTCAAACCTGAAACAGAACAGCTGGAACATTACTTTTTCTTTCTGTTCTGCGTTCTTAAAGTAGAGTTTAGAAAAAAGCAAAAATACATTCACACGAATCTGTTAATCTACAGCACATAATGCAAAAGTTATTATAAAATAGATTTCAGTGTAAATAATTTATAAGTAATTTGTTATGTTCTATATCGGATATCGTTCGCGTTGCAGGAGGAGTGGTGTGGCGCGGAGGCGGCGCTGCAGGCGGCGGAGGAGGCCTGCGAGCGCGCCTTCGCCTCCGCCTCCGCCCCCGCCCCGCGCCTTCGCGCGCGCCTCTTCGCCGCGTTGCGCGCCGCCGCGCCTCCCGCGCGCGTCCTCGAGCGTCTGCGGGACATGCTGGCTAAAGGTACTTACTTGTTGTTGCTATTGCACTAATATATACAACAGTTGGGCGATCTTTGAAAAAATATCCTAAACGAACGTTTTTATTAAATAGAGAAGTGCGTTCTCATCCGCACGGAGCTATGGGAGGAGCTGCTGCAGGTGCTGCCCACCGCTCAGGACGGGGACGCCGCGCAGGTGACGGCCGCCGCCGGCGCCGCGCTGCGCGACACGCGCGCCGCCCCGCCCGCCGCCGCCGCCCCCGCGCGCCTCGTGCACGCCGCCGCCGCCGCCCTGCGCGCCGCCGGCCACTCGGAGCGCCTGGCGTTGCTGCTGCACCTGCTGGTCGCCATGAACTTCGCGCCCGCCGAGCTGGCGCCGCCGCCGCCCGCCCTCGCCCAGCGCGTGGAGACCCGCCTGCGCGCCGCCGAGGACGCCGCGCTCGCCAGCGGCCTGCCGCTCGGCGCCGTGTGGGTGCGCGTGGAGCGGCTGCGCGCCGCCGCGCACTGGCACGCCGCGCCCGCCGGCGCCGCCGACGCGGACCCGCAGCGGGCGCCGCTGCCGCACGACGTGGCGGAGCTGCTGCCGCCCGTGGCGGACGAGCAGCTGCCGGCGCTGGCAGCGCGCATGCTGGCGCTGGCACAGGTGCCGGCGCTTCCCGGCACGCAGTGGGCGGCGCGCGCGGGGGCAGCGGGGGCGGCGGGCGCGGGGGCGGCGGAGGCGCTGCTGCCGCTGCTGGAGGCGGCGCGCGCGCTGCCGGCCTGGCACCCCGCCGCCGCGGCCACGCAGCCCGCGCTGGCGCGGCGCGTGCTGGCGCTGCTGCTCGACCCGCCGCACTACTTCACTGACGACAGTGGTACAGCTATAAATACGGCCACAAATAAACATAAGCAAAATATTCCTTTCATAGGATTGTTTACTGTATAAATAACTATAATAAAATAGTAGCTAGTAGTAGTATAATTTTTATAATCTTCCATGCGGTTGGTATTAGGCAGACGCTCGTCGCCGGCGGAGGACGTGGCCGTCCGCGTAGTATTCGACAGGACGCGGTCAACACAGGAAGGGAAATAATTTGAAAATCTCCTGTAACTTATCAAGACTGCAAGTCCTAGGGAAAACCTCAGGCGTTCTAAATGCGACGGTAGCCCGTTATTGCCGGGTTTTCCACCGAGGCGTCGCAGTTGTATGCGCGAGCGATCCTGCGGCGTCTCTTATAGGTGAAGAGGGTTTCCGCTGGGTTTTAGTGGGTAGTATCGGATTCTCTGATGAGTCCCACAGTACCGCTCGTGAGGAAAAGTTTTCTGAACGGGCGATCTGCATAAAATGCATTTCCCAGCGTAAAAAAAAAAAAATAGGCTGAACACTGGCCGCCATCTTCGATTATAATTTATGTTCACTTTTAGAGAGTAAGGCTCTAAAAGCCGTGATACTCTTCAGTCCCTAAAACAATCCATATGATTGGCAATGACGAGCGTGCTTATTGATACCTGCCCTTGTTCTATACAGCTGGTACGTAAATATAACGGTATGTACGGTAATGTGAACTGGCGCAGGTTTCCTGAGCTGGGTGAACTCGCTGTGGGACGCGCTAATGTCGCGCGCGCGCGGCGCCTGGCTGGCGGCGCTGCTGTGCTGGCGCCTGCGCTGGCTGTGCGCGCTGCTGGCGCTGGCGCCGGGCGCGGAGGGGGGCCCCGGGGGCCCGCTGCGTGACGGGGGCCCGGGGGGCGCGGGGCGCGAGGCGGCGCGAGTGCGCGGCGAGGCGCGTGCGCTCCTGCGCCGGTACAACACCGCAGGTACACGATTCTTAAAATGTGTCATTTAATCATCTCGATGTATTCCAGGCGAGATAGGCAGAGGGAACGAGGCGGTAAACGTTACTATTTCAATATAATTGTTTTCTTTGACCTCTGTCATCAATTTACACGTGGCTCCGGTTTCAGTACCATCAGAACTGTCTCCTCGAAGTCGGCCGTGATCTGTCTCTGTCGTCATCGCTCCCTGTTTTTTTCTTTATACCTGTTACTGGGAACGAAGCGTCCGTTCGAGGTACTTTCGTATCCCACTTTCTACACAGACAGTGCAGTGCTCAATGCCACGCTTCGACCTCGTTACTAAAAAAAATAATAAAAAAAAAGAAAATTAATATTAAATTAGATTTTGGGGGGCTCTGTGTGTGGCCTCATCCCACGATTGTCGCGCTTAAAGTCGTTCGTCTGACGCAGGGCCGGCGCTCGCGCTGGCGGAGTTCGCGCGCGTAGAGGCGCGGGCGGGGGGCCGAGAGGCCCGCAGTGAGGCGCAGGCGGGGGGCGGAGAGGCCCGCAAGGAGGCGCGGGCGGGGGCCGGGGAGGCGCGCGCACGCCGCGCGGCGCTGGCGGGGCTGCGCGCGGCGTTGGGCCCCGACGCCGGCCCGCAGCACGACGCGCTCTACATCGCCAGGTACTAGCTCTCTATCCACTCTGTAGTGAGAAAATTATTTACAAACTAGCGACCGGCCCGCGGCTACACCTGCTTGAATTACACTATTGTTTTACTTACATGTTTTTAATTAAAAACTTTAATTATTATCTTATTCTAATAAAGTTATAATTTTTAAGACAATAACAATTTATCAGCCGATTTAAATAAAACAAAAAAGACTCAATGTTTAAGATAGGTTGCTAAAATATAATAGTGAATAAATTGCATTTAAATCTGGTTTGTAGTTTTTGAGATTAGCGCTTACAAATATTCAAATAATTTTCCGTATGTCGTATGTGCATGTTTTTTTCCATGTATCGACCGACGGTGATCAATTACAGATTTATTATAATTACCTATAGATTCTCTGTTGTTACCTTTGCAGTCAAACAAAATGCTTACGCTTAAACTGCTAAGGTGCGGTCCGACTAAAATCGGATGTCCAATGGTCCAATATTAATAATTTGGACCATTTGTGAGCGTGCTTACGAATTTAACAAGTAAGACATAACCTAACAATGCATTTTTTTATATATACATGAGTGGAGTATTTCGTGTAGCCCATGAAGATAGTAAAATGCTTATATTCAAGCATTTTCCGTAATCGAGAAAAGTGACGTTAGTGACATTGACGTGGAAGATATATTAAATTTCGACCCGTCAGTACTGTAAGAACAAGGTAATGACGTCACATGTAACGTCATAGCTACCACAACCACAACACTATGAGCGCTGTGAGCACAATTCGGACCGCGGCCCTCGACTTAGACTCTGCTAACGACCAACCAACTTTAACGTCGTAGGAACTATCGTGCGCATAAAAAAATGTTTTATTTGTGGTGACCTAGCGTTGCCTCCATAATATTTATAATAACTTGTGATTCACTTTTTTTTCAGGATATTACGTGAAGTGTGTTCAGATGAAGACGTCAATAAATGCGCGTTGGTGTGCGCGGTGTTGAACCGCGCGCTGCCCACTGAACTACAGGCGCCTACGACCCAGGAGTTGCGCGCGGCGCTCGATGTGGTGTGTTATCATCCTCTTTGTTTGCACACAACAGTATCCCGTGTACCCCGTGTGCGTGTTACTGAGGCAGAGGAAGCTTAGTGCTGATATTCTCTGAGTGGATCGAAACCACGACTACTGATACAGGCAGATGTTGTTTCATTGCGGTGCGATATTGTCAGTCAATGTTATAAGTTATTTATGGAAGCTGTACTATAGCAAGGTTTCCTTCATTCCGAGGTAGGACGGTAACTAAGTGGACACTTGGATCATAGCACCGCGATGAACCACAAGTATTGTACTTCCCTCATCAGTGCGAGGAGCGCTGTGGCGCCATCGAGGCGGCGCTGGCGGCGGGCGGGGGCGCGGGCGGGGGCGCGGGCGGCGGAGGCGGCGGGGGGGTGGCGGGCGCGCTGCTGCCGGGCGTGGGCGAGTGGGCGCGGGCGCGCGTCCTGCTGGCGGGCGCGGCGCGGCGCGAGGCGCTGCTGCGCGAGGCGGCGGCGCGGGGCGAGGCGGAGGCGCGCGGCGAGGCGGGGCCCGAGGCGGCGCGCTACCGCGAGGAGAGCGCGGAGGCGCTGGTCGCACACGCACCGCGCGCCGCCTACTGGGCGCGCATTTTCTCGCAGATGTTTCCGGGCAACGCGTATTTAGCGATGGGTTGGTCATTCATACAACTATAAGTATACTGAAAAAAAACTTGTAAAAATAAAAATATAAATGATTCCAAGTATTGTCATCAAAAGTATTATGTTGTAAAACAAAAGTATTCATCTGAAATCACTCGCACATTGTACATTGACCATTAATATCGTTAGATCGACAGACCGTTCATTACCGACAGGTTATTTTTTCATCAGTACCTCAATGAGCCATCCAACTCTTCGCCTCAGAACATTTTTTTTGTATTACCTTTTCTTAATTTTGTATTTTTATACCCCCGTTGGATTAGACAATTTTTTTTTTAAATTCATTTTATATTGGATTTATTGTTAATTCTCGGCATAATGGTTGTGCTCCACCCCGCAGCGGGCGCGGGCGCGCCGCTGTGGGCGCTGCGGGCGCCGGGGTCGCTGGGGGCGCTGGGGGCGCCGGGGGCCCCGCGCGGCGCCACGCCGGCGCTGGCGGCGCTGCTGCCGCCGCTGCTGCGCGCGCTCGCGACAGACTTCGCGGCGCCAGGTCAGATATCACAATGCTCTCAGTACTTTAAAGCGAGGTCCAGAGGAACGCTCCGACCCGCGCCGTCGTGGATATCGGAAACACGGACGACTGAAGACGACATTTTGTCTTAGATTTGCGCGAAGAGATGGTATCTGTAATTTTAACTTCCAAAGAATATTCAAAAAAAATAAATAAAAAGAAGATCTTGGAAAGAATTAATTAGAATTTAATTGAAATTAGTTGAAATTAGGTTAATTGAAATTAGTTTTAATTTTCAGAATTAGTTTAAATAATCATATTGCAGCTCTGCTAATGAAGAACCACTGGCTAGCCTGCAACATAAATCAATAAATATTGAGTTGGAGTTAAAAACTTAAAAAAAAAAACTAAATATTTGCACAACAACTTCATTTGACTATTTACAAAGATTATTATTTCTTAACTTTAAGTTGTCCAAACAAAAGTTATCGGTAGCCGGTAGACGTCGTGGATATTTCAGAAAATGTTAATTCGAATAATATCAACAGTAACGTTAAATCTTCTACTGAATATACCCTGAAAAAATACAAACCAAATCCAGCCGATAGAATAATTTTGAAAGAAGTATAGATGCTGGTAATAATAATGAAGCAGAAAAGAAAAAAGAACATGAAGATAAGTTATTTTGTCTTTCATTTGTTAAGGAAATAAAAAATGACGATGAAAAAAATACCAATTCGCAGACAAAGTCATTTGAAGATATTAACTACCCCTTATTAACTACGTCTTCTTCTTTTAATTCACGACAGCAGCCAAGAAACTATCCAACTTCATTCAGAAATCCTCAAGCTATATTGAAAGCATGCGGTATTCTGATAGAGAATCTGCAACACAATATGTTTATACAACTAGTTCCTACACTTCACCTCACACAAGTTTGTCACAAGTAACGTCCCCCAACGTCGGTCATACGAAGATTGTCAACAACTGGATTTATTCAATCAATAATTAAAATATAATTTGCACCAAAGTCTTATTTCTAAAAATCAACAGATGCAACTAACATCCTAAAATAGATAAAACAATCTTCGTATCGTCTCAGATCGGGATAAATTATTTTATTATTATTACAGTAAAAGCGTCTTAATGAGAGCGAAATCTCTTAACATTAGGTACTCAGACTCCTGTTACTAACTAACATAATATGTGTATGACGCAGCAGAAACTTGCATAAAGTGAATAAATGAGTCAGTCAGTCAGTATTACATTCCATAAAATGTTCAATTACGTGTTTACAATTACACCGTGAAACGTTTTAATTTTTCTGTTTAATACTTGTATTATCCGTGATTTACTTTTTTAGTTGTTTATTAGTACCAAAACATTATGCACTATCTGAAGCCACTTTTGGTCGCCTCATGAGTACATTTTTGAGGATCATTTATTTTGGTGCACAATGATCCCTAATTGTTGATCGCCCTATATAACGTGTCGTGTGCCGGCAGAGGCGGAGGTGCTGGTGCGCGCGGCGCGGCGGGCGACGGGGGGCCCGGGCGCGGGGCCCGCGGGCGCCGGGGGCCCGGGGGGCGCCGGGGGCCCGGCGTGCGGCGTGCTGTGGGCGGCGCGGCTGGAGGCGGAGGCGCGCGCGCCGGCGCCGCGCCTGCCCGCCGCGCTCTACCACGCGCTGGACCGCGCGCCCGCGCACAAGGTACTCTACACACTACACACTACACACTACACACTAGTCACTAACTAATTAGGCACATTAAGTATGAAATAGTAATGTCTTTGATTTTCGCGATTGTTATACATTTTAAATGAAACACTTTTAAACGGATTAATCGCGTATATTGAATGGTAAACATTTTTGGGAAACCCGACGTTTCGAACACTTTACAGTAGTCCGTGGTCACGGGTAGACTGAGGTGGCATTTGTCTGTCAGTTGATATAATTATTATATCAAACTGCCGCCAACGATTCCTTAATTGCCTCGCGTCCTGCCCTGGATTCTTGCAGAATGAGCTAACTGTATCTGGTCGTCTAGTGTGATGTGCTGGGGACTTTAAATTTTTTAAAAGTGGGTCCCAGGTGGTGGAAAGTTTCCAACCATCTTCTCTATTGAAATTAGGATGTTTTTGTATTTCAATAGCCTCGCGGATCATTCTAGGTATATATCTATTCTCCCTAGCGTGTATGTGTGGTTTATCAAACCTGATGTAATGGTTGGATTAGTTCGATGTATGCTCACACAGCTGACTTTGATACATGCTCATTCTTGCCATCGGAGATGTGTTCCTTCACCCTAACACCGATGCTTCTCTTTGTTTGACCTATATATGATAAGCCACAGTCACAATCAAGTTTGTATACACTTGCACACTGCAAAGGAATATTACTCTTCACTGGTCTCAAGAATTGGCTCACTTTCTTGTTAGGCTTGAAAATAGTTTTAATAGAAGCTCCTCTTAAGATGTTGCCGATCCTGTCTGTAACACCCTTTACATATGGTAAAAGTGCTGGTTGCCTCTCAACTGTGGGTGGCTTGTTGGTCTTCTGACAACGTCGGGTTTCCCAAAAATGTTCACCATTCAATATACGCGTTTAAAAGTGTTTCATTTAAAAAGTATGAAATAGATAATGAGACGCGCCTACCTTTTTACACTTTAATTTTTAAGCATTCCTTAGTAAAGTTGATCATCACTAGTTGTGCCAAACTCAACTTTATAAACAGAACGAGGGCACATTTAAATACAAAAGTAAAATAAAGATAGTCTTTGGAAAAAGAAAGTGCAGACTGTAATCGCGATTGGTTGTAGTTTCGATCCCCACTCGAGGAAATGATATATTTAATATTTTTATTTCTTCGCTTTGATAACAAGGCAAAGCGCGGCGTTGAGTTGCGTCACTCAACACATAATGTGTCAAATTCAGCGGAAAATGGGGGACCGGAACGGAGTGTCTTAACACTAGGTTCCCAAGTACCCACTGCTTACCCTAGTTTGTGCAGGATACGGCGTGAGTCTAAAAAGAGAATAATTTTAAATTCACTTGTGCTTACTACTAAATTATGTCCATCACATGTTGCTATGTTACTAAATATTGTAGATCTTACTAAATTATTCAGTCCGCTAAATACTACTCTACTGTCGGAATTGTTTTCGAGTGACATGATGTGAAATCAACAAATTTTTGTGAGATTGAATCCCGCGTCTTCGTGAGCTTCAATTCTACACTTTTTTATTTACTCTATTTATTATTATCTTGTTCTTTAGTTTTTTGTTCTATTAATGTTATCACTAAGACAATATCTTCACGTTGAAAACTAAATTTTCTGCTCGATAAATAAATATAAAATGGTTTAGTCATTTTGTTGACTAAATGTTGAGGGAAGGTTGCCAAAATATAATAGTGAAAACTGTATTTAATTTTGTTTAGCCGTTTCTGAAATGAGTGCGTTCAAACGCATAGAGAAACAGACAAAAAATATATGTTATTGCAAACAAAGCAAAGATTGTCACGTATCCACATGTCCTCATGTCCACATGTCCACATGTCGTCATGTCCTCGTGTCCTCATGTCCACGTGTCCACATGTACCGCGCAGTGGCTGTACGTGCGCGGCGCGGCGTGGTGCGGCGGCCTCGCGCCCGCGCTCGCCGACGCGCTGCTGGAGCGCGCGGCGCGCCTGCACGCGCTGCCCGACGAGCTGGCCGTCACCGCCACCACCGCCGCCACCACCACCGCCGTCACCACCACCGCCGCCGCCACCACCGCCGTCACCGCCACCACACAATAGAAATATACTTTAGCAGTAACGTTTGTGTTTGTATTGTTGCACCGCCCCACCTCTTGTAGATTTACGCGGATGTAAAAGAGAAAGCACGTCGCGACAAAAACGGATATTTTGTTGTTATGTACTCATACGTGCTTATAAAAAATTTTCATACCAAACGAAAGTGTAATAAATACAAAATCGATTAGTGATCGATACTGATACCAAACATGCAATGACTAAAATTTTTGTCTGTCTGTCTGTATATTCTTTATAGAAACAAAAACTACTTGATGGATTTTAACAAAACTTGGTGGATTTTAACAAAACAGTTATTCTTCATACTCCTGGGCAGGTCATATATACCTTTCATCACGCTACAATCAGTAGGAGCAGAGCAGTAAAAGGAAATGTTGGAAAAACGGAAGAAGTTACGTGATTCTTAACTAATTTTCTTGATTGCTAATTAATTTCGGGACGAAAGCTTGATTGCTTTCGTCACGTGTGCAGCCTTAATGGTTAAAGCTACAATGAAGTCATGTATAAAGGAAATATTCTACAAAATGTTATAAAAAAAAATCCCAACACAGCATATGTCTATCTTTTATGGTTGACTCACAGTAATACTTCCCGACCGCGCCCAACAGCTCAGCAGTTTGGAGATTTCTGATTATATTTGTTTACTCTTACGTTTTTAATAGCAATAACACTCACACTCATCCCTAATTTTTAAAAATTAACATTAGTACCTATTCAATAAAAAAAAATCATAGAAATCGGTATATTGGTAAACACCAAAGTTATATATGCGCGCGTAAATACTGAATCATACTATAAGCATTATCAGCGCGACTTTTAGTCTTTTATTTTAATTTCTTTTGTTGTTATTTTTACTATTTTTTAAAGTGTTATTCCACACTTAAGACAGAAAATACTTAAAAAATAGTAAAAATAATAAAATATATAGTATTCTCTTTTGGAAAACGATAATTCTTACGAGTTGTCTTTGGGTAGCGGAAGTTTGTAAAGATCTCCCTACAGAGATGCTAACAACATAAATAAGTTGTAACAAGCGTATAAGAATTTCGACGGAGCTCGGTGAGAACGAATGGCTTAGTTGGTCAGAGCGCTTGGACGGTCTTCAAGAGGTGCGGGTTCAAATCCTGCTTCGTTCAAAATGTTTATACGCTCTTTAAATTTAAGTTTAGTATTCTTTTGTTGTTATTTTATAAAATAGATTTAGTTGTTTTATTTGAATTCTAAATTATTAGTAGTCTTTATTTTGTTTCTTTTTAGTTTAAGAAGTAGTAGTAGTAGAAGTAGTACGCACAGATTTTTAGATACCGATGGGTTAGTTTTGGGTAATCTATGCTCAGTTTTTATGTATCGAGTATGTTAAAACGTACGTACGTAGGTACTTTTATTTATTATACTTAGTAGTTATAGATATTTATTATTTATTTTTAAGTGAAGTATGTATTTATTTTCATTTCTTTTTCTTTTGTAAGTTGTACATATTTCTGGTTGTAATTATATTACAATATTTTTTTAGTTTCAATAGGATTTAGATTTATATCTTAATTATTATGTAGCTATAGTGAGAACTTTAACGCAAGTTATTTTGTTAGGTTACTGACAGCCTGTAAGTTACCGTCGATTAAAAATAAAATAAACAATGCCACCTAAAAACCGATTATCTTTATCTCGAACTTTGAGTCAAGCTAGAAGAATGAGAATTACGCGTTTTCAAGAATCGGTAGAGGAATAAGACCGTTTGACAAATGATAGGGTACACCATAAAATGATTTGATATCTTGAAGATTATCATTATTCGAAATTTTGTATCCGACTACAATGAAGAGTCGAAGATAAGAAATTAGTATTTTCCGGCTTTTCAGGGCTCACGACGGTTTGCAATATCCTATGATATACTGTCGAGGGGAAGGTGGTTATAATTTCGCTGTATACCAAACCGATCCGCGTACAGGCGCACCTAATTATAATAAAAAGGTGTCATGCCTTCAATTTTATTGTTACCAACTGCAAGTGAGACGAAATAGATTTAATTTGTTTATTGTTGACATGTACGCCAAAATTGAAACCGAATGATTAGTTTCTATACGATCTAATCAAAGGCAGCTGCGCGCTGAACAATACGTGCACCTTCGCGACGCCATGCAGCAAGATACTGTGAATATGGGCCGTTTAGTTATCTTACCCTCTGCTTTTACTAGTGGTCCACGCTACATGCATCAACGTACTTAAGACGCTTTTTGTAACGTAAGAATAAATGGACGTCCCGACTTATTTATTCCTGTAACTACTAAACCCAAGTGGGTTGAAATCCACACCGCATGACCGCCATTATAATACCGCAAGAGCTATTTATTTAAAATTAAATCAATGATAGATCTAATTACCAAAGATAACATTTTTGTGTTATAAGTATAGTGTAGAGTGGCAAAAATGCAGTTTACCACACGGACATATCTTGCTTTGGTTAAAAGATAAGTTCGACCTAATGATGTAGTCCGTTAAATCAGTGCTGACATTCCAGATCCGATTGCAGATCCCCAGTTATACGACATTGTTAGAACTCATATGATACATGGTATATGCGGCGCATTTAACGCGAATGCTCCTTGCGTGCAATACAGTCGTTGCACTAAAAGATATCCAAAAGCATTGGTGAATGAAACTGTAACAGGACGTGATGGATACCCATTATATCGTCGCCGTTCAAGAGACAATTGTCGTTTTACTGTTGAAAAAGCGAGTGTCTGACAATTCATAGTGTGTGATGTTTGTTGAGATTATTACAAACAGTGCGAGGTCATTTATAGATTTGAGAAAAGTAGACAATGTTGTTTTTTCAACTTATCATGCAGCTACCAAGCGCGTCATTTGCTTGAAAATGATCAACATTGGGATGACGCTTTAGCAAAATCCTGTGTTAGTGATAATCCACGACGGTTACGCCATATATTTGTAACATAACTCACATTTTGTAATTTGTCTGATCCTGTCCAATTATTGGAAAATTATAAAGAAAAATTTACAGATGACTTTCTTCGGAATATATCTCAAAATGACGAAGGCGCAACTAATGATAATTTCCGTGATTTTGCCATAAATCAGTGCTTATTAGCTATTCAAGAAGACTTAACAGCAGTAGGTGGTAAATCACTCTGTGAATATGGTTTGCCAACGCCAACCTCAGTCGAAGAGGTTACCAATAGGGAATATTCCGCAGAGATTGGTTACAACTCAATGGAACTGCTGGTAACATTAGAAAACAGTGTCCCAATGACGACTGCAGAACAACGTTCAGTCTATGATCGCGTGTGCAGAATAATTTAGAAACAATATGGTATTTAGATGCACCTGGAGGAACTGGGAAAACCTTTTTGACTAAATTAATATTAGCTTATGTTCGAAATCAGCGTAAAATTAACATTGCTTAAAACATTGCTAACTTTGGTTAGGAGGTAAAACTGCTTACACTATGTTTAAAATATCAATTGATTTAGATCGCACGGAAAGTCCAACCTGTAGTATTTCAAGAAATGGCGACAAAGCTAAGGTATTGCGTGAGTGTAATTTAATCGTATTGGATGAATGTACGATGGCCCATCGAAAAAGAGTAGAAGCGGTAGACAGAACTCTAAGGGATATAAGACAAGATGATCGACCAATGGGTGGTCACGGTTTTATTTTGTGGACAAACCTTACCGGTAATACCACGAGGGAACCCGAGCAGATGAGGTTAGGGCTTGCCTGAAAAGCTGTTATTTGTGGCGTGATATACAGTCGGTGCATTTGACTATAAACATGCGAGTGAGAACTGGAGTTAACGCGGATAATCGTGAATTTTCCGATATATTATTAATTTGGAGATTAAGATTGGTGAAGGTACCTATCCACAATTATACCAAGGAAAACTTTTGACGTTTGAGTTATGTTGTATAGTGCAATTCCAACAAAATATAATATCGTCAGTTTACGGTGACATAATAAATATATTAAATAGGGATGTTCTTGGCTATGCGTAAGGTCCATTTGGACTCTTCGCAATGACCAGGCATCTGAGATTAATAATAAAATACTGTCTAATATACAGGGGGAAAGCAAAGGTTATAGTTCAATAAATAGAATGATCGATGAACAAGCAGTCGTTAATTACCCGTTAGAATTTTTAAACTCTTTGAATTTGTCCGGACTTCTTTCTCATTTAATTTGTTTGAAAATTGGCATTCCGATAATTCTGCTCTGAAATTTAAGACCACCTCAACTTTGCAATGGAAGTCGGCTAAAAGTAACCCAGTTGCAACAAAATGTAATTGAGGCTCAAACTTTAACAGATTGTGGTGCAGAAGACCGTCTTTATTCCCAGAATTCCCAAAATACCAAATAATTTTCCATTTCAATTTAAAAGATCACTATTCCCAGTATTATTCCGGTGTGTTATACAATGGCGATAAATAAGGCTCAAGGGCAGACTTTTCGTGTTGCTAGAGTAGATCTCTGTGTCAGTTGTTTCTCGAATAGTCAATTATACGTCGCTCTTTCCCGGGTTAGCAGTTCTAGGAACCTTTACGTTCACGTGCCGGACGGCAACTCTTTGCGCTGAAGAATTTTAAACTAAATTTTGATCTTAACAATATTTGCTGAAGCTTTTTGCTGCAAATTTTTGACTACCGGTGAAATATATATTAACAACGATTTGTATCACTTCTACAAATTGCCCAATACACTGTTAACAAGTTTAACACCGACGATATATATTTTCATATATTAATAAAGATGAACCGTTGCTAATCATATTTTAACTTAGACTTAGCTTAAATCACAAAGAGAACTGTGTAATAAATATCAATATATATAAAAAGACAGTAAAAAAATGATTGTACATTAAATGTTTTATAATAAAAAAAGAAGCTGGTAAGAAAACTATAAATAATATTTCTTTTTGTATAGTTAAAAAGCCTGAGCAACATGTTCTGGAAACTATATAAAATAGACTTATATATAATTACTAAAAATTAATAAGGATGATGAACGTTTTTTGTTGACGTATAAAAATATAAAATCTGAAATAATTGGAAATTTATAGTTATTATAATGTCTGAGGCCTGTCGTGGCGCAGCGGCACAGCGTGTGAACGTGCCGTGTCTATTGATAGGTAGCTGGCGATTCTTTTGTTTTACAAATTCCATCGGCTGTTACGATTGATTCGTATCAGTTATATTTCAGTTATGATCAACGACCTTGGGTCAGCAAATTCAAGATACTGCATCTGTTTAGTGTAATTTAAGAAAAACCTATTTAAACGTTTTAAGATTTTTTTGCAAAATTAAAAAAGAACTATTTTCAAATGTTTTTATTCAAAATCAAGAAGTTACAAGCTTAGTTTTTTTAACGTCAAAAAAAAAAAACGATCTGAAAAACAAAAATCGGAGGCTTTGAACCGTGTACAAGGTAATATAAAAAAGTCAAAGTATAGTATTTCAAATATTTTTATCGAAAGTATTTTGTATCTGGTATCTGAAATATTTCATTTAAAAGGGTTTTTTTATTTTGTATTCCAGATACTTTGTACAGGGTATTTTGTGCATCACTTTCTGTAACTGATCACTGTCTATACACGGAAGATATTTTAAATAGTATCTTATAGGGGATGTTTATTAATGTAATAGTGTCCAAAATAGTGATGCTTAAACTATATTCTGTGCGTTTGTACGCGCTAATCTCAGAAACGGCTAACCAGATGTGAATCCTTCCTAAGCATTTCGTGTTAACTTAAATCGGTTGAAAAATAAAAAGTGTTAAAAGCGATAGTGTTATAGAAAAAAAGTAATTGATATAAGGAAATAAAATAGTGTAGTTAAAGCGGGTGCAGCCGCGGGTACAATGGTTACAAACAAAAATGATTGCAATATCTCCGGCCGATCTTCGGGTAATATTGTACCTATAGGTCTATACCAGACAAGATATTATTAAAGATTTCAATCCACACCCTGCCGTGTTGTTAACAACTGATAATTTATATTTTATATTTGTTTCGTGCAAAATATAAATATACGATATTTTTTATTAATGTTTTATCATTTCAAAGTTGTCTGTTCCCGTACGAGACTAGCTGAAGTGTTCATGATCTTTTATAGTAAAAACTTATATAAAATCAAGACAGATGTCAAAATAGCGACAGTGGAGAGCACTTTATGTACAATTTATGCTGTCACACTGGGAGTCCAGCGTAAAGAACACAGTTAACGGCAACTTCGCGTTAGTGATTGTTACCGGCAAGGCATGCGCGTGACGCTCCCGGTGCTGGCGGTGCTGGCGGTGCTGGCGGCGCTGCCGGCGACGCGGGCGGCCTCCCCCGCCCCCGCCGCTGATGATGACGACGCGGACGCCGACCCTGGCGCATACGTGGTGACCTATCTAACTATATATCTATCGTCAAACATCATGTCATACTTACCTTACGATATTTCAGCTTTAATGATCTAATGATCAGTTTCTATGATTACCTTTTAAAAGTCTAACTACATAATAAAATAAAGAAAACCTACTTCATGTAATGTTTAGCTTGGTATTAACTTTTGTAATGATCCGACGTCAACTACTCGTTCATTTTTAAAGTTTATAATAATGTTTCACATATAAAGCATGTTTTTTTCTCATTTTTTGTCTTTGAATGCGCAAAGTTAAAATCCGTTTCTCGCATAGAAGTATTGGGTATACAGTAATTCGTCTCCTAGAGTTAATTTGCAAAAAAAAAGGTAATACTGGAGCACGACAACGAGCGGCAGTGCTCCGCGTCGCTGATCTCGATGCGCATGGCCGTGACAACGGCGGCGTGCGCGCGCGGCTCCTCCGGCGCCCCGCTGTGGGCGCTGGCCGCGCTGCTGCCCGCCGCGCCGTCGCCCGCGCCGCCCGCGCTGCTGGCCGCCGCCTCGCGCCGCGTGGCGCGCGTCGTGCTGGCCGGCGACGGCCGCGACCCCGCCGACCCCGCGCTCGACCTCGCGCTCGTCGAGCTGGAGGAGCCCTTCGGCGCCGCCGCGCGCGCGCGGCCCATCGCCTCCGCCGACGCGGCCTGCGGCGCCGCCGAGTGCTACGTGCAGCGCTCGCTGCCGGCCGCCGCGCGCCGCACGCGCTTCCTGGTGGCGCGCCTGGCGCCCGCGCCGCCCGAGCGCTGCGCCGCGCGCCTGCCGCTGTGGCCCGCCACGCGCCCGCGCCCGCTGTGCTTCGCGGGCGACGAGCTGTGCGAGGTGAGGCGCGTGCGGTCGCTCGTTGGTCCCCGTCGCGGAGTGTGTGTTCACTTGTCTGTCCGCACAGCGCGAGGCGGGCGCCGGCGTCGTGTGCGAGGGGCAGCTGTGCGGCGCGGTGAGCTCGCCGCCGGGCGCGGGCTGCGCCGACGTCGTCGCGGTGCAGCGCGTGTCTCAGTGGCGTCGCTTCCTGCACTGCGGGTTCACGCTCGGACTCTGTGGACGGTACTAGAGCTCTACTTGTTACTTTACTTATACCTTAAATACTTTTAACGAGTGTCTATTCTTTACTTCACCTGTACTCACTGCAGGGGCGCGTGTGCTCAAGTCTGTACCGAGCGACGTTTGCTGCAGGATGAAGTCGATTCACCGATTACGCTGTTCAGCTCTGAACTGAACGTATCATCTTACAATACTTTGTGTAAGTATGTATACTTGTCCTGAATGTATATTTCGTTAACTTCTCTTATTGTTCTGTACTTTTGCTTGTTATGTTGTGCGTGTGGTAGAGTCACGTTGTCAGTAATGGCAACACGCATGGGCATATTCGACCGGATTATTACCACCCCCGGCATTTAAGACCGGCGTTAAGCAGTGGCTTTGGCCACTGCGTTTCGCATTAGATATTTAAATTGTGCTTTAGATTATGTATAGTAAAATTAATTTTATATAATCTAAGACAAGCTAGATCAGGAAACACCAATAAGTATTTTAAACGATGAACCCCGGACCATGTGACGGTGATGTTAAACATTAACAGACGTTAGCACGGGCTCGCCCCCCGCCGCGGTCTACGGCCACTTCCCCGCGCAGCCGCAAGCGGGCGCGGGCGGCGCACACATGACAAAGACCTTTGGTTCCGAAATGGAGTTTGAACCAAACCGTGCTGATTTTAAAGTAAGAAGACGTTTTGTTTTACCGTGAAAACCTTATTCCGTTTTCTTTTATGCTTCAAATACGCTTTTCCTGCAGGAATAACGGAGATTTTTAATACTTTACGCTTTATTTTCACTTTTATTTCTATTTACAGAACGAATATAAATGTTAGGCAACCCTTTCAAAACTCGGCAAGTAGAAAATATGTAATTTTAAGCGACGCTTTTATTTAGCACAAAGCGCCTTGAAAGAATATATTATTATTTAATGTGTGAATTTTGGTGGGTTGACAAAATGAATAAAGTAATTTAAATATGCGTTATATATCCCATTGTCATTATGACAACGTGTACTCACACGTATGTGTCCGTGTTTGCATGGTGTCATTGCGTAAACATTATGCAAACGCACCGTCCAGGTGAGCCCGTCTCGAACGTCCCGCGTGGGCTTGAAGGCAGGCGAGTACGGCGACAACGCGGCGGAGTACGGCGCGGACGAGCCTCCCTCCGCTGCCCCCTCCCCCGCGGCGCCCGCGCCCACGCCCACGCACACCGCGCCCCCCGACACACGCGCACCCGCGCCCTCGCTGCCGCTGCGCGCCCCCGCGCACGCGTCGTGCGCGCCGCCACGGCTCTCTTGTACGCTACTATTTTATTATTATTATAGTCAATATATTATGTTTTAATTTGATATTCATATAAAATATACGCCCTGTATAAATGAATCCTTATTTTATTAACCTTACCCTTTCTTAAGACTAGTTCCTCTTTCAGTAAAAAAAACAAAATAAAAATATGATGTCGAGCAAATAAGTGATAAAAAATATGGCAAAAAATATTTATGAAGGAAAAGTTAGTGGTAAGAACACAGTATTTAAGATACTGGAGCAGGGTCATATAAAAGGCATGAGGATTACTCCGCAGGGTATGTATGAAGATGTTGATGACAGTGGATGAAGCGAAAGAGGTAGGAGAGACCGTAGGAGAGACCGTAGTGTTTATCGCTCCGTTCTCTCTGTCTACCCCGCTCGGGATATAGCGTAAAGTTAATTAAGAAAAGTGCCTTTTTCATTTAGAATCAGTAACTTCGTAAATGTGCACAGCTTACCTTGACCATTTAGAAGCAGTATGTGCAGTTTTTGTTAGGTACATCTAATTGTGCTTATATAAGGTATTCATTTTCTTCATTTACATTCATTAACATGAATTTAAAATTGGCAATGGCGTTACCAGCTGAACAAGAAGTCGCTTGTGAATTTAAAAAATCTTTGCTGATATTCCAGTTTCCACAAACAAAACTGTTATAGCTTCCACAACCGTCGCTGCATCATTACTTAAGGAAAGCGTTCTCAAATGTAATGTAGATTCAAATTTAATCTATAGAAAATAAATAGAAAAGATTACTCTAAATCAAATATTAATGCATTTTAATTCAAATAAACTAATGCATGGTAAACAGTTAAAGTTTAGTAACGGTCGCTCTACTGCCGATTCCAGTATAGCTCTCTTAAAGAGTATTTATGAGTAGGAAGTTGCAGTTACAAGTTCTAAAATTCATTGTGTTTCGTAATATAAAAGGCTCCGATTTTTGTAAAACGGTTGAATTCTGTACAAGCTATCATACGAGAATAAACTAATTACTGTTAGTGTGTGTTTTCATTGTAAAAATGAACTCTCCACTTGAAAATACCGGCGTATCGCCGACATGCACTTACTCTTCTGACCTCTTATTAACAAATAGGATGTGAATGACAAGAAACTATAATTAGGGTCACTAATCAGTATGGGGTTTTTATTAATAGTACATTTGTTTAGTGCGAATAATTTACTATTGGATAGTAAAAAAACAAAATGTATAACACACTTAGAACACCTAATACGAAAAATGGTGTAGCCATGGAGCCTGTTGATTCTACGAACACACAAATACAGTTGGGACCACATATTGATAGATTGGCGAATAGATTGAGCTTTTTTGCGGTAAAAAGAACAGATTATTAACTAACTGAGGCCTGTCGTGGCGCAGCGGCACAAGCGTGTGACTGTAACCGACAGGTTCTGGGTTCGATCCCCAGTCGAGGAAATGAAATATTTAATATTTTTAATGTAAATATTTTATGTTTCATTTCTTCGCTCTGGTAATTAGACAAAGCGCGGCGTTGAGTTCCGCCACTTAACACGCAATGCCTCATTTGGCGAATAGTGGGGAACGGAAGTGGAACGGAATGTCTTGACACTAGGTTCCTGGGTTCCCTCTGCCTACCCTGCCTCGTGCGGGATACAGCGTGAAGCTAAAAAATATATATTAACTAACGAGGAAACGGCTCGCCTTCTTTACTTTAGCTACTTCCATAGTATTGTCTTACGGCATTTTAGGAGTTATTTAGTTAGTGCAAAAATCCAACATGTCGGTATACAAGAATATTAATCTACCGCAGGAGGGTACCAGCGAGTCTGGAGAGTCCCTCCGTGCTTCGGCCCGCAAGCCCCACGAATCTGCTGGGGGCGACGGATACCAGTGTGTTGTGGGTGAGGGGCCCGAGAAGGGCGGAGTTGAGGAAGGGCCTGCGAAAGGCGGAGAGTTGGTTGTGCCTGGGGAGGGCGAAGTTGTTGGAGGTGTGGTGTGTGAAGATCTTGTTCCGTCTCAGGCAAGTGAAAATCGGAGACTATCTGTGACGAGTAGCGTTGCAGGGATTGGAGTCAAGGAGCCGCGAGTGGTATTGACCAAGGTGGACGCTAGTGTTGGTGTTAGGTCGAGGCGGGGACCTAGTTCGTTGCATGGGCGGCTATGGGAAGCATCGGAGTCGAAGGAGTCAGACTCCGAAAGCTTAATGTCTGTGGGATCGCAACAAACAAAAACACGGTCTCAATATATGAAGGATAGGAGGAAAAGACCTCGAAAGCCGAGTGACCAGGCAGATTCTTCAGGTAAAGGAGAATCTGACAGACCGGCCCCCAAAGTTGTGGTGAAGAAACGAGGTAGAGGAAGGCCGTCCATGGAAGCCGAGCAGGCCCGTAATGGTACTAAACAGGAGGAGGACAGAAATAGGACAGAAAGTGAAGTGGAACAAGATATCTTAGTCCTACGTTCTAGAGCCAATTCTAGGCAATCGGTCATGTCCTTTCATTCATATTCAGAACAGGACGAATCCAGACTCGCGTCTGATCTCCATAATAGGGTGACCGATAGACTAGAAGTTATTAGAAAGGTAGCCAGCAAATCTGGTAACCTAAAGGGTACCTTCACCAGGGCTCTAAAAGAGGCGGCAAAAGCAATAAGCATGGCGGTAGACGAGCTAGCTCAGCGTACAGCAACGGAGGAGGTAGCCCAGTTGCGAGCGCATAATAACAAGCTGCGCTACGAAATGACGGAGTTGCGGAACGAGGTCAGTCTTTTACGGGCTGACCTTCAAAAGCAAAATAGCCAAGGGGTGGAACCAAGCCATAATCAACCAGCGCGTTCCGATGAGCTGATGCGCTCGATAATGATTGAAGTCGGCACGATGGTAAGCGCCCGGATAGAAGGTCTAGAGAGTCGACTTCTTCCGGAAAAGAGCATGCGTCCCCCGCTGGCGGCGTCAAAAGTGCTTGCGTCCACTTCACCAAGAGCAGAGGTGAATACTACGCTTATGGCTCCCGCGAACCCTGCTCCCACAAGACGCCAAATGCCTACAAAAGGCAAAGGTCAAGGTAAGGGCAAAGGGAACAAAGCCTCAGGAGCTCTAGAGATGAAAGCGCCACAGCCACGCTCGCTACCACCTGCGCCAGCAGATATGTCGGAAGGGTGGAATGTGGTTGCCAGAAAAGGCAGTAAAAAGAAGGCTGCTGTTGATCAAGCTCAGCAGCTATCTAAAAGTAAGAAGGGGCAAAAGGAGTCAAAGGCGCCGAAAAAGCCAAAATTAAGGCAGCCACGATCCGCTGTAGTTGCGTTGAAGCTCCAACCCAGAGCAGTGGAGAGCAACGTAACTTACAGCCAAGTGCTCTCCAAGCTCAAGGATAAGGTTTACCTCGCGGAGTTGGATATCTCGGACATGAGATTCCGAGTTGCATCGACTGGCGCGAGGTTACTGGAAATCCCGGGGACTAATTCGGGCGAGAAGGTCGAAGGTCTCGATGACTCCGTGACGTCCGAAGAGGTGGCGGCAGCCGTCAGGAAAACTGGTGGTTGTAATATTGGCACAGTCAAAGTTGAGAAAGTTCGGCGGGATCATGCAGGCCTTGGCACGGCATGGGTCCGTTGTCCGGTGGTTGCTGCCAAAAGGGTGAGTGGAGGGCGTCTTTTGGTGGGTTTCGTGTCGGCGAAAGTCACACTGTTGCAGCAAAGGGTCTTGCGTTGCTTCCGCTGCCACGAAACAGGACACGTGGCTGCGAACTGTAGCGGTAAGGCCCTGGCCCTGGCCACAAGCACGCCACGTGTTCAGAGCAACCACACTGTCCGGCGTGCGAGGAAGCTCAGAGGCCTGCCAGTCACTTAGGGGGAAGCTCAGCCTGCGCAAAAATATGTGCGCAGTCAAAACGCAGGAAAGGAAGGGGGGGGGGGCCACTATAAGCCAAGCCCCACCTGAAGCCCAATCAAAGAAGGGCATGGAGGAGCAGCCTATGCTCATCCAATAATGGATGAGCATTTTTAGGTTAGGTTAGGTTAGGTTAGGTTAGGTTAGGTTCCCAAGGGAGTTCCCTGCTGGCCGTAGTCAAGGCCATGGCCGGCAGCGAGACGTCGTGGGACGCGGTCTCTTCCTTCTGCGAGGCAGTGGTGCTCGAGAAGGAGGCGGCGGAGCGGGCGAGGGAGGCTTCTTCCGAACTCGCCGTCCGCCGCAAAAGACCGGGTCGCCGGAGGGCGGCACACGATCGCCGCCTTCCGCCCTAATCGGCCAGAGGGCGGTCAGCTTGGGGAAGCTGATCGCCTACCAACCTGGCCCGAGTAGGCGCGCGCAGGTTGCTCCCGCGCGCTACTCAGAGCAGGCCGTCGAGGGTGGCCCACCACCCCCGACTCCGAGACGTGCCTAGCAGGCTCCCGTCGCCGAGGCTATGGACGAATCCATGGCACCCATAGCCCCGGCCTGTGATGGTCGAGGAGGAGCACCGTGAGGTTTTAGTGGGTAGTGTGGACAGCCTATATCTGCCGGTCCATTAGTCCCACATAACCCACTCGAGTCCCCACTCGGGTGGCGTACCCGTAAAAGGGTTTCCTCACGATAAAAAAAAAAAAAAAAAAAAAAAAAAAAAAAAAAAAAAAAAAAAAAAAAAAAGAAAGGTTCCCAAGGGAGTTGCTGGTCCTCCTACTGGGCGCGTCCCCAGGTGGCGGATAGGGGAAACCACTCGCTCTTGCGGGCGGGTGGACCGGGAGATTTTCCCGGCGCGGACCAAAACCAGCGAGGCATGGGCGTGCCTTTAGTCCATCGTTATGGACACGGCCTAGGGAAGCACACCCCGACAGAAAGCCGAAGCTGTGGATCAGCAAACAACAATATGTCGGCAAGCCAAAATTCTTCAATACCGCAGGAGGGTACCAGCAAGTCTGGAGAGTCCCTCCGTGCTACGGCACGCAAGCCCCACGAATCTGCGGGGGGCAAAGACTTCCGATATATTGCGGGGAAAGGGCCCGAGAAGGGCGGAGTTTGTGTAGAGCCCGAGAAGGGCGGAGTTTGTGGAGAGCATGAGAAGGGCGTTGTCGTCGACGTTGTGCCTTCGGGCGGAGTTTGTAATGTGGAGCCCGAGAAGGGTGCAGTTGTGTCGCCCATGGAGGGTGATAATGTGGTAGCAATGCCGCAATCAGGTGGAGTGGTGTTGAAGACACCAAAAGTTGTCCTGACAAGGCTGTCGTTGGAGTGCCTCTCAGGTAAAAGTGACGGTGGCAGGAGTCGTTCCCTCTCTGCGTCTTCCCGTGGTCGGTTTTGGGATGCGTCTGAAGGAGGTGAATCTGGGGCGGAAAGTATGGTGTCCGTAGAGTCACGGTCGGAGAAAACCACGGTACTATACAGAAAGGACAGGAAGAGACCCCGAAAGTCACCTGGGAATTCCGGCTCTTCTGATGATGGTGGTGCAACACGGAAACCCAAGGCGAAGGTTGCTATACGTCAGGTTTCCAAACAAGCCAAAAGCAAAGAAGGAAGCTCGGATGTGCCAGCGGGGATCCTGGAAGGGCCAACGGCTGCACCTTTGGTATCCGATTTACGAAGTCAAGTGTCTGACAATTTGGCAATAATTAACAAGGTTGCAAGTAAATCGGGGAACCTTAAGGGCACCTTTACAAAAGCCCTTAAGGAGGCGGCTGGCGCCATCAATACGGCTATGGACACCATGGCGCAAAGAACGGCTTCTGAAGAGGTGAGACATTTGCGCGAGGCTAACGCTCGATTGCAAGGAGAGTTGTCTGAGCTCCGTAGAGAAATGGGACTTCTGCGAGCGGAGCTAGAGCGGTCAAGGATAGCAGCGCAGCCTAAAGAGGTGGGAATTGACGTGGACGACCTTGTGCGCACCGTGATGGTGCAAGTAGGCACGATGGTGAACACCCGGCTCGAGGCTATAAAAGATCGTCTCCTTCCTGAGAAGAGGCTGCGCCCACCGCTGGCAGCAGACAGGCGCCAGGAGGCCGCTAAGAATCGAGCTGAAGCCGAGCAATGTGTGACGACTTTAATGGCTCCGGCTAATCCAGCACCAAAAGCGCAGACAGGTAAGAAACCTAGAGAGAAGAGAACGAAGAAGGTTGTTCCCGTAGCTGAGACGCGTCCCTTACCACCAGCCCCGACTGAATTAACTGAGGGTTGGAATGTGGTAGTCCGCAAGGGCAGTAAGAAGAAGGCGGCCGCGAAGGAGAAAAAGACCGAGCCGAAGGCGACTCTTAAATCGAGAGAGCCGAAACTGCGGATTCCTCGATCTGCAGTAGTGGTGATCAAGGTGCAACCAGCGGCCGCCGCGAAGGTCACTTATTGTGACATCCTTACCCGGGTCAGAGAACAAGTAAAGCTCGAAGACCTGGGTATCGATGACCTTCGATTCCGCGTCGCACAGACTGGTGCTAGGATGTTGGAACTGCCGGGTGCTAATAGCGGCGATAAGGCGAACGCGCTGGCTGAAAAACTGCGTGGGGTGCTAAACCCAGAAGAGGTCAACGTGTCAAGGCCAATGAAGTGTGCAGAGTTGAGGATAAGTGGCCTTGATGACTCTGCTACTTCTGACGACGTCGCTGTCGCCATAAGCCGAGTCGGTGGTTGTGTAGTTGGGGACGTTAAGGTGGGCGAAGTCCGGCAGGATAACTCTGGTCTTGGGGCAGTGTGGGTCCGTTGTCCCGTGAGTGCCGCAAAGAAGGTAAGCGGGACGCGGCTCCTAGTGGGATTTGTCTCCGCAAAAGTAAGATTGCTGCAGCCCCGCATACAGCGTTGTTTCCGTTGCCACGAAATTGGCCACGTTGCAGCGGTATGCCGTAATAGCATTGACCGGAGCAAACAGTGTTTCCGTTGTGGCCAACCCGGGCACCAACAGCGTAGTTGCTCGGCGGAACCACACTGCCCCGTATGTGAAGCGGAACAAAAGCCCGCTAATCACACGGCGGGAAGTGCCGCTTGCTTGAAAGCTGCCAGGTCTAAGGGAGGGAAGAAGAAACGAGCGAGGCCCACAATATCGGCCGGATCGAATGCCCCAGCCAGGCAAGAGGAGGTGCAACACATGGACACCAAATAATGGCTCTCCGTGTGTTGCAGGCGAACATAAACCACTGCGCCAGGGCCCAGGACTTATTGGTCCAAAGCCTGGCGCAGTGGTCTATTCAGTTGGCGGTTGTTGCGGAGCCCTACAGTGTCCCCGCACGTGATAACTGGGTCGCGGACAACACCGGGGTGGTGACTATTATCACCCAGGTAGCCGCGGGCTCCCCGCCCTTCTCACGAGTCGAGAGGGGTGCGGGATGCGTCGCGGCACTTGTCGGCGATCTAGTTGTCGTCGGTGTCTACTTTTCCCCCAATCGAACTCTTGCGGAGTTTGAAGAGTTCCTAATCCGCTTGGGGGAAATGATAGACCGACATCGTCCGGCGGAGGCGCTGGTCGCGGGGGACCTCAACGCTAAGTCGAGCGTGTGGGGCTCTGCAACGACGACTGAGCGTGGTACGACGCTCTCGGAGTGGGTAGTTGCCTCTGGTTTGTCTGTCCTAAATCGGGGGACGACCAACACCTGCGTGCGAAGGCTGGGCGGGTCCGTGGTGGACGTAACGTTCGCGAGCCCGGCCCTAGCGCGCCGTGTTCACGGTTGGCGAGTGTTGGATGATGTGGAGACTCTCTCGGACCATCTCTACATCCAATTTGAGATCTCCACTCATCCGACGGTGCCGTCAGCTGTAGGTCGCACCTCGCGGGAGGACGGACCGCGGTGGCAACTGAGGTGCCTCGACAAGGGACTTCTGGAGGAAGCTGCGATAGTGCAAGCCTGGCTGCCCCAGAGCTTGGCGTCTGCAGAAGACGCCGCAAACTGGGCGCAGAGGGCAATGACGCGTATCTGCGACGCGTCAATGCCCCGCTCCGGGCGCCGCCCTCAACGGCGGCAAGTGTACTGGTGGTCGGGTGAGATCGCTCAATTGCGCAACATCTGCATTGAGGCGAGACGCCTTTACACGCACTATCGCAGGCGGGCACGCCGGCAGCAGGAGGAGGAGGACCGGCTGTACTGCGCCTACGTCGAGGCGAAGAAAGCGCTGCAGGAGGAGATCGGTCGTGCGAAAGGCGAGGCGCACGACGAAGCTCTCGCGGGGATAGACCGGGACCCGTTTGGAACGCCGTACCGGATGGTGCGCGGCAAGCTCCGAGCTTGGGCCCCGCCTTTGACGCAGACACTCCCGCCGGATACTCTCCGAGGGGTGCTGTCGTCTCTGTTCCCGCAGCGGGCCAATTTTACACCTCCATCAATGGCCCGCCCTGCAGCGCAAGAGCAAGAGGAGGAGGACGAGAGCGTCGTACCAGAGGTGCTGGAGGAAGAGCTGGAGGAAGCGGTGAGGCGATCTCGGGGCAAAACCACTGCCCCAGGGCTCGACGGCATTCCCGGGCGCGTAGTTGCATTGGCCCATTCTATCTTGGGGCCAAGCATTCGAGGGCTATTTACTGCCTGTCTGGCTCAAGCCATAATTCCACAGTGGTGGAAGACAGGCAGACTAGTCCTCATCAAGAAGGAGGGGCGCCCGGCGGAGTCAGCCTCGGCTTATAGGCCGATTGTGCTGTTGAGCGAGATCGCCAAGCTCTTCGAGAGGGTGGTAGCGAGGAGGCTACACCAGCACCTCGAGAGGACAGGTCCAAACCTCTCGGACAGCCAGTATGGCTTCCGAAGTGGACGCTCCACGGTGGATGCCATACTGCAGGTGAAGTCCCATGCGCAGGACGCAGTGGCTCGGGGCGAAGGAGTCTTGGCGGTGTCTTTAGACATCGCCAACGCTTTCAACTCCATGCCCTGGCCCTGCATCAATGAGGCACTCATTTACCATCGGGTGCCTCCATACCTGCGCCGCATCATCGGGGCTTACCTCTCCGAGAGGTCTGTGACCTTTCCTGGAAGCTCAGGCTGGGGAGCTTGGGAGGTGTCGTGCGGTGTTCCACAGGGATCGGTGCTGGGTCCGATCCTCTGGAACATCGGTTACGACTGGGTGCTTCGCGGTAGCACCCTGCCGGGGGTAAAGGTTCTCTGCTACGCTGATGACACGCTGGTCTTAGCGCAGCAGAGAACCTATCGCGAGGCAGCAGTGCTCGCGACAGCTTGCGTGGATCACGTCGTCGGGCGGATTCGGCGGCTGGGTCTTAAGGTTGCACTAGACAAGTCTGAGGCAATCTACTTCAACGCTCCGAGGAGGGCCGCTCCACCAGAGGCCCACATCGTCGTCGGCGGTGTGACGATTGAAGTGAAGAGGAGCATGAAGTACCTCGGACTTGTCTTGGACAACAGGTGGAGTTTTCGGGACCATTTTATACGAATGGTCCCGAGGCTGTTGAAGACAGCGGGGGCCTTGGCGCGCCTTTTGCCCAACGTAAGTGGGCCGCGCGCCTCGTGCCGTCGGCTGTACACCGGAGTGGTCCGATCGATGGCGCTGTACGGTGCTCCCGTATGGGCGGACGCCCTGAACCGGCAAAACGTCGCCCTGCTGCGGCGGGCGCAGAGGGTGATGGCCATCAGGGTGGTACGGGGTACAGGACCATCTCCGGTGAGGTGGCGTGTGTGCTGGCAGGAGTCCTGCCGTGGGACCTGGACGCGATTGCTCTGGCGTCGGTCTATTGCCGACGTCGAAGTCTTGCGTCCAGGGCTTCGGCAAGGTCAGCACCGCAGGAGGAGGCGCGGGATGCCGCAATGAAAGAGTGGGAGTCCCGGCTGGCAACACCAACCGCCGGCCAGAGGACGATCGAGGCGGTTCGTCCAGTTTTCCGCCAGTGGTTAGCGAGGCGTCATGGCGTCCTAACCTTCCGCACCACACAGGTGCTCTCAGGGCACGGTTGCTTTGGGAGATATCTGTGTCGGGTCGCTGGGAGGGAGCCCGACACCCGCTGCCACCACTGCGACTGCCTCGAAGAGACGGCCCAGCACACGCTGGAGGTGTGCCCAGCCTGGGCGTCTCAACGTCGCGCATTGCGCGGCGTCATAGGGGACGACCTTTCCCTGCCGGCCGTAGTCAAGGCCATGGCCGGCAGCGAGACGTCGTGGGACGCGGTCTCTTCCTTCTGCGAGGCAGTGGTGCTCGAGAAGGAGGCGGCGGAGCGGGCGAGGGAGGCTTCTTCCGAACTCTCCGTCCGCCGCAAAAGACCGGGTCGCCGGAGGGCGGCACACGATCGCCGCCTTCCGCCCTAATCGGCCAGAGGGCGGTCAGCTTGGGGAAGCTGATCGCCTACTAACCTGGCCCGAGTAGGCGCGCGCAGGTTGCTCCCGCGCGCTACTCAGAGCAGGCCGTCGAGGGTGGCCCACCACCCCCGACTCCGAGACGTGCCTAGCAGGCTCCCGTCGCCGAGGCTATGGACGAATCCATGGCACCCATAGCCCCGGCCTGTGATGGTCGAGGAGGAGCACCGTGAGGTTTTAGTGGGTAGTGTGGACGGCCTATATCTGCCGGTCCATTAGTCCCACATAACCCCCTCGACTCCCCATTCGGGTGGCGTACCCGTAAAAGGGTTTCCTCATGATAAAAAAAAAAAAAAAAAAAAAAAAAAAAAGGTTAGGTTAGGTTAGGTTAGGTTAGGTTAGGTTAGGTTAGGTTAGGTTAGGTTAGGTTAGGTTCCCAAGGGAGTTGCTGGTCCTCCTACTGGGCGCGTCCCCAGGTGGCGGATAGGGGAAACCACTCGCTCTCGCGGGCGGGTGGACCGGGAGTTTTTCCCGGCGCGGACCAAAACCAGCAAGGCATGGGCGTGCCTTTAGTCCATCGTTATGGACACGGCCTAGGGAAGCACACCCCGACAGAAAAGCCAAAGCTGTGGATCAGCAAAACAACAACATGTCGGCAAACAAAAATTTATTCATACCGCAGGAGGGTACCAGCCAGTCTGGAGAGTCCCTCCGTGCTACGGCACGCAAGCCCCACGAATCTGCGGGGGGCAACGTTTACCGATGTGTTGCGGGGGAAGGGCCCGAGAAGGGCGGAGTCGAGGAAGGGCCTGCGAAAGGCGGAGTGTTAGTTGTGCCCGGAGAGGGCGAAGTTGTGGGAGGTATGGTGTGTGAAGGAGATCTTGGTGCACCTCAGGCAATGGAACATCGAAGGTTGTCTGTGACGAGTATTAGTGCAGAGAGGCCTGGCAGTGGAGGCCTAATTGGAGTGAAGGAGCCACGAGTGGTTTTGACCAAGGTGGATGTTGGATTGATGTCAACCAAGGAGGGCGTCCGGTCGAGGCGAGGATCGGGTTCATCGTATGGACGGCTGTGGGGAGCGGAGTCGAAGGAGTCAGATTCCGAAAGCTTCATGTCGGTGGGATCGCAGCAACCGAAAATGCGGTCACAGTATTTAAAGGAAAGGCGAAAAAGACCTCGCAAGCCGAGTGACCAAGCAGAGTCCTCTGGCGATGGAGAGTCGGATAGACCGGCCTTAAAAGTTGTAGCTACGAAGCGAGTGAGAGGAAGGCCCACAATAGAGGCCGAAAAAGCCCGCAAGGCGGCTAAGAAGGTGGAAGACAGAGCTGGGATAGAGAGTGAGTTGGAAGAACGCGTCTCAGTCCTATCCTCTAGAGCCAATTCTAGGCAATCGGTTATGTCCTTAGAGTCAAACCCGCAACAGGACGAATGCAGACTCGCGTCTGATCTCCATAATAGGGTGACCGATAGCCTAGAAGTTATTAGAAAGGTAGCCAGCAAATCTGGTAACCTAAAGGGTACCTTCACCAGGGCTCTAAAAGAGGCGGCAAAAGCCATAGGCATGGCGGTGGACGAGCTAGCTCAGCGTACAGCAACGGAGGAGGTAGCCCAGTTGCGAGCGCATAACAATAAGCTGCGCTATGAAATGACGGAGTTGAGGAACGAGGTCAGTCTTTTACGGGCTGACCTCCAAATACAAAGGAGTCAAGCGGTGGAATCTAGCAATAATCAACCAGCGCGTTCCGATGAGCTGATGCGCTCTATAATGATTGAAATCGGAACGATGGTGAGCGCCCGGATAGAAGGTCTAGAGAACCGACTTCTTCCGGAGAAGAGTATGCGTCCCCCGTTGGCGGCGTCAAAGTCGGCCGTCCCTACGGTAGCGAGGGCA